>VXBC01011381.1:0-95743 GCA_013399945.1 Ploceus nigricollis
AAAGCAGTTACAGCTGATACTGAACTCAGTTTAACTTCAAGTGTAGGCAAGGGTAAACTGTCTTTCCACATCATTTCTTGAATTCTACTGAATTCAACAGCAGGTAAATGTGTCAGTTCTCAACTGAATACCTAAATACAAATTTAGAACCCTAATTTTAGATTGCTAGATTTGCACATTTCAGTTTGAACCACAACCAGTTCTGTAATGCCATCCAATTTCAGAAATGCTACTGCAGTCAAACTTTCTAAACATTACTGCAATCCATCAGTAAAAACTGAAACAAATGTGAAGTATTATCAGAAATTCTGTTCATTTGCTTTAACATCTGTAAAAAGCATCTTCTATAATTTGATCTATATTTCCAAAATGCCACTGTATTTCCAAAACACAGATCAAACATTGGAGACTTGGAAATCTACATTTCCAAAATGTAGAACAAATTATGACTTGTGACTACAGACCTAAGGGAAGAAAAAAACACTGTTAATTTGTTTTAAAAAGCATCTTTTAAAAAGATGAAAACTGTGTTAAAATCCAGACTAGGCTCTGCACCAGAGGAGCTTGGTTACAACAGTTACTACAACCAACTGAAGGGCATAAATCTCGGTGTGTTTTATTCACATTTTACTTTGCTACCAGGCTCAGTACAGTACATGAAGTAGGTTTTCAGGTGTAATTCCAACTATTAGTAAGGAAGGAGGAACACATACAATTATTCCACTCAGGCCACTCTGACTGAGAAGCTGGGACTTCAGATGCCACTTTGCCCATCTGCACCACATGTCTGTGGAGGCCAAGGGCTCAGCAAGGGAGAACTGGCAAGGGAGTTCTCACCTAAGAGCACAGAAGGCAGAATGCAAAATCCTAATATTCAGAAAGCTGAAGTGGAACTAATGCATTATCCACCTGCTGCTATTGATCCTGAAAGTGTACTACAAGTACTCCACAGCCAACACTGCTCTTTAAACAATTAAATTTGTTCCGATTTTAAAATTTTGTATATGTTGCTCAAAAACACTTAGAACAAATTGTCTGTCAAAAGATTGCACCCTCATTTTCATAAATTAACAGAAATTTGATTCAGCAACACCATGCATTCCAATCAGAAAGGCTCATGTACTTAGGGATTGCTTTCCCTATTGTATTTTTCAACATCAAATTTATATACAATAAAATTACACGATTTAATAGATTTTTGCTTATGTTTATTTTTTAATGCTGTTAATTAGCATCCAAAGTTGTGCCCCAGGCATCTTCTGTACCTGTCAGATACAGATCAGCTGAAAACCAGCAAGCCCCCACCTCCTCAGTCCAAAGAGAAAGGGATGTTTTGAGTTTAATGTTTCAACTTGCAGTAGTCCCACTCTCCACTTACCCCAAACATACACTTGTTTTCCCTCCCTCCTTCTGATGTTGGGAAGAGGTTCAGGCTTTGAAGCATGTGCCAAAGAGCTGGGCTTTCAAGGCAAAACACTGAAATCAGGCAAAAAAAAAATGGAGTGCTGTAAAGGAAGCACCAGCAAATTCCCTTCCTTCTTCCTCCAGTTTGACTGCATCTGCAAACTGAAGGAAGAAGGATGTGGTCTCCTAAGGAACTGCTCAAGACTTTCCAGCTTTGCTGGTGGAGCTGGTTGGGGGATGAGTGCTGGTGGAGGACAAGCTGAATGTGAGTCAGCAGTGTGTCCTTGCAGCAGCAAAGGTTAACCCTGTCCCGGCCTGCTTTAGCCAGAGAGTGGCCAGCAGGTCAAGGAAGTGACCCTTCTCTCTGCTTGGCATGCACGAGGCGTCTGGAGCACCCTGTCCAAGTGTGGGGCCTCAGGCTGCTGAGACTGAAGAGGATCCACAGAAGGGCTGCCAAGAGGGTTACAGGTCTGGGGCATAAAAATTATGAATATAGGGCCAAGGGGTCGGGGTTGTGCTAGCCTGAAGGATTGGAGCATGGGAGTGACCTAATAGCTTCTTCTCACCTAGAAAGGGGAATAATAGAGAAAACAGAGCCAGACTCACCTCCTAGGTGTTCAGCCAAAGAAAAAGAAGCAAAAAGAAAATCAAGCTGCAATAAGGAACACAACAGGAATGTGAGGAATGTAAGAGGGAAAAAATGTTATAATGACAGAGGTGAGGCACTGGTACAGATCACCCAGAGGGGTTATACAGTCTTCATCCTTGGAGGACTCAAAAGGGTTCTGAGCATCCTGACCTAAAATCAGTCCAATTGTGAGCATGTCTTGGAGTAGGTGAAGTCAGACAGAAGTCCATTTTTTTAATCAAATTTTTCCATGGTTCTGACAGCAGCAACTTCAAAGGGAGAGAAATTCCTTTGGCAAGGACACACTGCTGGAAATGCCTCTGAACAAGACACAGTGCAGCCTGAAATTATTATTTTTATCTGCAATAAAGTGAACTTTGCCCAAAAAGAGTACCCAGAAAATGTAGCAGCCAGTATTTGCTCAGCACTCCAGGAATGGAGAAGAGTCACCTGTAATGTAAAGCTACTTTGCAGTTAAAAGCCCCAGTTTTGGGTTAGAAGAAGCAATAATGCTGGAGCCACCAAGGATGTGGCAGAGACGGGGTACCTAACATTTACCAGTGAGTTACAGTAGCTCAGGTAAAACTGGCAGGCACAAGTTCTCAGCAAACAGGAGAATACAATCCTTCTTCATGCCACAATACTTATCATTAAATCTATTGAGTTTTAGGCTGGCTCTATCTCTCCTGGCCAAGGCATTTCATAGTGTGGCCACGGTTAGATGACAAAGTAAGGAGACAAAATGAATGTGACACCTATAAGAATCTACCTAGTGCTGGTAAATCAGTGCTACTTTGTTAATGAGTGCATTTGCTAAAACTCAGAAGATCATTCAAAACACAAGTTTCATATATCCAAACACTAAAGTATTCATTGTAAAAGCACTTAGCAATGGATAGCTGTCCCAGGATTCTGCTAACTCCTGTAGGGAAAAAATTGAAGCTAAAAATGGCTCCTTACTCTAAATACCCTCTCTGCTGAACATGGTATGTGAGTGTTACACTGAGATCCTTTCTCACTCAAAAGTGTCAGTGAAACAGGACAAGAAATTTCCTCTGTTTGACATCTGTGACATTTTTGTCAGTGAATTATTATTGCCGGAAAATTATAGTGCCTATTTTCTTCATTATGTTAAATTAATCATTCTCCCAGTGACATACAGACAAGAAGAGACTCAGCTCTTCAAATTCACCTTGGTGGAGCAAGTAAAAGCTTTAGGCTACTCGCTGGCACGATTGGTGTGTGAGAGAGAAATGGCCTTGACTCTGTGCAAGTGCTGCTCAGCAGTAAAGAAAACATCCCTGAATTATGAACACTGTTTCCAGCACAAATCTGAAACACAGTACCACATTAGCTGCTGTAAAGAAAAATAACTTTATTCAAGCCAAAAGCAGCACACAAAATTATGTTAAAACTTCTTTTATTCTTCCTGAATCAGCAGCATATTCCTTCAATTAAACCCTACATTCTATTAGAGTAACAAATTCCATGCTATAAGGGTAAATACACACGTTACTGAAACAGAAGTCTTTTCTATCAGGAAAATAAGCAGAAAATCAAAAAGAACTCAAGAAATTCGGCAGATCATTAGATCATTTCAATCTGTAAGAAGGAGAAAAAATTATACTACAACCAACTCTACCACTTGCAAAATGTGTGTCTCAATGTGAATAAATATGTAATGATGACTAATGAGTAATACTGCAAGCTGGACATGGCCAAGCTTTGGTCTGAGCTGCAGCAGGGCGGTCATCCCACCTGCCCTTACCCCCTTCATTTATATGGATACCATTAAAACTACCACACTGGTCTCCAAAACAGAGAACTTTCCTATGATGCCAATAAAGCATCGTTTACTTTCAGGAAGTATGTGGGACTGTGTCTTTAATTTTCCCAAAGTAAAGAAGTCTCAGTGATCCAAAGCTGCAATTTTTTTTTTTCTTTCTTAGTTACTTCAGCAACGAGGAAAAAAAATTCTAAATAAAATGTCTACTGTTGACTTCCTTCAACCTCATAGTCCACAGTGCACCAGTAACCAAGTAATCAGTAATATTCACTCATTGTGTCCTTAACTGGAAAGATATTGTAGATGTTTGGAAACAGTTATAAAAGAAGACAGCACTGGAAAAGAGCAGACAACAATTTACCTACGTGCTCTCAAAGAACTACAGAAGGAATGTATATCGACTAACTACTATATTTTCAAATTCATTCTGAGTACTTGTAATATACATAAAAGTAGTTTAGTGTGTTAGGCAGATCACAATACAACCCTCAGAAGTAGAAATGTTGCACTAATGGAAAAAATAAAGATTGCTTTTCCTTGAAATTGCAGAGATCTGCACCTCACATACATTTCTGAGTATGTCAATGTTTCAGTAAGAAATTGCAGGTCATCAAGAAAAACACAAGATAAATCCTTAGTAGGACAGCAGTACCCCATAATTAACCTCTGCATGCCAGTAAGGTTCATCAAACATTGTACTTAAATTTCATAAGGAGACATGGAAATATCATTTGATGTTTTTAAGAACATTTTAGACAAATCTTAAAAATTATGCAATTCTAGATTATCTTGCCTTGAAGAAGAGGAATGGGTAATGTGACCTCCCTCCCAATCTTATTCTGTAACTTAGCTGTGAAACTTTGGGAAAAAGCAATAAAAAAAACCTAATACATCCAGCATGGATAAATAATGGCTATGGGAACTATAAACTCCTGTCCAGCAAATGCTTCCATACACGCTGAACTTTATTATCTTAAGTCATCTTACAGATGTCAAGGGGATGACTCAGAGCAGTAAAATTATGGACACGCCACAGTGTTTGCACTGTGAGTACAATAACTCTCACTTCTGTACAGCATGAGGAAAGATGACTGTTCACACTTCTATGCTGCCTCCTCGAGAGCTTCCAAATAAAAATAATTAATGTCTGGAACCATCTGGCTAGAGAAGAGCTCTGGTAGTTTGTACAAGAAACACTTGTAGGATTCTGGACATAGAAAAAGCGATGGGGCAATGAATCAGTACATTTATAATGCGTTCGTACATTCATTTGGAGGGTATGGAGATGGAATAAGAATGATCTAGTGTCAGAAGCTCCCCCTTTTGCAGTCAGGATGTCTTGACACCAAATGTTCTAGGATGCTGGCACATTTTTGCCATGATCTATAAAGAAACCTTAATATTGTCAGTCTCGAAGTGAAGTGTTTTTGTTCAATATTACAGGATACTTCTATACAGTTAACAAGTGGATGAGTCAATGATGATTTGTGGTTATAAATCCAATTGTATACCAATTTTGTGGGGGAGTATTTCTTGGGATGGGTTCTCTCAGGGCTGGTCTGGCTCTGGCCAAAGCACAGATAATAGGCATGACACCTAGACAGAGTGCTAGGGATCTTCTTGGAACACTTACACAAAAGGAGTGATATAGGCTGTTAAGTCACACCTGGTTTGTCTTCACTGGACAATATGCACTATGTCAGATAGCCACTTTAATAGCTTTGACGTAATTGCTTAGAGGGTTGGATCTGAAAAAGAAATAGCAGTTAAGCTGGTCTGTCTAACATACAATACTTCTAAAGTAACACTATTAGTGGTAATAGAAAGAAAATGAGAAAAGGAAAATTTAAGTGAAATGAACATTTCTCCTGCTGTGACTCAGTCCTGCACCATGAGCTTTACTAGGGGCATTTTTACCACCTCAAATGGCACAGGACCAAGCCTATTTCTATAATCATTAAAAAGTGATTAAAAGAGAGTACTGAAAAATAAACATAATGAAACTATTGCCCTCATGCTACAAAATGGATTATATATGGAGCTTGTTCATTTAGCCTCATTGTTTACTTGCAATAACTTACACAAGGCAATAAGGGAATATAAATATACAAAAGCACAAGGGAGGAATGAAAGTATCCCCTTGCCAGGAGTAACACTAAAGAAGCAGGGTGCCTCTTGGGTATTCCACTCTTCTGAAAATGAATTAAGTTTCAAGAAAGTTTCCACTGGTTAACTGACAATGATGGCAGTAAATACAATACAAAATCTGCAAGAGTACCTTTTTAATAATTGTGTGGTTTGTCTTCTTTTATTTGGCAAAGTGTCCAAATACCATTGTGGCATTATATTAAACCATCTCACAAAAGACTCAATCAGCCAATGTACCATTGCTGGGCTTGAAAAAACATGAAGAAGATCTATTTATAGATAGCTTCTCTCTGCTCAGTGTTTTGGGCTTTTTATTCTTTCAAGGAAGGAAGGCTGTTGCCAAAAACTACATGCCAGTATCATTTGGCAAACTTTCTGTAGCGTTATCTGATCTGCAGAGACATTAAATCTGTACTGCAAATACATAATCAACAACTTATTAGAAGGTGGAATTTGTGGCCTGTTACACAAACACATATACAGTTGATAAGACATAATAGAACAGCTGTTGTGGAGATATTTCCCCATAATTCACTCAATGCAACCAACATATATGCAGCTGACGTCTTACTGAAAAATCTTGGAAATCCCATTGACAAAAGTGGGTGCGCACAATCATTAACTATGCTGCCATTCTCATATCCCTTTGTCCCCCTTTGCTTTTTTTTGCACTCAAAAGCTGCATCTTACACAAACTACAGGCTGCATTTTAAAAAGGGACTGCTTATGTAGGAGCTTTAGCATCTGAATCACTATACACCAGGTAATTTTAGAAACAGGGAACAGCCATGTGAAAGGTTTTCTTCCCTTGTTTGCACATAAAGTTTAAACAACTAAAATAGGTTTTCAGGAATGACACACTAGATGGTAAATTTCAGCCTAGACATAGATTTTTTTTTTAATGAGTGAAAAGAAACCATTTACAGAAGGGTTTTTTTAAAGACAGGAGAGTTTTTTGAAAAACAATGATAGACTTTTCACTGTGCAACAGCAGTGGGCCATAACGTAATGTAGGATGTTACAAGCCGTGGGGACACTTCTGCAGATCTTAAATCCATGCAAAACCTATCCAAGATGTTAATCACTTCCTCTGTAATACATGTATACCTAATCATGTTTCAACTTTCATCTTCTCTCCTTCCTCTCCCATAGTCTTGACATCTAATGCTCTGTTCAAACTACAAGCATGCATAAAATTCTTTTATCTTATCCTTGGGGAAAGTGCAAAGCAACAACGAGAGGTAACGAAGTCTCTACAATATCTATCCTCTTTATTAACTGAAAAATGCCAGCCAGTTTCATATGTTGCAGGAGTAGGCAAAAAAATCTATGGTGTGAGTGCATAAGGAGTGAGTTGGTGTCTCTGATCCAATTGCTGCTATGTGATCTGAAGTCTGTGCTCCTATCACAGACATGAAAGCAAAGACATACAAGTGCACTGAAATGCAATCAAAATTTTTCTGCACTTTGGTCTTACTGCACATACTTACATTTTTAGGATGTTCTTTGAAGTTATATGATTCAGCAAGGACATTTTCTGCTAAAACACAAGGCTCGCAAAAACAACGACAAGCAAGAAACAGATTTCAGAATTGACAAGTTACATGTGTTAGGGCATTATTGATTTTGATTCTGTGAATTGATTTTTAGGATGAAAGGAATATTAGATCACAGACAGCAAAGTATTTGATCATGCAGTTGAATCTTGGTTATTCAAAGGCATTGTGTGTTGACACCAAGAATGTGGATAAATTAAAGTATTTCAGTGCCTGAGAAACCAGGCACAGAGATGCAAGACGAAGGCATAGGAAGGCCTGAGATCCATGCACAGCGGGGAGCTGATGTGCTGCCTGCACCGGCAATGGTCCAGGCCAGCAGTGATGCCCCTGACACAGCGAAAAAATTATGAGTTCTCTTGTCTTTGCTCATTTCTTCCCAGTCTTAAATCTGTTCAGGATTTGGAAGCTGAGCTTCTCAACAAAGGTTTATCTTTCAAGTAATTAAGAAATTATTGTTTGTACCTCTTATCTCTGTTACTCAGAGACATGTCCACCAGTGTTTCATCCCCAATTGTTTAGAGAATGGAAAAAATCCCACAAGCTAAAGTGAGCCTGCATTCCTCCCTTCTCATCCCCCATCAAATATAAATAAATCAAAAAAACATTTAGTAAATTGCATGTTAGAATAAAAATACCACCAGATTAGTGAAGGCCACTAGGAGAAGTCCTGTATCACAATTGCATAAAGAGATTTTAAATTCTAAACTATTACACTCACATACTTGTATATTGCTCCTTGGGAATGGCTCAACATCTCAGTGCTCAGAGAACACTTGGGAATTACTTAATTTTGTCTTACTCTTACTTTAAATATTGCAGTGAGGACAGTGGAAGAAGCCATGTGTGAGCAGCCTTGACATAAACACAGCAGCTAAAAGCCCTGGGTAAGGCAGAACACACATGAAGTTCAAATTTATCCTTTTCAAACCCTGTGTAATGAAGAGAATTTAATGAGTGGTTCAGTGAAGATCTGCAGATAAATGTGCACCCAAATCAAGGACCTCAATAATTTCCAGTGACAGATGAATTCATACAAAGTGAAAATTTTTAAGAGGAGATTTGGGAATAAAATACCTGCATTTATTAACAAGATCACTTGTTAGATATAAACTCTCCTGGCTTTAGCTGAAAGACTACACTGTGGCAAGCATACCTGAGTTCTTGTGTAGAATAGCTCTTATCACCAAAAAGAGTCTTTTTGGATTAGGTTTTGCATATAAAAAGAGATTATCAGTGAAAATTATCCTATGTGAACTGTGTTACTTTGTTTACAAATGTCCCCTTTAATTTTTTTTATAGTGAATGATATTTTAAATTCCTCATGTCAGATGAGGATACAACAATTACACCTTTCAGTTGCAATTACTGCTATTTGTGCAAATGTTTTCTGCCCATTTGGTTTAGCTCTATTTTTGTATGAGTTACACTGGCAAGAATTTTTCCAAACAACAAAAATGCCCCTTTGACACCTCACTTTTTTCATAAAATTCCATCATTTATGTTCTCATAGCACAGCTCCCTTGGTGAAATTACATACTTCAAATCAAAAAGGATATTAAGTGCTTAACAAAAAGAAAAAGGAAAGAAAGTGGTATGGTAGCACTTCAGCCAACACCTAGACTAAAAGTACACATGGCTAGAAATGTTCCTGGGCTGTGGGGACAGCTGGCTTGAAATGGCCCATCAGTCCATCTTTATCCTTCCAAAAATTATTATCCCCCAAAGGAGGATGGATACTTGTAACTGCATCCTTGAGTATTCAAAGACTGGAGATATTCTAAGGAAATGTTTGGGAGAATATTAAAACTTCATGGACCAAAGTTATGCTGCTGGTCACTCCAAGGATTTAACAAGGAGGAGATCAATGAATGCTCAGGAAGGCTCCCTGTTTAGTTTACCTGCATAGATGTGGCTGGGGGAAATACAAGAAAATGTAGCTGATGCAACTTTTTGGGATCCTGTAGAGAACCTCACCATATTCCCAGACTCCAAATCCCAATGAAATAAGCCTGAAAGGCAGGAATCAACCACTGAATAGTAATGGCTTACTACTCCTCACATGGAAAAGAGCTTATGTACAAAATACCCCAGTAAAAATACAATCATACAAAAATTTGCATGGTATTTGCAGCTTCAAACTTAAAAACAACCACATATAGTCAGTGGAATCCCCCAGAGTGCAACTGAGTATCTTCTGCCCCATTTCTTACATGGTACCGAAGCCAAAGTCAAACCCTGTCAAGAGGAGATGCAGTGCCTGGAGCACCCCATTATTTCCTGCATCAAAATGTCTTTTTCTCCCCAGCTGCCTAGAGCACTGTGCAGGTAAGGCTTTCATCCTCCAGATGCTCCTGAACCTTGCATAAGTTCCTGGCAAGAAATCATAGAATATCTGGAATTGGAAGGGACTCACTAGGATCATCAAGTCCAATTCCTGGCCCCACACAGGACACCCCAAGAGTTGCACCATGTACCCGAGAGCATTGTTGAAAAGATTCTTGAACTCTGTCAGTGTTGGTTCCATGACCATTTCCTTGAGCCTGTTCCAGTGCCCAGCCACCCTCTGGGTGAAGAACCTTTTCCTAATATCCAACCTAAATCTTCCCTGAAGCAGCTTCAGGACATTACCTCAGGTTCTGTCTCTGGGTACCAGAGAGAAGAGATCAGTGCCTGAATGTTCAAAGCAAAACATCTGCTGCCTTTAAGAAAACAGATTTTCACCCCTTTGGGGTTACTAATTTGGGGTTACTAATGCAGATCAATTTTTTCAATCAAAACAACCCCATCACCCCATTAAAATTCTGTACATTTCTGGCCGGAAAATTTGGGGTTTTTTTAAGTAGAGATGAGAAGAATGGAGTTATGACAATGTAAGTATATTTTTTAAAAGCTAATTCTGAAAAAGCATTTTTAAAAGGCTTTTTTTTTTTTTTTTTTTTTTTCCCCCTAATCCACCCAATAGTTTTGGCCTTTTTTTNTTTTTCCCCCATAATCCAGTCAATAGTTTTGGCCTTTTTACTTGACATTTCAGGACAAAAGGGTCCAAGTCAGCCAGCATAAAGCCACACTATGACCTACAAAGAAAGTGCAAAGCCTGTACTAATAAGCCTTGTCCCACAACGGATGTGAGGACAACATCAGAGTGCTGAAGAATATTTGCAGAAACAGCAGAAGGAAAGCTGAGAGAAAGCAGGAAGGCAGGAAACAGTTCATCAATCTTAATGGATAATGAGATTATTTTAAAAAAATGGAAGAGAAGAAGTGGTGAGAAATCCATTATTTGCAATGAAAGGACAAATAAAAGTAAAAGAAACTGGAATAGGCTGATAACCAGGCAGACGACAGGGAAGTACAATCATAGAAGAGAAGGAAATTGCACCCACTTGTAAATAACAATTCTTGCCTTTCTCAGGCAGAACTGTCACTCACAGAAAACCCTTTGGACTTTGGAGAAGTTGAAAAAAATGAAAGAAAACCACAGTGTATGCAATCAAGACTTAAGAAGAGAACAAAGTCAGGCTAAATAACTCCCTGTTACACATTATTTCCCAGTGTTTTGCTAAAAAGGACACTCTGGAGCAACCATATTCTGTTCTCATCTGATCTAGATACTGAGAAATTTTTCCCTCTCTTTGCTCTCTCGCAGACTTCTCTTGCATTAATTAATTTTCTTTGCAATGACATCCAGACTGTGACCCTTGCACCTACCTGGAAACCTAAGGAGAGAGCTGCTCATCTCAGAGTGGTCCCCAGTGGGTTGGGGAGCATCTGTCTGCCCTGACACACAATCAACCAACCTCAGTCATTTCCTCCACCAGCTCCCAGCCAGCCTGGCCTAGCCCTGACCTCCTTGGCAAGAGGAATATTACACTCAGCCAAGTCCTGGCTTAGCCCAATCCCTGTTTGATCAGCGGAAGATTACGTTAGGAGCTAGGAGCTTTGCTATCTGAATGCAGCATGCGAGCATTCAGGCTGGCTTCTGCCTTCCTGTTGTAATTACTTGATAATCACCATCAGCACACACACCTTCCACCGGCACCTCCCCTCCAAAGGGTCCAAAGCTCTCCTGTCATCAGCCCTTTCCCTGTCCTTGGAAAAGGGATCGTTGGGTGAGGAATTGTGGCATAATGCCATTATCCTTATCATATACAGGGGGATGTTTTTTGAGAAACACAAATGCAAGCAAAGTGGTTAGCCGTGGCTGTGCCCTACAGAAATAAAACTGCTTCCTTCTGATAAGCAAAGTAACTGTTTTGAATGTGACTTCACCTTATTCTGTGCTGCTACACAAATCAGGGATGTTATCTTGGAGACAAGGACAATAATGAAAATGATGTATTTCCATGACTTCCATGGTATCAATCTTATCTTGCTTAAAACCAGAAAGTTTTACAAGAGAAAGTCTGATGTCACGCCTGGCACTGGTGGCATCAGGCCGTGTCCAGGTCTGTCCTTGTTCCAGCACTTGCTTTCTGTGGCAGTCAGTAAACTCACAACACTTTTGTCTCGCCCTCATGGATTTGTAACACAAGTAACAGCTCAAACCCAAACACTCAACAGCTGGAATTGCTGGGATCAACTGATCATAAAGTAATTGCAAGTTTCTGAGGTGATGCAGCCAAAACAAAGGCAAATAGAATATAAGGGAAGCTTTTTCAACACAGACTCACAAATTTAGGTGTCTCTGTATAAAGCATTGGTGAGATACCAAGCGACCCAATTGGCAAGCCACATTCAATGCAATATGCAGATAATGACATTTAAGGTAACTGAGGGAGATATAAACCTCTTTAGGGAGAGGAGCAAAGAAAATGTGGCTTGTTTAGTCTAGTCAAACAAAAGTAGAGACAGGCTGATCTCTCCCTCTCTAGGGGAGCATAAGGGGATTAATCTAAGAAAAAAATCGTATGAGGATGATACATGAGAGAAGATATTTAAATTTGGGTCATAAAAACAAGTGAGTACAACATGGCAGTCAATACAGCTAGGTAGAAAATAGAAGACAATTCCCAGCCTTTACAGCAGAGACTTTTGCTATCCAGGTATTTCTAAAACATAAAATGGGAAAGTTCCAGAGGGATTAGATGATGTGAAACTTGTGGTAGGTGGTGCAGGACTCATGGACCAGAAAGTGCCCTCCAGGTAGGTGTCATACTGAAGCTCTACTAAGAAAAAGAAGAGACAATTTGATCCTGCTATTGGGAGTCCTTACCTATCAACAATCACAAACCTGCGCACACAGCTCTGACGGGAGCAGGGCTCTTGGCAGAGCTGCATCCATTTGGGAGCTCTTGTACAGCCAATACACAGATCCCTTGAACATCTTAGCAGGGCTCAGATTTGGATTCCCTGTCCACACAGAGTCAATCTGCAGCTAAGCAAACACATTGTTATGATCCTTCTCCATTACCAGAAACAATTATTTCCTGCAAGAAGTCATTCCATTTTCTTTTCAGTCCTGCTTGGCACACAAAAAGATCAAAGCAATGTATTTAAGCAGAGAAAATTTGGAAAGTCTAATCTCATTAATTTGGAGAGACCTCAGAGATCGACTGTGACATAACCAATCCAAGATAGAATAATGTAATAAAATACATTACAGATATTTCACTTAGAAGTATAGATTAGTGAGGAGGTATTATTTGAAATGTTGCAGCACAATGTTAGGGCTGGGGGAAACAGGGAGAGATTTGCTTAATCTTTAGTGATACAGGCCTTGCTCATTCCTGGCTCCACCTCAGTCTTTGTTAAAAAGAGTAAACTGAAGGTGTGCCAAGTAATTTATAAGAGCAGATCCTTTATTGCTTTAGCACCTTTGAATTCATTATTGGAGATTGATTCACACGCTGCAGATGTCTTTCACCTGCTTGATTAGCATGGACCACTAAGGACATCCAAGAAAAAATAGAATGAAGCATAAAAGCAAATTACAAAAAACATAAACATGTACACTCCATTTCTTTTTGATTTCATGGTGAGCTCCCCACAGACTTTTCTCTCCTATTTTGCCCCTCACTTGCCCTGTGTGTTTAACTCTCTTGCTTTTTTTTAGTCAACAGCTGTTCAAGACTCGCCAAAAGACTGTGGTATTTGGTCAAAGACTGTACAAAACGGTTTGTACACTCCTTGTACTTCCCACAGCAAGGTCCTGTTCTCAGCTGGATGCTCTGTGAGGTAATGTAATATAAATAGCAGCTGGAAAGTTAAGACAGAGCACTCAAACCTACATCCAGCCTACTCCCTTTGCACAGACATAGCTCAGACACACAGGGCACCATCATGCTGCGAGGGAGCAACAGATTTAAATAATCTGTGATGCACAGGTTTATCCTGCCTAATGCTCTCTCATTCAGCTATTCAGTGGGAAGATATTTCATACTACACATCTCGGGGTCATTTCAATTTTTCTACCCTTACATGTTGCTTAAGCCAGCCCAAGCTGCTGTGACAAGAGCCTTGCCCTGTATTGAAAGGAAAAAAGCTTAGAGAATCTGGAGCAAGGAACAAATGTGAAAAAGAGCCCCAGTCCTGTAATCCAGAGAAGGAGCATCAGGCAGATGTTTGTGTGAGAAAAGGGGTCACCAGAGCACTGAGCATGAAGAAGTGAGATGACGAAAAATACTGTTGAGAACTGTGTGGATGGGGACCTTAATTTTAAATCACCATTGGTACTAAAGCCGTTTATTATTAACTCATGTCCTATCTGCATTAACCTGCAACAACCTCTCCTTTGCTTTTATATTGGAAAAAGTGACTAGAATCAAGATCTAGGATTTGATTTACTTGTGATCCATCACTGACAAAACACAGCAGCAGATTGTCTTAGTTATGTTTAAGACTGAAATCTCAATTGGCAATCTCCCAACACGTCCAGTCTACTCCCTACTCCAGCGCACAGATCCATCAGGAGCTGCAATTGACTGCAGTCTGTTGTTATTAAAGGCCAGAATTTGTAGAGTAAGGGCTGTGATGAGAGGCTGGATTCATCTCACCTTTCTGCAAGCATTTACAGCTGAACTAGTCACCTTAAGTTCCTTTCACAAACAATAGAGAAAATTAAGTATTTCCAGGGCATGATTCATTCAACTCATTCTATGTACCTAGCTCAGACTGAGATGAGTTGATTTTCTCTGCTGAGCTAATCGCTGCCTGAACCACACCTGCTGTCTGTGGTTCAGACCTAGACACCTGCAGTGCAATCTCTGCATCTGGCCAGAGTCTCAGGCTTGGAGGTCTGAACTCTGGTCTCTAGAGTCCAGTCGATGTTAGTGAAGGGTAAATCACTTCATCTCTGTAGAGCAGAGTTTGTTTCCAACAAACTTTTTCTGCCCAGGATGTAAGCATTGTGTT
The DNA here is from genome assembly GCA_013399945.1 of Ploceus nigricollis. NCBI lineage: Eukaryota > Metazoa > Chordata > Aves > Passeriformes > Ploceidae > Ploceus > Ploceus nigricollis. The sequence goes on from VXBC01011381.1 coordinate 14,876, forward strand.
TAAGCAAGTCATACAAGCATACTCTGCAACCTGCTGAGAGAAGAAGGCTCTTCTTGATGGAAATTCAAGTTAAACTTGCATCCTGAATCATCCTGACTCATTAATACGGTTAAACTCAGGTAAATCTTGGCTCCTTGTTTTGCAACAGTATTTCCTACAGTTAGAATGCTGGATCCTGTGGGCAGGGCTCTGGAATATCCTTTGAAAAACAGGTTTGACTCCTTCAAGGAAAACCACCACCCAGGCTTCTGGTAACTGAATGTAAGACAGGCAGTCAAATAGTCTGCTTTGTAAAAGTACTCATCTTCTTGCAGTTCAGGAGTTTGTCTTCTGTTGCAGAGGTGACTCAGCTTGTACGTTACCTACTCTGGACTTAAAACCACACAGAGGTTTTAACAGGTTCTCTGGGAAGCCATGCACTGGGAGCAGAGAGTTGCTGCACCAGCAACAGATCTGATTCTCTGGGTCATCACTAACAGTCCTGTCAGCATCATTCTGGCTCTACAGCACAGGTGCCCTCACTGGGGTAGGATCACCTCTGCAGTCAGAGTCAGGGTTAAGCAGACATCGCATGAAGAGCAAACTTTTGAGTTACGCTGTGCTAGAGCTCTAAGAGACTCATGCAAATAAGGAAAACCTTTGCCAAATGCAAAGGTAACAAAAGGGAAAGAATACAGATTTTATTTGGCCATTCATAAGAAGTTTCTAGGTTGACTGCAGCAGTCATTGTGATAAGAAACAGTGAGTGACTGTACCCCTGAAGCAATTTAATAATCTAAGATACTGAGTTCAGTAGTCTCATTTTACCTGTTCCTTTCTCAATTATGAGAAATGATGTTTTTTTCCTGAAAAGTTATGTACTAACTTTGGGGCTTGGGTTGGGTGATACTTCTGAGAACAGTGAGCAAAATCCATAGCTTTCTCCCAAGCAAGAACACCCTTCTCCCTCAGGACAGCAGCACTGCTTCATTTACAAGGTGCTTCTTGCTACCCCATAAATCTTACCTTTCCCACCTTTATCCCACCCCAACTTTCACAAATTCTACTACTTTCCTCTATTTCTGCCCTCAGAATATAAAAGGACTTATTTTTCTACACAGTCATCCACCCCAAAACCACTTTTATCTTATATAAACTCCCCAGTGTTCTTTAAACTCTTTGATTTCTTTTTTTTTCTCTCTGAAGGGATAACATGATGTTTCTTCCCTCTCTGAGGTTCCACCAGAGATTTTCTTTTTATCAATGAATATAGGTCAGTGAATTTAGACCATATGTGTTGCTCCACTGGGTGATTGTTCCATTTTTCAGTAAATAAGGCAGGACATCTGTCTAAACAACACAAAAACCTAGAGGGGTTTGTCATATCAGACTGGTTTTATACACCTTAAGTGTTAAAAGACCTTGAAGACTCAGTAACACAAAAGGTCAAAGAGAACCTATGGGCATTTTAATCTGAAATTTTTCTTAATAAGAGCTCTGTAGATAAATCAATTTAAAAGGAACAGTTCTTTGATTGGATGTGGAATTACACCAGAATTCTCTGTTGGGATGAAAATCATCATCAATCAGAATCCAATGAAGTCATGAAAGAAAACCACAGTTGAAACTTTAGTATTTCTAATATTTTGAAACCAGGAATATTTTTATTATTATTTTAAAATTTCTGATGGTTACATTGATTATGTTGACATCTTTGATCAAATTATTGACGTGTCTCCATGTACATGGATAACCAATACTGTATTTTTCATATGCTCATTACAACAAAATGAATATTATACCTTGGTTACAAGGTATATAAAAGTATGTCAAAGTAACTTCACTTAAGAAAAAAACATGGAGAAGTTAATCAATGCATAAGAGTCTTACACTCCATTTAAACTGCAGTGCCTAAGAGCAGTTACACCTAGAGTACAACCCACACAGCATATTGTTAGTAAGCAGACTTTGACAAGCTTTGAGAGGAAAACTGTGTTAAAAAAAATAGATTGTTTTAACACCTTCTATTAACATTCACTTAATCCAGGCTCCTAAATCTGAAAATGGAAAAATCTCCAGAAAGTTCTGAAATAAATACTAGGGTATACACAGATGGTGATGCTGGGGCAGAACGCCAGCACACAGAATCGCAGCGTTCGGCGAATCACAGGCAAAATAATTAATGGCATTTCTAGCAGGACAACACCCTGCAAACATACACACTGCCTCGTGGAGTACTTGTCAGCAGTATTAATCTGGGAAATAATTAGTCCCTGTAAAGTTGTTTCACACTTTTTCACCAGATGGCCAGGCAAGATCGTCAGCTAAAATCCTGCTGTTTCAGCACTGGGGGAAATGCCAAGGAGTGATGCTTTATGCTACCCTGTGCAAGGTCTGGGCACACTACACTGTGCTCATGGTTTCATTCTCCCAGGTACTGCATAGCAGCACAACATGCTTCACAAATCCCACCAGATCATTTTCCGAGCATCACTGCCAAGCGTGCTTCACACCCCAACATTTGCAAGGCACTCTGCAGAAAGTTCTGCCATCTGCCAAAACACAGGACCTCTCCAAATGGAATTAGATCAGAATTTGTATATTTAGAAACAAGATCAATTCCAGAAGAGACAGCATAAAAAAAGAAAAATGTTAACAGTAGCTCACAATTACAGTGGCCATGCAATTGTGTAGAAGCTCCAGCCTGACAATCAACTAACCTTCACTTTATCACTTGACTTTGTTATCAAGTAAACATTTAAGGAACTTCCCAGTGACATATTAACTGTTCCCACAAATATCCAATTTTTTGCTCTGTTTACTCTGCACAGGCTGTATGTATGTCAGCTACTGATTTGATAGCAGCCTGGTAGCATAGAAGCATACAGCTGGGGTAGAGCTATTCAGAAGAAATGCATACGCTGGCCTAGAATCACACGCAAGGACTGGAATATGAAAACATACCTTCTATTTTATTTGGGGTCCCTGTATCCTAGAGCTAGCTCCAAGACTCTGGAAGTCAGAGAAGAATAGTCTTTTCTTAGAAACTCAAGACCTGCTCAAAGACACGGATTACTGGATACGACATTTGCCAACGTCTGTAAGACTCATAAGTAGCAGCACAGGGAATTCTGGAACGTTAACACTTCTCCTTTGAACAAGGAGCAGTGACTCTGATTTGGCTGACTAGGGGAAAAAGAAAACAAAATAGGGCTCTGAGCAGCACTGCTGTGGCTGGAGCTGAGGCAGAATTTCCATTTCAAAGCCTGGTTTTCCATGTCCTACTTCTCCCTTGTATATACAAGCTGCAAATTAAAACTTGGCCCAAAGAGTTCACCTGTCACGTTTAGGAATTAAAGACTGAACCAATTTGCTAAGAAAAAATGGAAAAGGAAAAACGATACTATTGTTAGTACAAATATATTTACCAAAAAATATGCTGTTCTTTTGGGAAGGCTGTGGGGAAAGAGAAAGCCTTGGCTGCTTGGTTTTCAAGAGGTCAACAGCATTCCGCAGGTGCACACTCCTGCAAAGATGGTGACTGTAAGGCCCAAGACGTCTCTGCAGACGTGTTTATCTTCAGCACAAAGTCATCTCAGGTCTGGACACGAGAAAGAAACTTCAGCTTCGCAGGTGCAGTGTTGACAGTTACCGAATGCATGTTAAAGGAAAAAACTTGTTTTGAGCTGTGCAGCAGTCTAGTCTCAGTTAGAGTTAGCCTCAGCTGTTTGGTATGTCAGAGTTTGGCCTGAAGGACACAGTTCAGTCAGTCAGTGGCTGAATGACTGACTGATACATCCAACCCTGCCTGGTAACATCCAAAGGCTGGATGGCTTTCCAGGGGAGGAGGAGTAAGCCTTCACAGAGATTTCAGCTATCTAGCCCCGAGTGCAAACACAGAATGTATTAATTCACCAGGATGTTCTATCAAAATCCCACGCAGCTCAACACAGTACTTCAGTCACTTAGGCTGAGCCTGAACTGCAGCACTCCTCCAGGAGCAGTGAACAAAGCTTTTCCATGCAACTGCTTTTCCATGCAACTTTTTCCCCTGCTTCCCGTCTGTTTGCCTGTCAGAGATGCAGAAGCTTTGAGACCAAATACCACCATGCTACTTATCTGTGAAAACAGGGAAGTAAACAGAAGGGCACACGGTGCAGGATTAAAGCTACTTTACTCTTCTGTGCAGCTGTTTGTATCAGGTTACTCTTAACAGCATCCAGGCACCTTCCAATAGTCCCTTAAGTGATGTGGCTAATGTCTGTTATCTACGGTTCACTCACTCCTCCATCCCGTTTGATTATCCCATCAATACATGGCAAGTTTCCCACTTTATATGTAGCCATGACCTTAGCTGTCTTTGGCACATTAATCAGTATTCAGCTTGCATTTTTCAGTGGTACAAAGCTTTTTCTGTGGATAACAAAATCTAGCAATGAGCACTGCCCCCCACCTCATAGTCACTACTAAAACACACCTAAGTAATCACTGGTGAGCTTTGGGGAGGGCTGGAGATTGGGCCATGGGAGTGATCCTTTGAAGAGTCTGAACACTGCAGCTGACATCGACAATAACCATCAGGGAAATCCAGGGGTTCGTTTTCTCTGCAAGAGCAATGAACATTTCAGGCAACAAAGTAGTCAAAGAGGAGATAATTAAAGGAGACTTACTGAATAATTTATTTTGTGAAAATGAAGTTTAGTGTTTGGTGTTGCTTATTTAAGGAAGATGTCAGCACTTCAATGGAAGAAGTTGTTTTCTGAAGATACAGAGACATGAGAAACACTGAAATATTAAGAAGTGCATTAGAAAACAGTGATTACATTTTAGGATTGTTAAAAAAAAGTCATGACAGCTCTGCTGTATTTTATAGCCATCCTGCCCAAGACAAATATTTGTTAGTACATTAGCCCAGCTTGCAACATTGTCTATAACATGTAGAAACGTTAACAGGCTAATTGTAAAATCAGAATTGATTTCTCTAGAAAGCTCCATTTTGGACTTGGTTATTATTCTCCTACCGTACAATGGGTATGGTTCTCAGCAAATATTTAGATTATATTTGACCAAGGCTAAATTGTAAGACAACATTATGGTCACCTCACAAACAGGGACTCAGATAAGGCAGAGATGCTTAATGGTTTTTTTTTGTCTGTCTTCATTACTGATGACAAGCTAAGAGAGTCCAGTGCCCTGAGCTGGATGACCATGGCTGTGAGAATGATAAACTCCCAGTGAGCCCTGAACTTGGGCAGGATCTGCTGCTCCAGCTCAGGCCATAGTGTATGGGTGCAAACCAATAGGTGTGAGGGTCTGGAGCAAAGTCTCCCCAGCAAAGTGTTTCTCCTCCCAGTTTAGTTCAATTACAAGAGACAGTGGATGCTGGAGCAGTTGACATTTGCCCACTTTATCTAAAAAAAGGGAGATCACTGTAAAATACATCAGCAGAGAGATCAATCTCACCTAACTTTCCATGCCTATACCGTAGACACTACACCTAAATTTTTTCAATTAGGCATTTAAGATTAGCATTTACACTTATGTCACAGTCTTTGGGCAGAAATAATCCCTGTAAAAGTCTAAAATAATCCCTGTGAATCTGACTCTGGAAACACCAATGTCTGTGCACTGATGGAACAGAAATGCAAGCAACTATTTCCAACAGGAACCTCAATATGTGCCTGCAGCTAAGCATGATGAATGGCAGCCAGGATGTGATGGGGTTTATTAGCCAGCTTCACTAGGAACAGATTTAATGCTTACTGTAGCAGGAGAAAAGGAGACTATAGCCTGTCATGCCTTGTGCTGATGCTTGTGACAGTGTTGGATCTTGCTATTCACCCCCACCTCAGAAAAAGACCTGCAAGGTCTGACCAAGCAATTAGCAGAACACTAAGTTGGTAAAGCTGAGACACTGCATGAAATTGAGAGGTTTTGGAGATGGAAGAAAGGATAATAAATTATCACAGTACTATCAAAATAATCTCAGTTCCTCTCCAGCAGGCAGCAAAAAGTCACCACAAAAGGATGTCAGGAAAAGAGGTAGAGGGAGATGGGAAGAGCTCCCATCTTCAGCTCCACCAGACACCATTTCCCTGATTAAAGAAGGCCTTCCTAGGCCATCAGGCAAAACTACAACAGTCTTGGCTACATGAGCCCATAGCATTTTCCATGACACTGGGTAGGCAAAAACCCTATTCCCAGTATCATGAGGTCAGGATTACAGGACCTTTTCAGTTCTTCACCGCTCCTTTAGGCAGAGGATCAGGATGGACCAGGGCTATACATCAGTTTTCAAAATGAGCTACCATACCTTTGAGGGAAAAGGAGATCACCTTTTACAGGACAACAGCTACAGATAGGAATTTACATTAAATAATACTCTCAAGAATAGTGAGTGGGGGGAAAGGTTAGTTCAAGATTATGAGCAGCAGATAAACACCTTTTGTCAGATGAGAAACTGATTTCCCCTTTATATCCATAAATATCATGCTAATAGGGAAGGAAATGTGATACCATGGAATAAGGCATTTCCCCATCATGTCTAATTACACATATCTAAAATGAAGCTTCCTAATTTGGTTTGGGTTTTTTTCTTTTTGTTTTTGTTTTGCTTGGAGAATTATCACGTGAATTATCATTGCTTTTCACTCTGAAAACAGAAATTTAGCAATTTCAATTGTAGCTGAGTATTAGAATAAAAATCTGACAAAACATGTGGTTCTTGTAAGGTACACTGATTCCTTTAGCTGAAGATTTTTTTTCTGGAACATGTAATCTGATAGTAGTGTCTGTATTTATTGTGGAATAAACTCAACAATGAATGGCATAAAATGAACAGAAGAGTGTAGTCACAAAAGAGTCAGTCACACATTTTACTCATTTGTACACTGTTTATCTTCTGGTATATGTCACAAGAAGTAATCATTTGAATAAACAACTTCTTTAGTAGGTAATAAAATGTTACTGAGTTTCCAGTCCCACAACACGTGCTACGGCTATAAATCAGATTATTCTAAACTTGTACTGATTTGCAGCACTGGGAGGCATTTTAGAAATTGAAAGGGAGGTGCTGGATTTTTGTTTCTCTATAGTGTCTGTCTCCGCAGCAATCTTGAGAAGGCCATGGGTGTTTGGAAACGTGCCCATGCCTTTTCAGCTACATCAGCTGTTAAACTATGCCATGTTACCTCTCCTGCAAACCTTGCCTAACTTTTCTATTGCACAATTTTTTAAATGAGTGTAAACCACTTTCAGATGTCAGTTATGGTTATTGCTGGAAGTGCTGTGCTGTAAATTACCAAATGCAGCGCACTGGGAAAATCTGCCAAGAGGTGATACAAAAATGACTTTGATCAACACTGGCATCCCAGATGCAGAAGAACAAAGTAACAAAAAGAGCATCTCTTATTGTACTAAACTCTCTGGTCTTGAGGCACATTTGGTCCGTCTCTCTAATTGGAGATGATAGCCTACAACTGGCCCCACTACCCTCTGCTTCTAGGCTCCTTGAGGAAGAAAAGGTAGAAGCCAGCCAACCCTTTTTACTGATCTCTCTACTACAGTCTTCTCTTTTGAAGAAGATGATGGCATCCAGGAGGAAGATAGGGGTGTTCCTGATTCTGCATGACTAAGCTGACCAGTAACTTCCTTTGTTGAACCTCTCTGTCTTCAGCTCATATCCTCTACCACACAGAGTGTGTGCTGTCCCAGGAAGGTGAGGAGGACTGGATGCCTTGGGAAAGGGATTTCACAGCGCTCTAGGATGCGTGAAATCTTCCTGACAGCTCAGCGGATGCATCAGGGTGATTAATGTTGCATGCTGCCACCTGAGAACATCTGCAGAGAGACAGGGAGATGCCTCATCTGTCCCTTTCAGACAAATATCATCTAGACAAGGAAGAGATTAGTGTATTTTGGACAATTCCTTATGCAAGGGGCGGTCCCACAGCAATCTTACAAAGACCTCTCTGGCAAAAGCTGTATATTAACTTCCCTCTGACTCTAGCTCACAGCATGCCTGAGAATCTTATATAGCAGCAAGTGACCCAAGCAAGGAGAACACAGCACCAGTTCAGAGTAAAGTTGGGCAAAACAGTTACACAAAAATCTAACTTCTCAGATCTTCACTGGGTAAATGATGATGAAATTCCTGTTCATCTCCTCATATTTTCTGCTCCTTATATTTGAAATGAGGCAGAGTTACACAGTATTTTATCAGATCCTAATTCTTTCTATGTAACAAACAAGGAATTTTAAAACTGTCTCAAAATCTGCAATAGCACTGGACACTCACCAAACATAAGGATTCCAAATTTTGGCATGAGACCATACAGTCTACTTTTACACTTGAAACAAGTGAGAAACGCTACTTGGAAGCTGTTAATACACAGCTAAACTCTCCTCTCTGCACAGGGCTCGGGAGGTTTAGAAATCATGGTTTGGAGGCACCTATGCTGAGCTGGCCCTGTGCAAACATATTCAGTCCATTGTACCTGGGGGTAACATCTCTTAGAGGGTCTCAGCACAGATTTTTCCATTAGTCTCTCAAGAAAGAGGACTGGATCACCTCTCCTATGAACACAGCCTAAGAGAGCTGCAGTTGTTCAGTCTGGGGAAGAGAAGGTTCTGGTGACACCCTACAGCATCCTTTCAGTACCTAAAGGGGGCCTACAAGAAAGAGGGGCTTTTTACAAGGACATGTGTTGATAGAACAAGAGGGAACAGCATTAATCTGAAAGCCATTATACATGATGGGGCCCTGCTCTCCTGGAGATGGCTGAACACCTGCCTGCCCATGGGGAGCAGTGAATTAATTCCTTGTTTCCAGCTTTTACTCTTCCAATTCTCTCCCTGATCCCACTGGTGGGAGACTGAGTGAGTGGCTGCCTGGAGTTAAACACCACAGTGCTCCAAGTGATTATGAGCTGACAGTGTTTTGCTTTCTACATTATTTCTACAACTTGGTCAAGTTCAACAACGACTGCATCAGGAAGTTCTTGTAAATTCAGGGTTGCTCCAGGAACAGAAACAACAGAGATTATGGAGCAAAAGACACAGTTTCAGAAAGAAAGAAGAATGTACCAGGCAAAGAAGACAAGTGAGGGAATGACACGTGGCAGATGTTAGCCATGTGGCTCACTCTTAGGTACACTGGAGGTGCCAGTAGAAGGTCTATAGTAAAACTGTTAGCTCTAGTAAGTTATATGAATCCCCAAGACTCTCTTGGGAGGTCATCAGTCTTTGGAAACTGTGCATACAGAAGCTGGAAAGAGGAGATATCAACATCAGACAAATAAGACTCCTTGCCTTGAAGATTATAAGTACTGGTTTGGGGACCTGTAAAAGCTTTATCATAATCTCTGGGGAAATCCCTGTCTTAATCATGATTTAGACTAAAGCTTTATTACCTGGGAAATTGCTTCTCCTTCTCAGACCAAGATTTTTTCTTAATGCCTTTTTACTGCTGTGTTGCTGACACAGGAACTTGGCTTTTTTTTTTTTTTAATTTCTATTTCATGTCATAATCCATCTTTACAATTGTATTATTATTATTATTATTGTTATTACTTAGCTATGCCATTATTGTTAAAGTAGAAAATGAAAAACTTTAATAAGAAAATTACAGTAATTAAACTTGTACATGAAATGGAAAACTTTTAATAATTCACTGCACTTCCATATGGAATCTTTTGCCACAGTTTATATGAGCAGAGAACGACAACAGGCATCTAACTTTCCTGGAAACATCAGCCATGAACTATAAGCTGCTAAAAGTTTTCAGAGACCAGAAAGGGGAAGGCTATCTTTTCTTATACCTCACATCCATTTCTTGTAACTGAGGTTCAACACTATCAGGGCCACACTGTAACTTTTTTTTCAGTCTAAGCAGAGTCTCATTCTTCAGGCAGTCCCATTACATTTATTTATGGAGTAATGTCTTGTTGAATGCACTGTTGGCAGGATCTGACTCTGCGCAGATAAATAAGTTGCCCCATACAGCTTCAAATGTCACCGTCACACCATGGAAAACATCCCAGGTTAGACAGATGTACTATGACCAACACATCGAGAACTTCTACTCCCCTTCTGCTGATTGATTGAATAATTATACCCATGAAATGGGATGATTTACACCATTGCATTGCCTCTTGGCTAGAATAAGCTTTTGCCAGTCAGATGATCCAAAAGGATGTCTGCTTGTGGAATAAATCTGATGTAATTTGATACACAGCATGACACACAATCAAGATGAAATGATCCTTAGATAATTCTTCCATGTGCAATCATTTTGGGAAGACAATTTTAATAATGATATTTTCTTTTTTATTAAGTTCTTTGGACTATTTTTTCAGATAATGAGCAATTACATCCAGGACAAGAAGTTATTGTCAGGTTAATATTTTATTAATTCTTTACCTGGGGGCAATGTCCTAAAACAGAGGAGATAGCTCTCACTGAAATACTCAATACTGAAGGCCTTTTCCAGTCTAGACTTCCACAGTGCCTCCTTATTACTAGCAAAAATGCTAATCTCCCCCTTTTTTGGCTTGGTTATGCTAGTGTTTCACATGTTTGTTTCTCCCTTTTTCTTCCTCATTCACACTCCTCCATTTTTGCTTCCCTCTCAAAAAACAATAGTAAAGGGAAGTCTTAGGATTGGCAAGCATGAATATAAACATATAACAGCGTTTTAAAAACACGTCTCAGTCAAAGCATCATGCCCGCTCAGCAAGAGGGATAATCCATGTCCAGGACAGAGCTGATGAGCTACCAGTGGAACATACTCCAGCCTGATCAATCAAATGTTCCACTTCCCCAGTAGTGATTAGGATGAAACAATACTGAGAAAAAGCCTAGTCCCTGTGTTGCCAAAGTTGCAAGCTTAAAAAAAGAACAGGTTTTTGCTTCATGTCTAGACTTTTTTTCTGAAGTAAAGGCACATTGATGTCAGTGTTGCCAAGAGTAAAAACTTCCATGTGACATTCAGAAACTGGTTCTGGAACAATTTAATTTCATCTTTTACGGCATGCTTCCCCCAAAAAAGCTCTTCATGGAGGTGGGATTAGCGATTAAGAGATGTGGAGGGTGGAACACATATGTCTGTGAAAACTGGAATTAATGTGATTATGCTAAGCAGAACGTATTCTGAGCATCAGTGGTTTGCAAAGATTTAAGGAAATGTGCCCCAAGCATAGAATATCTTCTCTGGAAAATAAAGCATGATATTCAGAGAAGGCTGGGATAAAGAGGTATTTTATGGGCAAGCAGAGGAAAATCAACTGTCTCTTTATATAAAATACCTTCTCTTTTTTCTGATCTTTTAATCTTCACCATAATAAAACAATTATAAGAAATTTATGACTCTGAAGAATTGTTAGTCCATATCTTTCCTCACTGGAAAAAAAAATATAACACAAGCAGACAATAATTTGATCAATGCATAAGAAGTATATTGGGCATGAATATTATCAGTTGCTACTCATTCTAATACTCCACTATCAGGTCTAGTTCTGTGAAGAGATTGTTCCTTAGAGGATATAAGAAATCCCAAAATATTTTTCCAAGTCCATGAAATGTCACTGTTTTGATGTTACAATTCGACAGGTTTCATGAAGCATGAACTTAGCCAGAAGGGCAAACAGTCCATGACGCCAATAATTCTGATTGCTTCAGAAAATACCTACACCCAGACCTGTGCACAAGGGTTTCCCCAGTGAGGCAAATCATGTCTTTTTTATTATTACACACGTGATCACAACTGGCTTTTGCTTATGCCTGTTGCTTACCTTGTTCTCAACCACCCCACAAGTCCCGCAAGCATATCTTATATCCTACACCGTGACACATTGCTGCAATTTAGTGTTGTAGCATGGTGGTCTGTTGTGACACACCAGCAGAGCAAAAAGTAGGACAGGTCATTTGCAAGGTAACATAGCTTTTAAGAAACCAAGCTGTTGAAATTTTTTCACTTCATAGTGTCTCTAAATGCCATAGTTACCTTTCATGGCTTACGCAAGCAATCCCTCTCACAGTGCTCCAAGGCATTTCTGCACAGTGGAGACTACTCCAAGCACAAAGCAAATATTCAGTGATTCATAATGTTTTGTCTTCAGAAAACAGACAAAAATATCTCTTCACCTTGGCCACAGGATGACCAAGCATACACATGAACAAGCTCTATCTACTGGTTTGGTTTTAGAGCCAGAGTCAGAGCAACTACAAGAGACAAGATATTCCCGAATGATAGAAATTTGCACCTAGGTAACTCGAACAGCAAACAGCTGTACGGATGTGAGTGTGCTTATCTGCATTGTTTTATTCCACTATAGAATTTATAACATTCCCACTCTTTCTGTGCACAGCAGCACTTGTAGAGCTATTGATCAGTAATGCATAAATTTCACATGCAAAATCCTACACATGCAACAGCAGAAATAACCTGCACTAACTGCACTGGCAAGAGGCTGCCTTCAGAAAAAAAAAAAAACCAACTTACCCAAGCATTTGTGAACAAAGTATAGAAGACAACTACAAGGGGTTTGTTAAGACAGTGTGCTTACTAGTTCCCAGTTATTCTGAGTTGCATATTCAAAACTTCTTTAACCAAAATTATTTGTTATTATTTTTTATAATGAGAATTACAAATATGGATGTCTACTGGAGATGTGGTACAATAGAGAATTCTGAATATTTTCTTTATTGAGAAGGTAAAATTAGGCAATTAGACCAAACCACACTAGCACAACTGAAAAGCTGAGTAATTTTCATAAGACAATTGATTTCTTACCACATCGTGCCATTTAAGGAATTAGAACAACTCACCAGGGTAATATCAAACTTGATTAGAAGCTAAGGGACCTGACTGTTATCTCTATTAAGCCAGACAAAACATAATTGACACCAGCAACTCTCAATTTTCACCAATGTAACTAAAAGGAAAGTCAAGCATTGTATCTTTCACTTGGGTAAGTCATTTTCATATATTTGAGTGATTAACAGTGATTGTTTCAACCCCCTTGAAAATATCAAAGACAGTGTCTCTGGTATTTTCACAGCTAGGTGTGCTGATATTACATGGATTTGAGTACCTTCATAGAAAGAACAATTCATACAGCAAACAAAAGGAATATCTTATGTAAACTTGGAGAAAACCTTCAACATGCTCAGCATGCCAAGACCTTTGCCCCTCCACAAATAAACATTTTAAGATAATGGGACGAAATTTTCCAGATACTGAGGGAGGAAGTAAGATCTGGGAAGCTGTTCAAGATCTCCAGAGATAGGTGTCACAAATCACAGTCAACAGATACTTCAGGGCTGGATTCATCTGAACTCACACATCTACATCGCAGGTAAAAATGCACAAGGTTGTTGGCTAAACTACCTCTGTCCACAGTGGTTAAAACATAACTTAGTAACAGAAGGATTTATCTCTTCTTAGATAAAAACTGTAATATATATGAATGTGTCCCCAAAATTATTTCTCCTCTTGGGATGAAGGAGAGGGATTTCAACCAGAAACCACAGAATTGTATTTAAACTTGAAAACAGAAGGAGCCAGCATCAATTGAAAAGTGGATGAGGTATAATATGCATTGAAGATGAGGTAATCTGGGGTTATTCACCTCTGCTGGTGAGCTGCTGCTAAGAACCCTTGCGGAGCAGACGTTCCCCGCAGAAATAATAAGTGTCCATAAAAAAACAAACAGCATGTCATTACTTCTCAGCCTGTCTTCCAATTTTCTTTGCTCACCACTAATATACCTGCCAGCCTACCTTCTCCATTTTCTATAAACTTATTTTCCTTTTTATTCTAGTTTATTTTTATCATCTACTGAGTATCACAAATAAAAGGTAGGTAACAAATTTATTTACCTATATGAATATACCTTTATAACTTCAAACATTGACAGATGACTTGGTTAAAAGACAAACTTTCATGAAAAACTTTGTCTAAATTTACAGTCTGTAAGAGTAATACAAATGTTTATACAATTTTAATTATATTTCAGTCAAGGCTTTCTCTAAACAAATAAACATCTATAATTCACACCTTGGAGAGGTTGAATACCACTTGAGAGGATGGCTGTAAACTAAAGTAAAACTGTTTAGCCAATTTTCCTTCTCTGTGCTGACTGAGTCCCCAGAAAGAAAACCACCTGCATATGAAATCCAGAATGATTCAGAATGATGCTGTTCCAGGCAGTTTAAAGCCAGCAGCATCCAAGGGCTCAGCTGAGGAAAGTCCCAGGGCCTTCCCTGGAAGCAGAGAGGCTGGCACACTGAACACCCTTCCCAAAGAGGGGCTGAAAGCGACAAGCTGTGCCCTCCATTGCACGACCAAAAGCCCGGCTTTGGTCCTGCACTGAGCACAGGCCTGGCCCCTTCGGCTGCTGAAGCCAAATTTCTCTGCAGTAGGTGACATGTCCAGGGAGAATCCTTCTAGGGAATATTAATGGCAAAAGGGTAAGTATTTCAGGCATCAGCCTATGGAAAATGGACCTATGAGACACCTGTGTGACACTTTCATTAATGTCCTTGTCCTCTGCAGCTTATGGCTTGGCAGAGGGGGTTGGTGTCTTGCATGTAATTTTTATCCTTCTTGGATCAAAATATGCCAAATATATGAGTGTTACAGAGAAAAAAAAAAGAAAGCAAATCACATTTCAATCAAGATATTAGCAGCTAAAAAAGCTATTACAGCAACTGGAAACCGTGAAGATTTAATCTGCTCTGACCATGCTCTGTCCTTCCACTTCTGCTGCTGATTACACATCAGAGGCACCATCTTCACAGAATAACAGAATGAAATCCCTCAGGAAGTCATATTGCTTCTCCTGTAGGAACAGACAGAAATTTTCTCCAGACCCATGACTCCCCACTGGTTAATTACATCTCACTAGTGTGGCACAATAGCAGAACTTTTAACTTCTTTTATCATATTTCTCCTGACCAAACTGGCTGTGAATCATGCCCCGAAAATCAGCAGCACCAGAAAGCAGGAGGGGCGGACACCTAGGTGATCCTGGACTGAATGAGTCACCCCAACCAAATTTCCACATATGCCAAGCAGGAAATCTCCATGCTGGCAAGTTCAGGAGCAAAACTCCCTATTTTCTCAGCTGGTTTTCATTTCTGATGCCACAGTGATGATTGCACTTGGTACAAGCAGTGGCACTTCTGCTGTCACATGCTGCTGTTGCTAGCATAGCAACTCACAGTCAGTGTGAGGCTAGAAAAATCTCCTGAGCTGTGCAGTTCAACAAAACAGCAGGTCCTTTGGATACCAACTATAACTGTAAGTGAACAATTTCAGTAATGGTTTTGTCAGTCCTTCCTAGAAGCAGCACTAATGGGCCACAAATAACAAAATGAAGTTCAGCTGCTAAAAGAAGAACACGACAATCTGTTGAAGGAAGGAAAGGGAAATTATTGTCATAAAACATTTGTATGGCCTTGTGAATTCTACACTGCACTGAACAGAGATCACACCTTGCCCTGTCCTAAACTTCTTGCTGTTGCTAAGACAACTCCATCAATGTAAAAGAAGCAATGCAGAGTCCAGTGGCGAGACCTCCGAAGCGGATGGATTGGCTTCTAGGCTTTGCTAGAAGACAGAAAAGTGTGTTGGTGCAAAGGGCAGGATGGCTGTTGTGGCTGTGGAAGACTGTCTGACACAGGAACTCAACCAAGTGCAGACACAATGGGGATACAGTGGGAATATCCCAACAAACAGCAGGGGCTCCTTGTTCCCAGAAATGCCACTGTTTTCTTGACTGAGTCAGACTGTAGGGAACATCACTGGAGCTCCTAGGAGCACCACCAGGAATTCCAACAGCAACATCTCCTACCCAGATCAGCTATCTCTTGTTATTTCTGTCTGCTGTATTCCAGCAACAATGAATCTGCTTAGGCTGGGAGTTTGAGCCTTTAGGGAAGGCTTTTCCCTCCAGCACTGGGCTTGAGGCCTTGTCCCAGGGTAAGACAAAAATGACACCTACCAAGCATATGCAGATAAAGGAGATCACAAAGTAGTTCATAGTATCAGTTCATGAAGCCTACGTGGAAAGCCCTTTGCAGGAACAAAGTCCCATGCTATGAAAGGATCCACAATCTGGCTCTTCCCATCAGTTTATTCTAGATGTTCCATACCACATTTGCATAGAGGCTCTCCTTTACTGGATGCTTCTTAGCCTATTTGCAGACCATCTTTCACAGATTATTACTTGGATTATCTATCTGAAAGTCAAAATGTGGATCCTACAGTGTATCACAGGAAATTGCATCAATGAAGTGAATAATTTAATGTTTTCTGGAGGAAAAGATCATTATCCTTGAGGGAAGCACATAGAAGTGCATACTTGACAGAGCTCATCCCTTAGGATGCTTCAGTGCTTAACATAACACCGCTGACTGGCCTTCCTATACCAAATTTATGATTTTAGGTATAGAAAAAAAAGCAGATTTAAGATAGGCAAACAGAACATGTTACAGGAAGGCAAACCTCTATAACTTATCCTCTCAGGCATTCACAGCCTAAAGCAATGAACTGCAAGTACTAAGGGAGTGAAATCTGACAGCTTGTTTGCATTGTGAGGTTCGTATGCATCCATATCTTTGCACAGACAAAAAAAAATACTCTGTCTCTCAAAAGAACTCTTCCCAACAAGGAAATACAAATCAAGCAATTGTCTCTTCTCTACCACCACTTTGAAAGACACTTAGGAAAGGTTTCCATTTCACTTCCAGGGATCTCTGTTGATGCACCCTTGTGGGAAGAGAATTTCAGCAGCACATACGTCTCTTAGGTCCTACCACTGGGGGCTTGGTCACGTTCACTGAGGTGACTGGTAGGTACCTGCTGTGCTTGCTTGCATTACACCACCTCCCTCACAGTGCTAGTCATTCCTCCTAGGAATTTCTCCTATTTTACTACAGCACCTCTAACACAGCATCAAAAACATGTGCACTAATACCAGGACTGGGACATGACAGACACGTGTCTAATTCCTATGTTCTAGGGTTTAGGACTTCCTATTCTTCTCCCTGCTCTCATATTTCACATGGCTTAATTAAATGGCAGAATGGGATACTGCCAAATATTTCTTTGTCTTTCTCTGAAAAAGAGACAGCTATTTAAAGAATGTTGTTACACTAGCCACATTTCACCACAAAAAATGAATACCTATAATTACAATATCTGTGATTATATAATGTCAAACACAGGAAAAATAAGCAGTCCAACATTTTGAGGAAAAAATTGTAACCTGTATTATCCACATTCAGGCTAAAAATGCTGGCTTTTGTCCCAGCCTCAGCAATAAAATATACCCAGCAGTAATTGAAAAACAAATGAATCTGACTATAATCTTACCATAGTCTAGCTTTTGCATTCCTCAGCTATGTGGCAAACAGATGGAAAAATCCCATTATGTGCACCAGGAGACAAATTTTTAAGGTATCTCTACAAACATCAGTTATCTTTACACTTATGTATTTCTGGCCTTGGAGCTTGAGTCCTATTGCATTGCATCTGTGAAATACCTTACCATTCATTCATAATGCGTTTTGACAGTGGCAGCGGAGCCGCTGATCAAAAATACTGCTGGGTTTGAGGGTCTGCCTTCACATTCAGATGGTGGCAGCCCTGGCTTCCTTTTCACCTGATGTCATTCGTGAGGGTTTGAAAGTTTTTCCACGAGGAGCTGAGCAGCCCATTTGGAGGCAGTGGTGGGGACACACACCTGGAGTGAGCCAGAGCCTGGCGGGAGGCTATATATAATGCCAAAATCCCCTCTAACACCTGAGAGGGTGCAGAGGCCATCCCAGTTCACAGCAGCTCCCTAATGCCTTGAGACTTGAGCAGATACATCCCTCCTGTAACAAGCCAGGCAGAAATCAGAAGGGGTGATTGGTCTAAGGAAGAGCTGTTGCTGCGGGACCTCCTGATGGTGTCCCTGGGAGTAATGTCCCAGTAATGTTCCTCAGGGCATGAGTCAACCAAGAAAACAGTGGCATTTCTGGGAACTAGGAGCCTCTATTACTTGTTGGGATATCCACACTAGTTTCTCCAGATTGTGCTCCATCTTCTTGTAGCTTGTGGGGCTATGGTTACCCTTGATGGGCAGGTGTGGAACACAGGGTGTGAGAGAATTGTGCTATCATTTGCCCTCAGCTAGAAACCACAGGGTTCCCTCTCACTGAATGACATGAAACTCTGTCAATTGGCTCTTTCTCTGTAAGTTACCAAGATGCCTTTCTATTACTTGTATATAGCCCTATTGACTTTTTTAGTACTTAAATGCTTTAAGAAAATCAATGTCTCAGCAAATAGAGTGGAGCAGAAGTATCACAGCATCCCATTTGCCATTCCAGCATCAAAGATCATGGTTAAATTAAAGGAAATAACGTGTACAATGTGGGATGATGGATTTAGAGAAAAACTGCAGAAGACACAGAAAATGGGTGAGTGGAGAGACATGCAATTAAAAACAAAACAGAAAAAGATATGCTGAAGATAAAGATAGCAGCTGTGGATATTAGTTAATTTTAGCAATCCAAAACTTAGTTATCTAGTCCAAAATAATTTTAGCTCTCTGCATGTAGTGAATAGAGAGCAGGAGCCATCTCCACAGAGGATTCAGCCTAAGGCAGGACAATGCATCACGCATTCCTTCAACTATCCCAAAGTCTACACTCAGAGGGGATGCGTAACTTTTGTGTTTTAACAGCACTGGAGCTGATAAAGGATCATGCATAATTTTGAGTGTTGTACCTATTTAATAGAAGGCCCTCTAACTCAACATTTTTTGTTTTGAAGATAAGAATCATTTGGTTTCCTTGGAAAAAATCTGACATTTCTTGTGTCAGAGGAAAGATTTCCTTATAATTGCTTATCAGCAGGTCCTGGTCTGAATATTCAAATAATTTACGAGCACAAAACCTATTTATTTGTTGTATTTTGTTAATAATGGGCCAAACTTATCACTAGCCCAATCTCATGTATTGCCATTCACTTCTAAGTTGCTACATATGCTTACACAGCAGGGAATTAGGCCAGATACAGTCAAAATGCTTCATTACTAGTCAGGTCAGACAATAAATCAGATCTTCTGTTTGCAAAGTACCGCAATTTGTGTCTAATGACTGGAAGAATTGGTATATAAAGTAATTATCAAAACTGGAAAGCAATTATCTCCTAGATGTGCAAAACCTCATCTAAAATTTGAACTTCAAAAGAGAAAAAAGGATGGCAGGTGTAAAAAAAAAAATCTTGCTCCTTCCCTTTATCTGTAACAAATAACTATCAGTCTGTGGGCCGAGCCAGTTTTCCACCCATCTAGAGTGTATCCTAAGCAGGATACAGGGATTATGCTGCATCATGCTGTATTAAGCAGCTCTCATGTATTATACCCACCCTCAAACTGAACCTCCAGATGCTACCTCTGTAGTGAAGCTGCTGATGTACCTGGCATTGTTCCTTTACCAGTCTGCATCTCTGCTCATAGTTGGGAACCAGCAGCCAGGCAGGAGAAGCAAGAAAACGTGCCCCAGTAAACTACAACTCTTACTCCTACCAGGAGTAGGGAATAGGCTTCATGCCTACTATGTCCTTCTCAGACCAGGAGTTTTGGCATATTTTATACACGAGGACATTCCTTTGCTCCAAGACCCTGAACATTTCTGACACCTACCAACCACTCTGAATTACCTCAGTGACCTTGCTGACTTTTAGTACTCAACCAATTTGCTAAGTAACCATCCTTTTTTGCATTGCTCATAACACATGTTGTCAAAAAGATAAGAAATACGATCACATCTACAGCTTCTAATTAATACACAAGTATTCTAAATAATTTGCCTAAAGTGTCAGTCACAAAGTAGGACAAACCGTTACAGCCAGGTTTCAAAAAAATCTAATTAATTGTCTCCCCTCTGCATTTTAAGTGATGAGTCTACTGCACATATCTGCAAGTGACCTATTATTTCCCACAAAACAATCACAGCCCAAAGGAAGTCCCCAAAGACAAAGTACACATGGGATGTCTAGTCCAGCTCTTTCAGAATTGGAACAAACACCCCAGACTGAAATTTTTTGACTATGAAATAGATGAGCTTTCACAATTTTACCCAAGTTTGTTTTCCTTACATTCTCAGAAATCCCTTATTCACTGCTGAGTTACAGCACGTGAACTTCCAGATAGATGAGCCTTCCCCCACAGGAAGTTAGGTGTGGGATCAGAAGTTGGTTTATAACAGACCCCTAGTTTCAATTTCAATACAACTGTTTGTTTCTTGTGAAATGACTAATATTAATCACCTAAAGCCAGTTGGCTGAAGTGGGATAAGAACATTTAGATGTTTAAAAATACTTTTATTTTACAATCTCTTCTTTAGTTTGTACATCTGACAAAGAACAGAGGACACAGAAAGCTTGCTGAAAAAGATGGATTACTGCCCTAGCAGTGCAAGTCCAAAAACAAAGCATAGGCTGCACATAAACTGGGTATCATATGCATGATATAATCATATTACACTGCCTTATACTTCACAGTTATAAGGCAGTGTAATTTCTGGAGTTACCCATTAGACTACATGGAATCAAGTTGCTGTCTGCAAGGTGCACCTTGCACGCCTCCTGTATTACTTACTATTTGGTTTCTGCTGAAGATGCTCCTTGGGGAAGACTCTTGCTCTGTCCATCAGAAGCCTTCAAAAGATACCAAAATGGGAAAAAAAAAAACCAATTCACTCTAGGTCAATAGGAAAGTTCTTTGAATTATAGAATATCTATTAAAATGCCAGTATGGTTTTTTCACACAAGCACCAATCTAGATTATATTTGAACTACCATTTCTATTAATTTCTATTTTCTAGCATAGATTTTGTATTTATTTCATTGCCTGAGTCGCAGCTTGCACTTCAGCACAAGCTTTGGGCCAATGCAGTGCTGGGAGAACTGAACACTCTGTGAGCAGCTTTCAAACGTGGATGCAGTGCTTCTGTGGCAGGATGAAGTTTTGGGTTTTAAAAGTCAGAGAAAATGAAATTTTCATCTCAGAGGATTAATGACTCCAAAACACTAAAGGATGCAATCTTTAAGACAGTGACCTGTTGACTTAAGTGCTGTGTGCCATAGAGGGCGTAGGTAAATAACACTTTCTAATTTCTCAGAATTGTTTTGATGGGGGAATTACACATGCTTTGGAAATTCTAGCGGCCATGAAAATCTAATTAATTGTCTCCCCTCTGCATTTTAAGTGATAAGTCTACTGCTAGGACAGTACAGAGAAAAAGCAGTATTAAATACTCATAAAATAGTCTAAGAGCACAATAAATAAAGTAACCTCTTAGACTGCTATCTATTGGGTATACTTTTCTTTACTCATTTGTATAGAGTACAAGTAGCAATGAAAATTGACTAGTTCTTCAAAAGAGCATTCTGGAAACTTAACAAATGAAAAGTTATATTTTAGTATGCAGTTAGATGTTTTCTCTCTTTGCTTTATCTTACTATTTGCAGTTAGATTTCTTTGCTACATACTTTTCCTGAATCTTGCTAAATAAATATTCATGCTCAAGACAGGGGTGAGAGGAGGCACATATTTGATTGATATCCCAGAAGAATGAGATTTTGGCTGTGAAAATGTGATTAGACTGATCTCTCTCCATCCAGGAAAAAATGCATTTATAAATCAAAGTTACTATATAATTTGGTTACAGGTATTCAATGGAAAAACAATCCTCATTGTCAGTTATGTATTTCCATTTATATTTAAAAAACTATTGATTCTGAGGCATGAGGAGGGTATCTCTCTGTGCTTCATTATTCCAGGTGACACATGACAAATTATGTTTTTCCATGGACTTTTATAGAGTCTCTTTCAGAGAAGACTCTTCCTTCAGTGCTCAGCTGTTAATCCAGTTTTTTACTGGAAGAAATGCTATAGCAGAAGATGAAAAAAGTGCCTGTGAGCATGTTAATCATGGAGTGATTGATGCTGCCATTACAAGGAAAGGTTAGACAACATCCTCAGCAGTTTTCACCACTATTTACAGCACAGTGCCAGTCATCCAAACTAAGGACTGATCAATGCACAGACTTCAAATTAATTCAATAAGAGTCCTCTGAATGTAATGGCAAGTCTGATAGCATTCATCTATTTTTATTTCCCCTCCCTCTTTCAGCACATTGCTGAATCTGAAGACATCTGAAACTTATGAGACTTTAGAAAGATATTAAATCATTAGAGAGCATCCAAAGGAGGGCAATGAAGATGGTGGAGTGTAGAAGCCCTCAGTTCAGTCGAAGAGAGAGCAGAGTTCTCTCAAACTTCAGCCTGGGAAAGTTAGGAGAAGAAAATCAAAACAATTATTATCTCTACTCCTTGTTGTACACATGCAAAATGTATTCTAGAGATTGTTTAGCCAAAGTGATTACTTAATTAGATTCTAGTGATAATGTTTAAATTCAATGACCAATCAGATCCACAGCTGTGTCAGATCTCTCAAGAAAAAGTCACGAGTTTTCTAGTTAGTTAGCTGTTAGTGAGAGCTCTTGCTACTGTAATATAGTGTAATATAGAAATATAATATAATATACTATAAGATAATAAAGCAATTGATCTAGCCTTCTGAACCATGGAGTCAATGCTAATTATTATCCAGCTAGAAACCTGCGGTGACAGTGGAGGGTCTGGAGGGGAAACCACATGAGGAGCTGCTGAGGTCACTTGGTCTGTTCAGCCTGGAGGAGACTGAGGGGAGACCTCATTGCAGTCTGCAGCTTCCTCGAGAGTGGAAGAGAGGGGCAAGCACTTCTCTCTCTGGTGCCAGTGACAGGACCCGAGGGAATGGCCTGAAGCTGTGTCAGGGGAGGTTTAGGTTGGATATTAGGAAACAGCTCTTCACTCAGAGTTTGAGCACCGGCACAGGCTCCCCAGGGAAGTGGTCACAGCACCAGCCTGACACAGCTCAAGAAGCATTTGAACAACGCTCTCAGGTCCATGGTGTGACTCTTGGGGATGGTGCTGTGCAGGGCCAGGAGCTGGACTCGATGATCCCTGTGAGTCCCTTCAAACTTGACATATTCTGTGACTCATGGTCAGGCTATCATGACCATGACAACTTCTTGCTCTGGCTCCCTACACACATCCCCTCTCATACTGGCATCAGCCACTACTAAACCACCTAAGAAAGCAGACAAAAAGGCAGTAGCCAAAACAACAAACCGGGAAAAATTTTAAATTATCACCTCTACAATTTCTTCTGTGAAATAGTTTCACAGAATTCTTGAATGCTGCATTTTCAACATGACTTCATGTAGTTTTACTGGAAAATATGTGAATTCTGGAATGTGGGTACACTACTAATGGAAGCACTATTGTGATGTGAATCTAAAAAGACAAAGATTTTAAAATTTCTTTGAATGCACATGTCTTCATAAATTATTTGAAAGTAAATATATCTATTGAATCAAAGAGCAAGCAATTACTTCTATATACTATACTTTCTTTAATAATTGGTTTGATTTCCATATATTTTTTTTTGGTCAGCTGTAAAAAAAAAATCACACGTGAATACTAAGAAAAGAAACAAAGAAATTATCATTCTAATAAAATTAGAATAAAATTTCTTTTAAGTCAAGGATTGCATCATTTATTTCCTTTATGCTAATTTATTCAATAATTAGAAGGATCAGTATTAACTTATCAGTATTTTAGTTCCTCTAAGTGATTTAACTGATATAACTAAGCACTGCTGCTTTTTATTAGAAAGTATAACAAAACTGTTCAGCACCAATGTAGATCTTAAGTATACCTGGGCAGTAGATGTCCCTTTCCATCTCCATTACTGATTTTATTAATATCAGTGTAATTGCTCCGAAGAAGTAACCAATGACTAGAGTTTTACCTGTCACATTTCCTTCCAATATTGAACACATAATTTTCTAGTTAGCTGAAGACAAACCTCCTTGTTCTCCAGTCCACCTTTTCCAGGTTAGTCCAACTACTTTCTTGAATAATACATCTAAAACTAAACCAGCCAAGCTGCTACCTGACAAGTCATCTTTTGTGGTTGTTTAAATGACCGTAACAGAGTACTACTGTGGTCTGAAAATACTTTCCTTAGCTTTTCAAACCTGTTGTGAGATGCTCTCCTTCCATAAACAAACACTAACAGAATTACCCATGTACTGCTTCACTAAAGGCTTACTGGAATTGCAAACTCATTAGGTGTTTTTCACTTGTAGTCTCAACCCAGCCAATCATTGCACAATTACTCAGTGTACATATTTCAGAGGTGTCTGAAATGGGTCACAGTCATGTCAAGCATTCAGAGATCACGTAGGGTGAAAAGCACAGAGCCAGTTGCAGTTTTTCTCCCTTCCACTTTATTGTGGACAATGAGTCAACAATACAGCAATGAATTGCAAAGAAAGAGCTTTTCTTTTTTCTTGAGATAAATAGTCTTGTATATGAGATATTTAGGACTAAAATAAACAGGAAGGGAATCGGGTACATTCTCAACAACCATATGCAACAACACACTCAATTCAGGTACTTAATTTGGGTGACCAGAAGGACAGTATTTAAGTCATAACATGGCTCTCATGTGCTATGAAGTTTAAATGTTATCAGACCACATCCCTATCTTTACCAGGTACCCTAACTTTAGCAGGTTTCTTGCTATTACTCTTTGAGCAGATCCCAACGAGTTTCCCTTTCTTCCAGTCATGCAACCAACACACAGTGTTAATGCCTCCAATCTCTTCTGAGACAGAAGCTGACATTTGCAAACCCTTCTGCCTTCTGTGTGGTTAAGTGTGAACAGACTTGGTTGTATCCAGTGGTATGCTCCCTTGCAACAATGCAGGACAGCCTTGCCAAATGAAATGATTTACGCAAGAATGTGGGGGGAAAAGAACTAAAGTAAAGATTTCATGTGCATCCATGGCTGTGAGTCCAAGTGCTCCCAAGTTTGGGGCCTCCTGGCTAGCTTTTCTTTCTAGCTACCAGCCTCCTCTTCAATTTTAACTCTGATCCAGGGGTTCACCATTCTGTTCCTGGCACCATAAGGAAATTCCAGTCACTAATATTCCACTAAATCTTCAAAGAAATTATCTTCACGATTCCCAGTAATTCTCCGTTTCAGGCCAGAAATGCTTACTATCCTTTATTTTTGACCTTCCCCATTTAACAGAACTTAACTCCTCCATCCACTCAATCACAGTGCAGAGATAATAGAAAAAAATGTCTCTCAAACATACTTAGCAAAAGTAATCCCCATATTCTGCACCAGTTAATAGGAATCTTTCTTGGAGAAAGACCTTATTTGATTTTGCATTGTAGATTATGATGTCCTACCTATAAAGTTTAAAGCAAAGAAACACTGCCAACTCTTCTTTTTCTTATTTACTACTATGCATTATCCATTAAGGCAGAAACACTACTCCACTTACCTTTTGCAGCAGGCCATACAAATCCCTTTATCAGACAAAATATGATAGGCCACTTTGGCTTTCCAGTTCTCACTAGTCCTCACAATAAATCCCACAATGTACTGCAGCCCTAAAAAACCCTTTCACATTTCTGTTTTTCATGCAGGAGGTGTAAGAATCACACAGAGAGAGGCCAAAGACATGCTTCTGCGTAGGGGCCTCCTCATTTGTATGCAGCAGACCAGATTCTCACCAGTTTGTACCTAAATGTCAGTCCCAATACATAGTTATCACAGGAAGACGGCCAAGGTGATTTATCTTAATTGTGAAGGCAAAATATTACTATGTTTCATGAGCAAAAAAGGCACATTTTGACCCATTTCTTTTGAAATATCTGAAACTATAAACATATATAATTTTTCAGCTGTTCTTTCATTTCAACAAGCTATGTGTTGCTGCTAAGGGCACCAGCACTTGAAAAAAAGGTTCTTTGGATACAGTCTCCTAGGAAAGCAGAATTTTTAGAAGTGCAATTTCTTGTTTGCTGGCAATCAGAAAATGACAATAGATGGTTCATAAAATCTTTTTGAAACTGAGGGTTGCAAATTATGCTTATGAGCACGGTTAGACACAACTTCCAGATCTCCAATTTTCACTGAACAAAGGGCCAAAATAACCCATAAAATTAATTTATTTTGCCATATCCTCGTAATTACCTGGTCATTACCTTACCAACATTTTGAGGTCAGTGGGAAAAAATCTCTTTGTTCTCTGTACTGACCCCCTTCCTGGAGCCAAGAGACATGGAAACGCACCTCAGGAAAATATATCTCCAACTATTAACTCAACCATTGTCTTCAAAACCCAAAGTATGTTAATAAAAATTGCAAAGGAATAATATATATATATATTAAAAGGCCTTCCTACCAACTACTAAAATTGAGAATAATTAGGAACTTTGAATAACATTCTTCAGTCTCATAGGAGCAGTAGATCAATGCAGTAACATACGTCCAAAAGCCCAAGGTAAATTTTAAGGGAAGATCATAGTTTGTCTGATAGCAAGGGGCTTCAAACCCTCAGTCTCCTTCAAGAGTGTGCTCCTAGCAAGGAGGAAAACTTTCCCAAGTGAAGACAGCTTGGCTGAATTCACCAGAGAGCTTCTGTGTCCTCACACAAATTTACTAACAACAGAACAGGCAACCAGCACTTCTTGTCTCTCATCACCATGACCTTCATCTGTCCACTTCCCCTCCTAAAGCCAAAATTGCCTTATTTGAGCCAATCAAAGGAATCAAAGGATTGTTCGGGCTGGAAAAGACCTTTAATATCATCAAGTCCTACCATTAACCCAGTTTTGCCAAAGTCATCACTAAACCATGTCACCAAATACCACTTTACACATCTTCTAAATACCTCCAGGGATGGTGACTCCACCACTTCCCCAAGCTGTCTGTTCCAATGCTCGACCATCCTTTACGGGAAGCAACTTCTAATTTTCAGTCTAAACCTCTTCTGGTACAACTTGAGGCCATTTCCTCTTGTCCTGTCACTTGCTACCTGGGAGACGAGACCAACCCCCACCTGGCTACAGTCTCCTCTGTTGTAGAGGGTGATAAGATCCCACCCTCAGCTTCCTTTTCTCCAGGCTAAACACCCCCAGCTCTCTCAGCTGCTCCTCATGAAACATGAGTTCTAGACCCTTCCCCAGCTCCGTTGCCCTTCTCTGGACACACTCCAATAATTGTGTTCTTATGGAGCATAAGCAATGCTACTTCACTGTATGTAGAAATGTTGCCATCAATGCTTGGACTTTGGAAGAGGTCTTGGTTACAGCAATGCATTGCTCGCACCTTCATTTTACTTTTATAAAAACAGCTCAACTGGGAACAAAGGCAATTCCCTTGAATCCAGTCCATAAGCTGTCCCCTTTGCCATTGCTTTTTGTTGAGCAGCCATTCTGATTTTTATTGCAATCTTACAAAAAAGAACTTGCATGGATTTTTTCATACTTTTAACAGTAGTTCAGTCATTTAAATCCATGGTAAAAGAAATCAGTGTTCCAGACTCCCAAAGCCCACCATGATTCGCATGCAAAGTATGTCTGTCTATTTCACTAGTATTTCCTAAGAATAGTTACTATCTGCCAATTTACACACAAATCCATCACTGACAGGGAGGTCATATGCCAACAGTGTATTTCTCTGCTGCCTTTAATTTAGATTTATAATAGTATTTTTTTCACAGATAAATACAAGTTGGCAAAATACTGGTCATACTGCAAGGAGTTTCATTTTCCTTAGGGGAAAGTCGATGCCAAATTGCGATAGAACGCCAGGAGGCCATAAAAACGGAATTATAAGTCCACAGTATTCTATGGTAAGTTGACTAAATAATTTTTTTTTCCCTGCCAGGGGGATTATAGCTGAATTGCTGCATCTGCAAAATCCAAAGTCCTTTGCTGCTACGAAATTATCTTCTACTTGGGTTAAAGCTTTATGGTAGTTGGCTTCCCAGTCACAGAAAGCCATACATTATTTACAAATCTTTGAGTATAAGTCTGTTATGAATACATTAACTGTTCTCTTACCTTCAGAACTCATTAGCAACAGGAACAAGTTTTCTAATGCTGTTTTCCACTATATACCCCTGCATATGCTGAACCTGCTGTGCCACTCAAAAGTGATGTGTTTCCAATGTTAGCCTTATTTTAAAGAGTGAATTGAAAAAACAAATTGAAAAAAAATTGCAGGGAAAAATTAATTTTTTTTTATTTTTATAGGGAAAAGAAAATTTTAAAAATACCCCCAAAGCATGTTGACCCAGTAGGTAGATATCTAACGGGTCTTCATGAACTCTGCCTAGATGCAGGGATTTATTGTTGAAACACTGCAGACTCTTCAGCCTTGCTTCTAAGGAAATGGAGGATTACAAAGTCTCATTGTATGGCATTTGTCCTTCCTTAGCCACCCTTGAACCTCTTGGCCAGTTTTAAGCAACTTTCACAGCTGGATTCAGGGAAGAAAGGGACCTCAGAGGCAGAAGTCCTGACAGGTCTTGTGAAAATTAGAGGCTGGGTAGGTACAGAAGACAGAAAGGAGCATTTTGCCCATCCTGGGAGGCAACAGTCTGTTGTCTGTCCCCACACGCCTAACTCACATCAGCCACAGCCTGAGCTGATGTTTACTCACCAGGCTGGGAAAAGAGAGCAAACAGGGCAGGCTGCAGGAGCTGAGAGGGATTAGAGGATGGAGGACACAAACCCACACAAACCCAAGTTCTCACACTGAGACTGCTTGGTTTTTCATAACTCTTTTCATGGACAGCACTGGTGAGTAGAAAACTTATGTTTTAATTTGTAAGGCAAAAGTATACAATTATGAAATAGTATACTCTACCAGGCTGGTTATATGAAATAGGCAGAGTCTGGTCATATGGGGCCAAATAGTATAAACTGGAGTCGTTCCACCAAATTCAGTGGAAAAATGGCACTCTGCCCTGGAAAAGATCACAGACTTCATGGCAACCAAGGAACACTGGCAAGAAGTGAGACCAAGGTGGGATGGGGGCCTCCTTTCCCTGCAGATCCCAGCTGCACGACGCCATGGCTTGCTCGTGAGCAGGCAGGACACTCTCCCTTCCTGGGCTCAGCAGCAACTCTTTCAAATCCCTCGTCAGAGAGAGAGGCCACTGCCATGTTATATTGGAGCAATTTGGTCCAGAACTGTATGGGGATTCTTAATTGCTGTACTTCGGCTCTGCCTTTGTGCTTTGCTATGGACTGCACAGATAGGCAAGCTTTTATAATTGTAAGCACATTTTATATAGATATATATATACATTTCTCCTCAATGGTAAATTCAGTCTTATGTACTGAGAAAGCAGACTGCAGTGATATGCTTTTAGCTGGTTAAGCAGTCTGAAACGATCCAAGAAAGAGAAACGAAGGAAAATAGAACATTATTTCACTCTTCAATCAGTTTGCCTAGTTACAAGGCTCTTGCCAAAACAAAAATGTAATATCTCTGCTAAAATTAGGATATTAGTTCTAATTACCAGGCACACAAAAATCTTAAAATTCTGGAGCTAAACTGATAATGTTGCTATGGAAATAAGCTTAATTACTACAGACCAGCTAACAAACTTCTCAATGCTGCTATCTTTACAAGCTACCTCCGCTCCTGAAAATTTGTGGTTTTTCCTCCCCCAAATGGGACTAAATATCTCTAGTGTTAACAGTAATTAAATTCAGACATTCCAAGTCTGAGGCTATTCTGAGAATTGCTTCACAGAGGCTAAGGCAAGAGAAACACAAAGCGCAGTGCTTCAGTGTAACCATTCTAAACAGTCAAAACCACATTTTTATCAATGTACTAATTCAAACACACCAGGCAATGTAAATTCCCCCTGTACATAACAATGAATGCATGCATGCTCGTCCCACACATTTTTTCCCCTGCCTCACACAGGAGGAAAATTTATGAGAAGGAGAACCACGCAGCAGAGGCTTCTCCTGCACTCCCCAGACTTTGGTTACCAATTACTCCTTATGAATACATAACTGTGCATATGGAGACACACATGCATATGGTTATATCCATGTGAATGTGTGCACACAAGAAGAAGATCATTCATGAGGAGACTCTGGCATTTTGCTTTCCCACAGCAGGAAGCCCCACGCTCGAGCTCAGGTGCCGAGGGACGGGCAGCTGCCAGGGCAGAGGAAAGGCAGCAGAGCTCATGCTCCAGGGTGACCACGACTCCACATGTTGGACACTGCAGGGTAAAGGCCCCAGAGGGGATAAGCTGGAGATGGAGGGGGCAGAATCCAAGGATTGCCCAGCTGCAGGGGCTGAGACAGAGCTGGCCCTGCAGGTCTTGTATACCCCAACAAGAACTCTACTCCCTGCCCCTTTCTGAAGGGACTTTCATTCCCTGGGTGTGCCTATTCATCCCGCTGGAAAGACAGCCATGCCTTAGCCCAGCTGGGGCAGTGACATATGATGAACATGACCCACTGGCTACCAGCCCACAGGCTGCAAAATGCAGATAGTCAAAGCGAACTCCACAAACACTCAGTGCCTGAAAATCCTTCCTTTCCAGCATTTGGAGGTAGTCTGCAAATTTTCACTGATAGAAAAAGAACTCAAATTTATCAGATAAGTTATAAGCTATACATCATGAATAATTTAAGCAGTCTTAATAAACAGCTGAAATCAGAAAACCCACAAGGAGAACATTTTACAATGTTCCTTGTTGTGGCCTGCAATACAAACTAGCTTACATCCAATCTGACAAAAGTCACTCTGTTGACTTTAATTTAATTACTCCTAATTTATACCAGTCTGAAAGCAAAACAATTTAACTTCCCAAAGGACAAAACTAGTGCTCAGTTCAGAAACATTAGCTTTTTAAAAGATTCTTCATTCATATTATTTTCCAAAGATTTTCTTAAATCTATTTAAAATCAATGCATGCTTGCCAAATTGTACATAGTAATAATTCAGAGATAATTGGTCTCAGAATAACTTTACCAAAAACTGAAGCCAAAAATGCCTCTAAAATTCTGACACTCTGAAACCGCATTTAGACCACAGAAAACATTTTCTAATTGGTTCAGAGTTGAGGAAACACATTTGCTAGTTACTACATATTTTTTCCTTGGTGAAACGACGGAAGGTACATCAGTTCTTGGATTCACAGAACTTAAGCCCAGAGGAATGAACCAATTATCTGGTCTGACCTCTGTATAGGAGGAGTTATTAAATTTCATTCATTAGCTCCCTAATTGAGCCATAGAAGTGGTGACTTACCTCCAGCTGGAATTTCAATGGTATCAGCTTTCAACTATTAGTCCTTGACAGTCCTTTCTTCACCAGTCTTTTACTGTCACTATCCCTTTATATATGACATCAAGTCACCTCTCAGGATTTCTTTGAGGTGTTCAGTGCCTGTAACTGTGTTTTCTTATTTCCATGGTTCCTTTCTGCATCTTCAGTTTTTGATGTTCTTTTTAAAACAAGGATATAAATTCCTCAAAGAAAGGCAAGAAACATCTATTTTTTCTTCCCTGTAGTTTGTACACCCAGTGACTAAAATAAGCATTTGGCTATAACCTCACTGGAATGCTTCAGCTTTCCACCAAATATTTGGAGAGCAAAAGTAGCATGCCATAGAACTTGTTTCTGTAGCCAGGTGGATTGCTTCAGGCTATCTGGCCTCATTAAACATAAGCAATGCCTCTTCCTCTAGCTTAGGCTTCCTAAAGGATACTCAGTGTCTATCTGATGCAGAGGATAAGTTCTGCTGGAGCCAATGCTGAGTATCCCATACAGACACGTGATCTGTATGATATGAAACAGACTCTGAAAATACATCTGCAGAGTTTAACATCCTATTGTTTTTAGCAGCACAATCATTGACATCAGTGCAAAAAGCAAGTGCTGCTTAAAGAGTCCAGCAGTGTCAGCAGCCACCTGCACTGGGGTGCTTCTCAGCAGCAAATCCCCTCATTTGGTCCAGAGAGGCATCATGCACGGCATGTGAAAGGAGGGAACACAGCTGATGTGCTCTTCATAACTTCAGCTGCTGCTCCTGGAGCAAGTCCTCAGGTCATACACAGCTCCCTGCACATTGCTGCCTAAGGAGAGTTGACCAGGAGGAAGACAGAGGGTGCACCAGCACATCAAGTGTCAGAAGAGGCAGAAGGCAGGTTTAAACCACACTGGGTATCATGCAGAAATCTTCAGGTTAGCTGTTCATAAGCTACTTCTGGACTCTCCTCAGACACTTACTAGCTTATAACTTATTAGCTTATTTCTT
The DNA here is from genome assembly GCA_013399945.1 of Ploceus nigricollis. Taxonomy (NCBI): domain Eukaryota; kingdom Metazoa; phylum Chordata; class Aves; order Passeriformes; family Ploceidae; genus Ploceus; species Ploceus nigricollis. Next base: position 47,121 of record VXBC01011381.1, read on the forward strand.
ATTAGCACGCTAATGCAGCTCTCCAGCCTGCGGGACTTGCTGTGGTGGGGACATCCAGGGTATCTGCGGCAGCAGCTATGGGCAGGCCCAGCCCTCTCACAGGAAATGTGCCCCAGTAAATAAGGAGCAGGAAAACCCATCCCTGAAGGAAGCAAATACCACCTGATCTCCCCCCAGGGCCAGCTGGGAGAAAGTCTGTAATGAGCTCTCCGAATGTTTCCGCTCACAAGACTGTAAGGAAAAGAGGAGCCAGACACTTTTCTCAGCAGTCACTAATACACTGAGCCAAACAGTGAGTCTCCCTGCCAGCTTCTGAGACATATGTAAAGCAATCTCCATAGTCTGCAGGTGCCAAGACAGGTAAGTCTTGGCCCAGGTGCATGACATGCACACCAGCTCTGGGGACAGGGCACAGCTGACAAGGCTGACACAGCTGGTCAGGAAGAGACATGCTGGCCATGCTCCATCCCCACCAGCAGCCATCCTGCCCCACGCGACAGTCCTTAGACTTTTGCAGAATAAACTCTGCCAGCACAGGTAAGGGCACCCCCAACCCATACAACAATTAATTTTGAGTAAGCCTCTGAAGCAAGAAGCATGTGACGTGCCTTCCCAGCAAGAAATCAGTCAGGTTTGAGCTCTACATGTCTCTTTCAGATTTGTTTCTGCTAACATTACCAGCCAGCCCTCAACTGCTCACAGAGCAGCCCCTTCTCAGCCTCTGCTTGCACAAGAGCTGCAGCCACCCAGGCTCTGCACTCAGGCTGGGAGTCCCTGTCCTTTCTGGAGGTGCAGCAGCTCCACCTGCTCCCTCCTCCTTAAAATAGACCTGTAACTCTCAGTTCCCCACCACACTGTTCGCTGAGCGATGGCACCACTCCCAGTGCATCCCGAGGGCAGTCCCTGGGGACAGCACAGCTTCTTGCGCAGTGCCTCTCGCACGAGTGGCCTCTCTGCTTTCGCTGGGCACTCTGCTCCAACCTACCTGTGCTTTCCCAGGGAAAAAAAACATGCTGCAGAGAGGCAACTGCAAAGTAACAGAATGAATACAGGGTGGGAAGGGGATGGGGGGAGTAAAACAGTGTCTTTAACCTTTTTCTTGACTTGTATTTGGCTTTGAGCACTCCACTATGAAACTGTAATAGAGTTTCCCTGCAGTGGGGTTACATGGATCTGTGCAAGCACCTGCAGTGTCAGCAGACTTGGAGAGGAGGATGGATCATGCCTTCTTGGAGACTTTTCCACAGAAAAGTTTCCAGGGCTCTGACAACCCCACTGAGATGACAGGGCACCAATCTTCAACGGCTCTTCTGAACTCCCTATATGGAGCTGAGTTTATTTACTTTAAGGACATTCATCCCCTACGGCCAACAGGGAGCACAAGGGCTCAAGCTGCTACAAGAAAAAGGTCTGCTTGCCATGACCTTGCATCCCCTGAAATTGTTGGAAAGCTTTCTGAGACAGCTTGGAGCAGTGCACTGGATCAGGCAGCTAATTACAAAACTTGACTGACTTTGCAAGCATACCTGACTCCCATGGAGACTGACAGCAGGGCGCGTAGCATTTGTGCTGTGTACAAACATCAGCTGGTTTTCAAATGATCATTAATATAATTTCCCCAAAATCTGTAGCACACTGAACCCCCTGCTGTGCAAACATGATCAGGCCATCAGGTTCAAAGTTCCATATGATTCCCACCTTCCCAGGGAAGCATCTTAAAAATCACTTTAAATGCTAACATTTCTTTTTCCACTTTCCTCTCTCAAATATATTGTTTAGTGAATCTGTAAAACCTCTAAAATCAGGTTGTCATCTTTGGACATGGGCCATGTTTGGAATTTCTCATCTAGAAAGGCAAATCTTTCACTATGTTCTGGCCACCTAAATCCAGGAAACTGTGTAATGAAAACTATTTTACAATCTTATCTATGGTTGCTGCCTACTATATACTTTATAGTTGACATATTTATAATACAAGGGGGATGTAAAATAGTAGTCAGTCAGTCAAAAAAGGACCAGCACAGCATAAGTCCACAGCAGATTTTAGCCTCTGCCTGTTCCAGAGAATAATAGTTGGCTGTCTGGCTCTGCAAGTAATGGATTACACATGCACACACACAGAACACAGACACCTGTGCAAAATGAGTGGTCTGATTCTCTAAGAAAATGTGGGCATTCCCTTAGGCTATTTTTCCCTCTATCTACTTCCAAAGGCAGTACTGAGCAGAATATGTGGTATTGGAAATTATTACATTCTGAATGACTGATATAATTGCATTTGAATCTTACCATGACCTCTACATATCCCCAAACCCAAGGCAAATTTAACCAAATGGGCTGCTATTCCATTCACCTGCAAAGATGCTTCCCAGATGAATTTTCAAGTCCTTTAAAGTGAGCATAATTTCATCATTCCCTGGTTGCCACCCAGTTCAGGCTCACCACAGCACTTTCATTACTGCCCAGCCAAACAGCAGATAGTGTTTGCAAATGTTGTTAATGGTATTGCAATACCCTGTATGAAGAGTCAAATGCAATATGCCAGAACTCACCCCAGCCCGACAAATAATACCAGCAAACCGTAGCAAAACTGACAAGTCATTTAAGTGCAAAGTACTTTCAAAAATGTCTTAGTGAGGCACACAGTGCAGTGGCTCAGAAGTAGCAATCAGTAGCAGGATACTTACCAGCTCAGACTCTGGTAGGTGAGTTGGGAGCTATGGACTTGGCTGAGGAGCCTGCACAAGCAGCACAGAGCGCTGCTGCTCAGAAATGGAGTAGCTGCCTTGGAAAGGGAAGAGACAGAGCCCAGATGGAGATGGAAGTATGCCCTACCTGGCCTGGGCCCACAGCCCCTGGAGGCAGTGGAGCTGGAGCAGGGAGAACGGGCACTTGATCAATTTTGACTAATGGTGATACAGAACCTGAACTGTTATGGGATGAAATTAAGGGCTCCCCAGAGCCACTCAGAAATCCAGGATGGACGTACAGGCACCTGTGCCCAAAGCACGTGTGCAGCCACTCCTGAGTGCCGTGGTGGCAACAGCCTTCTGGGAACTGAGGCCACATAAGACCAGCTGTGAGCATCAGGGTGCCCTGAACAACAAAGCAGAAGAGGATATGCCTGGGTAACCCCAGACACATGGAGTACTTGATTAAGTCTAGCCCCTAGAACTCTTTCCTTCTTTATAATGCATAGAGAGTGCCTCCAAGAACAGGCTGCTGCATTTTCTTTAAATTCAGTCCTTGTCTGCAGTATTTATTTGTAAGACTCTCTTGATGAGTGAGGAACAAGAAGAATGATGGCAACCATAACAGTGACCTCTGCTTGAGGGAAAGAAATTTTGATTAAATGGGTTAAAACTGTTTTTCAGCAACGTTAACCTCTATCTTGTAGGGATGCCATATAAACAGCCGGAAGAAAAGACATGCTTATTAATGATCAAAACTTTCCAGGCTTTCAATTAATGAACAAAAGAAAATGCTAGCTAGTCACATCTATGTCCTCTGAAAGATTCCAAGAAGGGAGAAATGATAGGACATTTCCAATATTTTTTGGATAAAGAAAATGAGCACAAGAAAACTAAAAATCTTTCAAGTGACTTTGAATACTCCTGATGAAACAAAAATAAGTACAAGTAAAACTTGAAGGATTTCTGTGTATGCACCTTACATTTTCTATTTTGCTTGTGGAGTTGCCTCAAAGAGTTCTTCTGGGGGTTTTTTTGTGGCGATCAGAAATACAAATAAAGAAAGAAATTAGGAAGAAATCTAACAAATGTTATCACCAGTCTTTTCAAAACCAGATCACAAACTGCATCATTGTATCACCACTTTCATTACAAATGCTTCCTTCCAGGAGCTCACACCTTTCCATTATTTAAATAAGAACTAGAAGTTGTTAGAAGATGATGGATGTCCGATGCACATTTTGTTTTCTTCACACACTTTTTTTCCAGAAGCTGCTCTGATACAGCAGATACAGACCCAGAGTTACAAGGGCAGAGATGTGCCTCCATTCCTCCTCTCCACCTTGCAAGGTCTCCTGAGGCCCTCAGCACGGGTACACTGCACCCTGTGCTTTGCACAGAGCCCCTCCTTCAGGACCCTTAGGTACCACCACAGCCCATGAGCAGAGCAGTCTCTGTCATCCCTTCAGTTACTCAGGACAAGACCTTTTACCCTTCCAGGATGTAAATTACCAGCTGTCAAGTGGCTTCAATGGCACTCAGCTCCACATGAAGAAGAAGCGCTATAGAAATGTTAATCAATTCTAGTCAATACCAGATCCTGTGTCTGAAATGAGCTGCTGGCAACAAAATGGCAGCAGCAGAGCTGAGGTTCTCCAGCAAACACTTAGAGTACAAAGGGAAAACCACTGGCCTTGAAATATCCCTCACATTTAACAGCAGGCTGGCAGGAGTGACACTGAGGAGCTCTGGCACAGCAGGTATGAACCTGAACCAGCTGCCAAAGAGAATGGCTTTTGATTTCCAATGCTATCCACACAATTATTTTCATTAAACAGGATCCCATGTCAAATTTTTCAGCCTGTGCTCCTGTGCTGTCCCTGTACTGCTGGGACCCTCAGCCTTGGCCCCAGGGCAGCATCTCCCATGGCAACCCATTCCAAACCCATGGAAAACAGACCATGTGGTACCTAGGTGGGCTTGAACCCCTGAAAACACTAATGGCTGATTCCTTTCAAGAAGGGGAGAAGACAGGCTGCTTCATTATTCAGTGGAGGAAATGTGACGTGGCCCAAAACTGAACGACAAAAGTACATAGCCAATAAGATACATATTTTAAAAGTAAGCTATTGCTGGCAGAACAAGTCCAAACAGAACTCAGGGAAGGAAGACAGAGCAACCAGACACTCGCAATGCGCTCCACACAGTACACTGATGGACAATAAACCTGTCTGAACCAATACAACAAATTGGATGTGGCTCCCTGCATCTTTCATGGACCACCAGCTGCCATCTGTATGTTTCCATATTCATCTACCATTATCTCATACTTATTATAATTGTCACAAGCTTCATGAGAACACCCCTCACAGTGATCCCAGTCTGTCTTCCACATTAAAATCAATGTCAAAATCAGAGTCCCAATGGACTGAGTCTTTGTTATTTCTAATTCTGGGGACAGAACCCCTTTTTTTTGGCACACAAGTTAAGAAGCAAATTATTTTGATACTAAAATGTTCAAGAAATAATATTTTACTGCAGTATTTGGGAGAATAAAATATTTTAATAGCACCAAAATATTGCTTGATTTTGCCTTTTACTTGTATTTTTGGTATAATAATTACTTTTTTTTAACCTCCCCAAAATCATAAACAAAACTATTTTCTTTTATTTTGAACCTGCAGGGGTATCCTGGTCCAGTTTCAAAATATTTTTGAATGTTCTATAAAATTAAAAATTCATCCAAACTTAAGAGTCGTGATTTTGAACCATCCACATTTTCTGAGGGAAAAAAAAAAGAAGAAGAAAAAAAATAAACCAAACCCCATACCAGAAACATGTTGGTCAGCTCCTGAAAATATGTGCTTTTAAGGAGTCCCAGCTGGGCTGGCAGGAGGCATGAAATATTAAATGCTTTTAAAAGAAAATAAACCTAATGATCTTTCTATGCATTCATATCAAAAGATCCTTGATTTTTTGCCTTTCTTACTTCAAAACCAGAGATATATAGATAGATAAATTGGGAGTACTTACAAGTTAACACTGAAATTTCAGTCCACAGCTCTGTAATACAGTAGGATGCTCTAACATCAGAAATCTTTAGCAAGTAAGTATTAGCTGTGAAGTGTTACTAATTCTGAATTCCTGGTGGTTTGCCACTTTAAATTAAGTACCAGATGAGATCAGATGAGGGGTGAGTTTTTTTCATTGTTTGCTCATTCTTGTGTATTTATGAAAGTAATTTTCTAGTTTTAGAAAAGATCCTAGGTAAAACACTGTAGAAATTGAACACACAAAATATTACAGTAAGATAAGAAGAGACACAGTATTGTATCAATTGTATTATTGAGCTGATAAATAGCTCTCTTATTAATTGTGCATCCCAAACAGAAATTAATGCAAATCAATTTTCTTCTGTAAGATATAATTTAATTCATTCCAGTGACCTGAGCTACAGAAATAATCATCAACATTTTACCCTGACACCCAGACATCCATTACAGGATCCCATCCACACACTCTTCTTCCAAGCAAGGAGCTCAGTTCTCCTGAATCAATTAATCTCTGTTTACTTACGTGTTTCCCCATCCATAACAGCACTGATTTAGTAAATCTCTTCTAAAACTAAATTTCAACATTAAACATAGAACTTCGACATGTGAGCTGGTAGAATTCATCAGTGTCATATGGATATTCCCCAGCTACAGGAAACAGGAATTTATTCAGCTCAGGTTTATTGCTGGAGGTGTTTCCCAAGTACACAGGCTGCTTAGCTCTGCTGAAGTATGTGGTGTGCACTTTACATCTCAATAATACAAAGAACTCCTAAAATCAAAGAGTTCCAGTTCCTGGCTCTAGCCAGTACTACACACCTCAAACAGATCAGTGAGGCTGGTCGCTTCCTGAACAAAACACTTGCAACAAAATCCTCAAGACATGCTGATTTGAAAACAATCTTTGCACCCTTGTGTATAAAACACACTGAACTAATGAGAAGAGGTCTAACAAAGACATCAAACTACTTTTGTTGCCCTTATCCCAGGGCAAAGGTGGGCATAGCCCAAAATAAGGACTCCGCACTCTGCTGACCTGAAGTAGGAGGTGAGGACTCAGCTGATTTGCTGTAATAAGTGCAGCTCACTAATTTTCCCTGAACACAAAGGAGATGGGCAAAACCAGTTTTAGGGGGGAATCACCTAGGAGCAACAACAAATTGCTGAATGTTATGTTAGTGTTTTTCTTAAAGGACTTTGCTCCTGGAGGCACGAGATTAAATAAGAGTGAAAGCTTTCACTTAAATGACATAAGTTTCTTATCCTTCATGTCTGTAGATGAAACCTCCCAAGAGCTCAGAAGACCCCTTGTTTCAGCATGTCACCATCCTTAAAAAAAATTGCCATAATCACAGCCTAGCTTAAAAAATTAGATTTTACAAATTTTTAACACAACACTTTGCGTCAGGGTTGGATTCGCTCTCTCTTTGAGTGTCTCTTAATCATATTTTTGATTTCTTCACCACGAGCACTGGACACTTGGCTTCCATCTTCAATGAAAGTTGTGACATTGGTGTCTGTATCTGTAGGAGGGACCACACCAAATCTGCAGGACTTGCAGAAAACTGCAAGATCTACTCGAGTTACCCCTGCCCTGGTGGGAAAAGGTAAAATGTCATAGCCATTCACTCCCACAAGTTCTCAGCTGGCTTTTCTCATTTATTTATTTTGAGAAATTAGATTAGGTCAAAATTTGTGAAGGTCAAAAAATTGTAGAATGCTTCTTTAGCTCTTCCAACACCAAAATCTGAAAGGAAATGCTAAATTCTCACTACCCCTAGAACCAGTTTCCATTTAGTCAGAATTTGTATTATCCTTTTCAAATATACTCATTGCAGCTTGATTTGATACTCCCTAGTCACAAACCCCATCTTCACACTAAAATACCTCATCAGTAACTCTTCAGAAAGTCAAATATATTGAGCCATTCCAATTACCTCTAATAAAATTATTGTGCTTTAGTTTGGAACAAAAGTTCAAGTTTTCCACTCTGGCAAAAGTTCTGCAGTATTTCTACTCTGAAATACTGCAGAACTTAAACAAAGTCCCTGTAATTCTGTGGAGAAAGAGAGTTTAGAGCAGTTCCCTTGGTTTAGAAACCCATGGTATGACCTGGAATAGCAAGCACAGACATCCAAGTGCTAATTAACACCAGTGTTCAAGAGGACTATGATCCAAGAGGTCCTGACCAAGCCAGGTGTGGGCAACAGCACACACTGCAACACTTGTTTTTCTACTAAACATTTTCTTGAGTGCTCATTATCTTTCCTCTTGAGCACTGAGAAAGGGGGCTTTTCATGCATATACCTGCCTCCGGCAGTGGGGACACATAGTTCTGTGTCTAAAGGACTGGCAGCTCTCTAAGTCCTTTAGGGCCTCATTTAAGTCCTAAGGGCTTGATTTGCTATAATTGTTCAGATCCTAACATCCTAACCATGCTCAGGGCAAGCTTTAGGAATTGCTATCATTTACGGATTTCTTATGTGAGCTATGCCAGCCCTTGAGTCAAGCCCTGAGATTAAACTTCTGTTTTCCAAACGAAGAATCTCTTAAATTTAGTTACAGCAGCTGTAAAAGCCTTAGGCCCTCTATGGAAAGGCATGTGTACCTTGATCTTCTCATGGGATCTGCTCTGCTGTCAGTATGCCATAAAGCACACGGAGGAAAAGAGCCCTGCATGCAGCCCCTCCTCAAAGCGTCATTGTGGGGCTCATCATCCCATCCAAGTCACTGCCAAAGGTCTCCTTGATCCTCCTTGATTCCCTGTGGAGTGAGACTTGCCAAGAGTGCCCCCAGAAAGTCAAATCTACACCCCATACATACCTCATAGCCACTAAGGAGTCTCCACAGGCACAGAACCCAAAACCCAGCCCTACTCTGGTTGGGGAAATAAGGACATGGGAACAAGCAGCTGCACACCCTGGAAAGCAAACTCTTCAGCCAGTTTTTGCCAGTGCTGCTTCTATTTGCTGATTCCCTTACTCTGAAACAGGAATTCCCTAAGAGGAAAGTACTGGAACAGCCCGAGCAGGTCTGAGCACTGAAGCAGCCTCTTCCTTCTATGGTGGTAAAGGGTACAGTCCACATAACATGCAACTTTTTCTTTTGCTTTATCATAGGAGAGTTTTTACTGTCTTGTATTTCTTATATAAGCCACCTCTCTTCAGCACAAGCAGACACTAAAAACCCATGGTGAGGCATTTCTGATTCCTCCACTTACATGCTCTACTCCGAGTACAGTAGACTGCTGCTGAAAATCCTCCTGGCAAACAATGCAGGATCAAAGAGAAGAGCAGAATCCTGTGTGACTTATTACTAAGAAATGAATGGTGGGGCTAGACAACAGCTTAGGAAATTATGTAACGAGTAAGTATACATTCAAAACAACCCCTTCTAAGCAAATCTCAGAACACTCCATACAACAGCTCTTAAATGGAATATAATAACTGCTCTGCTGTTCAATTGTCTTGATATAAGCTCACCAAAAAAGTAAGATAAACCTTACCAATCTTTTCAACCCAACATCATCATAGAAAATAAATCTTAAATGGCCATAATTTTAAACCATATACCAAAAAGAGCCAAAACAAAACAAAAACAAACAAACAAAGAAACAAACCCCCAAAAATCCACAAAAATTTTAACTCATTATGGAAGATGTAAGATGTTTTCTGCTGTAGGTCTACAAGCCAATTGCCAAAAAATTATTAGGACCAAACTCATCACTGAAGAATACATGGAAGAACCAAACCCAGCCTGCCTTTTGTTCACCCTACACAAACACAGTACTCCTCTCTGGGAAGTGATGCTTACCGGTGAAGCAGGACTACAGACCTCCTTCAACAGTGTCCTCATAAAAGAGACTTTCTTTTGCAGCTGGGTGGGCTACAAGAGAGAAGTGAGCAGGTCTTTCTTCAAGCAGCAGTAGTAGTAAGAGGCTGTCGGTGCAGCCAGCAGCCACCACCACTGATCCCACCCAGCTCAGCTGCTTAACAGAGCCAAGATGTAGAGAGCACATGTGTCCTGGGCAGACAGAAAACATTTCCTTGGTAATTAGCAGCAGAGCCTCCTACCTGGGGAGGCACTAAACTGCACTCATCATGAAAAATTAAACATCACCAATTGAAACAGAAGCATAAGTGTCAGGCTTTGGCACCGTAACAGGAGATGACAGACTCTATTTAAAATAGTGATTGCAAGAGACGATGAAGGCAAACTGGTCAGAAAGACCAGCTTAGCATGCAGAGTATTACACTGGTGACAAGTCAAGGATTTTGTTCTCAGATCTGTTCGTGAGAAGCAGTTTTGTACATTCAGCAAAGGAATCAGAAGGGAATAGCAATTACAGAGAGCTGCTGCAGCTGAGCTTTTTACACCATCACACCAGTGCAGCCCATTTCCCAGCAGGATGCTCCTATTGGGAAAACCTGATATCTGCTTGACATTACTGTTCTTCCCACAGCAGTTCAAGCAGTAGGATGTTTCTGAGCAAAACTGTAATGATTCAATAGAGAAATGTTCCACCCATAGAGGGACAAGACGTTACCTCACCAGAGCCAGCAGCTTTAGCGGATTTATTGCATGTTATCCCACAGCGGTTATTTTTCCTCCCAGTTTTAATTTTGCAGCACATAGTGGTTCCTTGGTACAAGAACAATTTGCATAACCAAGCAGAGACTCATTTTGAAGCACACTTACAACAGCAACCAAATGCCACGCTGTAAACAGGGCTGGGAATGGCACATCAGGTTTCAGTATTGTTATTAAATCTTAATATTTCCTGAGGGCTGTGTAGTCTTAATTGTATCTCGTGCCTTTGCCACAGCAGTGCACATAGTGTCATTTCAGTACAAATCAGATGAAAACCCACGCAGATATATCTGATTGGTTCCCCTATCAAAGTTTTTGAATCCCATTTTCTCTGGAAACCTATGAGGAGAAGATAAGGTGCAATACACAGAAGTGAAAGATTAAAAACACATTGCTGTGGTTTTGTATTGATATAAAAAGTGAAACACCAGGGAGGAAGAGAGTGTAAAGTGCTTGCTGTTCTCCCAAAGACACCAAACCATGTTTTTTGGCAACTAACACTTAAATTTCAGTTTGCTTCCTCACAGTCCCTCAAAATGCCCTGCCTTTTTTTTTTTCTTTTTCCTTTGTTATTCTTTAATTTCTCTATGGAAACATAATAGGGCACCACTGCATGTTTGCTGTGTAGATGGTGTTTTAAAAAATCATTTTAGGAAAACACGCTCTGATATTTATTCAATCTTACAGTGGAAAGCAGGTTACTTACGCTGCCTTACTATGTCAGCCTGTAACTCCAAGTTCTGTATTTAGAAGTACCAAGCAAGAATTTGATGAGGGTATTGCATCACTCACTTAAAGACACTGCATGTGCATAATTGGAAATAGAGCTTCTGGACTTCCTTGGATTTTATGTAGCTCTTTGTTTATGTTTGCAGTCCGCCCTGTGGTCTGCATCCTTTTTTATATACACAGCTTCTGTGATGGTCTTCCATGAGATGTTTTGCTTGTGCTTCTTTCTCCTTTTTAATTATTCAGTATCTGAATTAATAAACAGCTTAGAAAATGAAAATGTCACAGCTTAGTGCAGAATGCATCAATTACTAAAGTAGGATGCAGGACAGTTAAAGGTACATTCCCCAGTGGCAACAGTGCTGATCTTCTTCCAGCTGGAATACAAAGCAAAAATATCCCATTGACTGCAATGAGAGCCAGTGGGCTTAAAAGATTCTCATGATCTTACAAATTAAGACAACCTACTTTTCATGAACAGTGACAGAACTTGTAGTCTAAGCATCATTTAAGAGCTATAAAGTGCACAATATGCTCAAAGGGATTAAATTTACTTTAAAAAAGCAATTTGCAGATCTCATGAAAAATGTTATAACAGTTTGATCCAAACGTGTGCAATCAAAACTACAAAAACTTGCTAACCTCTCCCCTTCAATCAACTTGTCCTTTAATGAAATACCTTGGGGAAGGAAACAAGCCATAGGATATAACTTTTAGGGTTTTTTAAATTCTTTGAAGTACTTGGTCTGGGCATAAGCAGAGAGGTTGATAGGTCCTTTGGAGATCGAAAGGTAATTTGGGCTTAGCTTTATCAGCTGGCTTTGAGGAAATAGCTGAGATCTGATTGAATAAAGATATGGTTATGCACTGGCTTCTACCATAGTTTCTGCCTACGTGGAAGAATGCAACAATAATGCTTACAGAAGGGCTCTGAAAACATCTAGCACTATCCAACAAACCCTGATACATCACTTACAGAAGCAGAAAGAAGCAAAAGAAGGTAAAAATTGTTGCCATGACTCCTCACAGCCTCTCCAGTCTGGATGCAGTGATGTCCCTGTTTCCTTCTTGCACTCCTCAAATCTCTTTTCACTGCAAATGCTTTCAGCCATTCATGAGAGAAACAGGCTGGGGGAGATTTTCAAAAGAAGTATCCCAATCTCAGCTCGGGGATATGGACCTGCTGCAGGGAGGCAAAGCCCAGACAGTGTGGGTCCAAAACTACATTTTCTTCCCAGGCACATCAGAAGCAACACACATTAACTGTGCATGTTAGAAAACCACTTTTTCTGAGGGATCAATGGCAAATTATGTATTATATTAACATGAAGAATCACAGTTCAGCAAAATAGGTATTTCTTAATAACTGTAATCCTCTCCAGCTGTATTCCTGTCAACTACATCCAGTTTCCTTCTTGAAACAGGCCAGCATTTTAAGCCCAACTGAAAAAAAATTTTCTCATTTGAACTACTTACTATGTTTAACCCCTTGAGACATGTGTCTTCTAGTGTCTTGTCATCTCCAAATAAGCCCTCATTTTTAGTTGCTCACAGGCAGACAGTCAAGTGCTGTAGGCTTTATACAAACACACAGTAAGAAATGGACACCACCTCAAAAATGTAAAGTAGGATGAGTTGAAAAGAAAGCATGGGGAAAATCCAAAGGCATGTGGAAGAAACACCCCAGCAAAAAGCTTTGTCCCAGATCAGTGGACAGGTAAGTAAAAGAGAGAAGCACTGATGACCTCCTGATGCTCAGTTTAGTGCTCTGTTAATAGAAACTCTTCTCTTTAAGCACTTTATCCTTCTACTGTAAAAAGCAAGCACCTTATGTGGTTGAGGAGAGAGTAGGCTGTATGTTCACTTTAAGGAATCTGGAATTTCAAACATAATGATGCTATACAATTACCCAGAGCATCCATGAAAACCTGTGTTCTCTGTGGCTGGGATAGTGTTCACAGAAAGACATCATATATTAGGATGTGCAAAAGCATCTTCTGAGACAACAAAACGTATCTTGTGTTTTAACTGACAAAACACAGAATCAAAGTTAAAGAGGAAATTATTTTAATCTATCCTGTGGCAGACAAATTAAATACATAAGTGTTAATCCTGGAAGGTATATAGATGTTTGATTAGGCAAAGTGTATTGATTGGCAAAAATTTATTCCAAGATCAAAACCTGTATTGATTGCTGTCCCTCTGCTTACCCAGTTTAACCAACACGGACGGAGAGACTTGTGTTTAGTGAGAGTGGCTCTGAGAAGGGGCAGTTCCCTTTTCCTTTCCTGCTTTTTCCTCCCCATTTAACAGGACTCCATGGTGGTACCCTTCTGCCCCCACATACTGTGGCTCCCCACCCACTTTGCTTATGCTTAATTCCATTTCTATCTCCACTTTCCACCAGCAGGAGCTAGAACTGAACACTGGGATGGGAGTTAGATGGCAGAACAGGGAGAGCTGCTGTGGGTACATGTGACAGCTCAGTGTGGTGACAGACCAGCCACTGCCCTTCATTGAGCCTTCAGTGCCAGCAGGGTTTCAGGGGCACTTGTGCCAGAAGAAAAACAAGGGTTTTGGCTGCTCTCTTCCCAAGGGCCTTGAATGAACAGTGTGAATGCCATAAGCTAGTGTCATGCTTAGTCTGGAACAGTCAAGGACTTACTAAATCCTTATCCAGCATCAAGAGATACCACATTACAAGATGACAAATTGAACCTCTTCTCCTTCCTAGCACTACTGTTTATGTATTTTCAGATCATTTCCACAGATTTGCATGTTTATGTTTGTCATATTTGAGCCTTACAGATAGAAAATACAGTATTTCTAGTTCCCCAGCTAAAAACTTCTCTTTGTTCTCAGCAGAACTCGCAATGCCTCCCAGTCTAGTACTACCTTCAAATTAAATTGATTTTTGTATTTACAAGCCAGACTTAATGGGAATTCCTGTGGGAACCCAATGGACATTGCATCCCAATTTAAAGTATGGCCATCCATCATTACCACTGATGCCGTTTTAGGTATATCTGATATTACTTGGGCCCAAGAAAATTTATTTGGTGTGGTAGACAAGAGTAGGAGGCGATGGTAGAAGGTGCTTCTGCCTATGAGTTGGAACTATCTGATCTTTTGGGTTCCTTCCAACACAAACCAATTTATGTTTCTACAAACTATATCAATACAAGGTCAAAATTAATAATGTCACCTTTAAAAGTCACTTCTATATTCTGTGATTTTCCTTTATTGAACCACATGTACATTCCTAATGAGTCCATTACCTCCATGATAACTTACGATTTTTCTCATAAGAGAGTTTAACTATTACTTTACTACAGTCAGGATTTAATACTGTCTAATGGCATATGCCAGAATAATTCTTTTAAATCATTGCAATATTGCCCTTCTCAAATAGAAGATAATTCCAAAATTCTCATGACTGCTAAACAAATTTGCAATGATGTAGTAAAGGTGTAGGTAATTCCCTATTTCACAGATCCTGTCCCTCATACCTGCAGGGCATCTCTTGCTCTCCCACGAGTGTAGCTGTTTATTTAGTGTTTCATTTATCAGCTAACCATGCACCTTGTTGGGGGCTTTTTCCAGCATAGATGAAATGCATAGACAAACAAGGAAGTGTGGGAGAGAGAAATCAGCTACAACAAAAGGGTTGAAATGCAAAATATTTTGAAGTCTCACTTCATTCTTTTCTGGCTTACTCAGAATAAATGTGAATGACCTACATAATGTGCATACACATGAACTTATCAATTGGGTTAGAAAGGTTACATCTACAGTGGCCCAGCTCCAATTCAAACAGAGCCCTCACAAAAAGAATCTCAGCCCTGCCTATTCACGTTAAAACAGAGCAATTATTCTTTATGATTCGCTGTTCCATAGTTCACAACTCTCATCTCTCTTGGTATTCACTTCAGTGCTTGTCATTTAAGTAAGGAAGGATCTTTGCAGATTTGAAATGCAATACAAATACCAAGCTTCACAATTTTTTTTTTACCAACATTTTCATTTTAATTTGACTGCTCGGTTAATGAGTGGTTTAACCCCAAAATTATAGCAATCCTGAAAACAGCCTATAAAGTTTTATTCTGTCTATTAAGATTAGACTCATATTTTTTCTACTGGCCTTCAGTGTTTCACCAAAATAAAACAGATCTGGTGTTGCCACTACAGTTACCACAAACACATAAAAAAATCACGCAAAGCCTAAGCACTGAGCAACATAAATCAGGATGCATAATTACACAGCAGCTGCTCACTGGCAGGAAGGAACCCTGTGAGCAAAATTTGGCCTGGTGATTTGGAATAGGATTCAAACAGATGCCTACACTTCTCAAATTGCTAAGACTTAGTTTAATGTTAAAGCATAATGTTAGCTAGATCCAAATCATCGTAACTCTTTACAATTTATTTTGTCTAGGATGTGGAGTCATAAAAAATAATGCTCAAGTGTCAACACCCTTTTATTTAAAACCTGGATTTGTTGTTGCCTCCACACTTGGGATCAGAAATAAAAGGTGTGTAGATCCCCAGAAGAAGCTTTGGGAATGCAGATACTTCTCAGATATATATGTATCCAGCACATAGGGGTGTCAAAGGGTTTTGGCACTGCCCAAAAACTCCTGAATTGCTTTTCTGACCTTAAGTGCCTGCTCCCCCCTTGGATGCCAAAGATGCACCTCCAGCTCTTCTCCTGGTATCTAGTAGCACTGCATTCTGAGGCATAGTACTGCAAGAGGCCAGAAGCCTGAAAATGAGCAAAAATTAGCATCTAGCTTTAAATAAGGTTTTTTAGCCCTTTATAGGATTTAGCCCTAACTTTCCTAAAGCTCACTCATCAAAAGTAGTTTTTGAAAATGAGATGTGGCTGTTTGACAATCTTAGACATTACTAAGGTCAGGGAGACTTCTGCTCTAAGGGAGCTGAAAGCTTTAGAAAGAAACCACAGGAGCACAGGAGAAAAGTGCTTTAAATACCCAGCCCATAGCCTGCCATGAGCACCCTTTCAGGGAGAACAAGTAACTTCCTTTGCCAGAGCTGTTCCAAACAGCCCATAGCCTGCTCCAGCACTGACCCTCCCACAGGGAAGAGGGGACCTGCAGGATGTCCCCACCTGGCTCACAACCATCTCCTGCACCAAACAGTGCAGAGGGTTCTGCATTGATGAGCAGCTGGACTGGGTGACCTTCTGCAATTCCTTCCAGCCAACACTACATCCTGGATCCTAAAAGAAGCTGGAAATAAGCTTGTTAATTTATATATAGATATGTTCAACCCATGCACCAACAACCTGCCACCCCACTGAGCAGGGAGGATGGGGGAAGGGAGCTGATCTCAATATCAGAACCTGGGATCCATCAGATCCCAGGATGCAGACACATGGGTAAGCAGGGTAGCACACTCTTTCAGATAATGACAACAATCTTTCTAATGTATTAAAAATTCAGCCAGAAAGGTGGTAAAGGAGATTTTTGGGGGGGAAAGGAAAGATCAAAATAATAATAGTTTCAAAGCACTGTACTTATTTTAGACATTCTTACAGCATGTTTCCATAGGAACTGGAACGCAAGGGAGCACACTGCAGCAGTGTTCACAAATGTGTGGTTTGGTGGCTTGTAAGGGATCGGTTAAGGGCACCACGACCAGTCACAGTCCCTGGCACCTGCTGCCTTTGCTGCAAAACAGGATATTAGCTATGATGTTTTGCAAAATCTAGGAAAAGAACCTTTTTCCCCAATTTTTTTCCTGTCATCCTGCAGGCATGGCTGCTTTCACATCCGTGTGTAGCCTCATTCCTGAGTGCTCCCTGCCCAGATCCACCTCATGTGAGGCATGAAGACAGCAGTGTTTAACCCAGGTTGGTTGGTTGCTACAGAGGTGGTGTGTCCTAAGGAGTAGCAGGTGGGTCTGGCTTTTGTGTCCAGCTTTAGTACCCACCTGCTGAGTGACCTTGTACAAGTCACCTCAGGTCAGACCTGCTCCATCTGTCGGCTGCCTGAAATGCATCTCACCCAGCTCTGCAGGTGAGCACTTCTCTGGCCCACTGGACAGCGTCTATCCTGCCTGAGACATGTCCAGACTATGGACAGGTCTCCTGTTCCCAAAGCACCCACCTGGTCACATCCAAACACTAAGCCTTTTGCCCACATGTCAACATGCCATGTGGCAATTGATTCTTTTCTCCATTCAAAATTGCCCACTACAAAGTGAGGTCTGTGTTGCAGCTCACCAGAGCAGCATTTAACTGCATGAAGTGGGTGTTGCATGTCTTGGAGCAAGGCATGGGCACGGGGGTGCTTTTGGAAACCTTGCTGGTGAGACAGCACTGGAGGATATTTAGGATGTGGGAAGCCAGACCTGGTGTAGCATCACCCTTAACTCCTCCTGCGTCAGCCCTCTCCATACACTGTCCTCAAAATTAAAACAGGTTCTTTCTCAGAGGAAAGTAATTAGTTGTCTCCAAAAAACAGCATTAGAAGCAAAGAAACCCAGGCAACAAGATCCTGGGACTGAGCAGGAGAATGAAGCTATTTAACTGCATTTCTCAAAGAAAACAAAGACGCTCCAGAGTGTGATGAACTGTGCACCTCACCCTGTGGTAGTGGGCCTAAATGACCAGTTTAGCTTCAGATGGTGAAAATGAGACAGAATTCCTCCCACGTCCTGTGCTGTCATTCCTCAATGTACACAACAGTTCAGTGGCAGCAATCCGATTTTGTAAAGGATTTTCTCACCAACTTGTGACAAGGGCTGTGCAAGCATTGATTACTTGTACTTATGGATTGAGAAAAAAAGTAGAACTTTGTTACTTATGGATTGAAAACCTCCTAATATTAATGTATCTTGAGACCTGCCAGACTCATAAAAGTAAAGGTGGATAATTTTTTACAATCAGGGTAAAACACATTCTTCCTTGGACTTGCCAGGTTTAACGTCACATGCCACTAAGAAACTAAGCCAAAATGCTGGCCAAATGCCTCTGTCCAGAAGTATCATCCAAACCATAGCCAGCAGAATCTCAAAGAATCACAGAAGTTGGAAGGGACCCACAGGATCATTGAGTCCAACTCTTAGTCCTTCACAGGACATCTCAGCCCAAATGCTCCATCACTTGTAACCACCTACAAATATTTTTATGCTGTTGTGGAAGTGCAAAAACTATTTTTGTTTTTAAAGCTGCATTTTGTAAATGAATTCAGTGGTTGCCTGCAGCACAGAGGTATTTCATAAACACTATTACAAAAACATATCAATTTAGGTATTTAGATACTCCACAACGCTTCTTTCTCATCAAAAAACTTCCTTCCACTGTACATATTGCCATAGGAATTTATATTTAATTACAGATTTAACAAAGAAATATAGGATGTCTGAACCCAGGTCTCATTTCAAATGTTACAATGACAGTTTCAGTCTGTGTAAGGACAGAACTATCTGGGAATCCCTGACAACCTCACACTGAAATTCTGTGTTTAAAATCTGATTATTTAAAAAAAGAAAATCCTGAGTATTCAATCTTTTCACACCTATCCAACAAAGCAACTTTGGGAAGGTGCATTGAAACTTTCACTATGTCTGCACCTTGTATTTTAAGTATACAAAGCAGTATGTTACAAATATGGATATTTATGCTTTTTTGCCTGTGAAGTCATACACTGAGGTAGCAGAAGACATGCTTCAATGTCAATTTTCAAATCTGAGTGAAATCTAATGACTTAAACCAGTGCTGTAACAAAGATGCTAAAGCATGATGTCAATTTTGCACACCTGCACGCATTTGCACAACTCCAGATGCAAGCACTGAAATTCCCAGTAGGGAGCAAAGTCACAAGCCACAGTGAGATGGACTAAACACAGAGAGCAGTCTGCTTCACAGCCCAAACTAAACAAAACAACACATAGCAGCAATGAGTATACAGATAATGTAGAGATTACAGGATTTCTGATACTGCTATTTTTACCTTGGATAACTCAGTCTATAATAAAGAAGAATACAGTGTCCTGCACTGGACAAGCGGGCTGCTGTGAACTCACCCAAGCATTCAGCTTTCTGTTCTGGGTCCCCTTGTGGGCAAGTCAGATCCATATCTTCTCTCTCGCATCCAAACTTTGTCTGTTTTTACCCGAGACCACATCTCACTCCGAGAAACCATCGCTTTCAAAAAAAGCAGAGTGAGCCCAGCAAGGGTCAGGCTGCAGGACTTCTCTAGGGGCTAAGAATAAGTAGAGATCTGCCAATCTGGCCACCCACTCCAGAAAGCATTTCTCCAGCTTAGCTTTCCCACCGTAAATTCTTGATGCAGAAAAACAATTAAAAACAAAAAAAAGCAATCCAGTAGTTTATCCTCCAGGCTGGAGAGAAGGAAAGAGGCTGCCACAGCAGTGCCTGTTTTGAATGCTTGACAGGTACACAAGCACAAGGGGGATGATGCTATAGATAAGCATAGACAGAAATAGCTAGAAGGATGAGCTGGCTCAGGGTAGCAGTGGTGAAAGGCAACAATCTCCCTTCTCCTGTGATTGTACGAAAACTAGCAGCTGACCCGCGGACTCACCGAGAGTGTTGGCAGGAGAAGGCTCCTCCAGGCTCTGAGCCTCACACTGGAAATATCCTCCTCGCACAAATCCCCTTCCCCATCTTGGATACATGCTTGGAAGGCTGCATCTTCTCAGCCTGCTTCTGACTCAGAGCACAAAACCTGCTCGCTGCCTGTCGGGGGTTTTGGTGCTGTTCCCAGAATCCTGCCAGGAAGCTGCAGCTCACAGATCCCCCTGCGCCAGCAGGAAAATCCAGTAACTGTGGAACAGAAAATACTTCCAAAGCACCGAACTGAAGGATCTGGGCAGCCACCTCATCTCTCCCCCATGAGCAGCCTCACACAGCTCTCCCTACTGCTCGTACCAGCCCACAAAGAGACAAGCACAGAGATGTCACCTGGCACTTATGCAATTCTGCTGCAAAAATACAAAACAATTAAATGCGAGAGTTTTACCCAGCTGCCACCATTTAATCACCGTTTCTTCCCCACTCCTTTTCTGTATGGCAACAAATTCTAATTTTCTTCTAAAATTGGAAAACAGTCTCACCTGAATGTGCCTGCACTGGGGAAGAATAAGGATTTAAAATCCTGCTTTTTAAAGCTGCTTGAGCAGGAAAAGATTAGTCAGTGTCTACTTTACCCTGTGCAGTATCAATATCCAGGAACCCAGACCCTTGTCTGTCAGTATGATGGGACACCAGAGAAACTTCACAGCTTGGGAAGGGTTGAGATGGGCAAGAACACTGAGCTCAGCTAGAGGTGGCAGTCTGGGAAGGGAGGCAGTCCTCCTCAATCTGAGCAAACTGAGAAGGAGGGAAGTAAAGAAAGGTGAGAGTCACGAGCATTACCGCCGTGGTTTCACTGGTGGGGAGCAAGGATGGTTGATGCCATGACAAGGTGTGCACCAGAGAAGAGATAAATTACAGAAGACTAGGACTGGGTCACAGACAAGTGAAACTATGCAATACAGCAGAACTCATGAGTAGAGCAAGCAGCCAGGAATGTGAGAACACAACAGGAGGAGGGAACAGCCATCATGAGAAATGGAAGGAGAAGAATGATCTGAGAAACAAATTAAAAACTCAGTGCTTAGAAAGAAAAAAAGGAAAAATAAATCACAAACTAACACCCACCTTATTTTAAATCATTTTGTTAATCCATTGAGCCTGAAAACATCACATTCTGACACATGTTCTGATTCCCTTGTTACCACCGGGTGTTACATTACTTCAACCACTGAACCATGCTCCTGTATCCAGGAGGGAATGTCCTGAGGGACCTTCCTCACTTCCTTCAGAGCAAGGGGACAGAGGACCTCTACCACAGTGTAGGTGGCAGGGCAGACAGGAGCCATGCCACCACAGAGCTCTCCACCTCCCATGCCACCACTACATCAACCTAGTGGAGGGGCACGTACAGACGTGGGATCAAACGCTGCTATTATGGGACAGCTGCTGCCTTGCTCACCAGCTGCCAGCACTGCCAGCTCAGGCTGCTTGAGGAAACCTCACAGGCTATAGCTGTCCCATTCAATTAGTCATTCCCAAGTAGCTTCCCAGGAATAAGGTCACCTTCCAAGATAGGACTGAAATGGGTGACTGCATGCAGCTGCCTGACAGGGACATGTCCTGACCCTCCAACTCCTGAAAATAGGCCTGGGAACCCACTGGGAGAAAGTTGCCTGGCAGGGGTCTAATTCAGGCCAGGAACTGCTCCAGCAGCTTCCCAGTGTCAGCAGACAGGCTCTCCCTGGGGCCTGGCAGTGCTCTTTGCTAATAGAGACAAACCTGTAGCTTAACGTAATACTGCAGCTGGTCAGAGAAAACCTATTATTTTTTCATCCCACTTCATTTGTCTTGACTACCCCAGAAAATCAGAAAAAAATAGTATGTTTGTCATGGTAGGAAAACTCAAGAATCCTAAATAAATGGCTTTTGAGATAGGGCTGGTAAAGAAAAACCTTAGGTTCAGAAACCTGCAAGAGACAGCAGAGATACAAAGGGAAGCTTAAATTTGACTTGAAAAAAAAAAGCTAACAGCAAGCTTTAAATAATTTGTGTCCAGGAAGAGTCTTCAGGCACATTTATTTGCTGTTTTCCATGAAGGAAACCATTATTGTTATAAAAATTACTGCACATTTTTTTGATTATGTTTTGTTGGATAAGAACCAATGTTGCCTGACAGTGCTTCGGCAGTAGTACTAAAGCACTAGAGCACCCACTGTAGTTTAAATGAAAGCTTTTCAAACTCATTAAACAAAGTATATGAAGACCATTCCAATAAAAAGGGCATTTCAAAAATTCACGGGGTGTAAACTGTTCCTTTCTAAAACATTCCTATCAGCCAGGGTTACCTCCTTTCAGATTAATGGAGAAGTAAGCCTGAAAAGCAGGTAACTGTGACCTAAAGAAACCAAGAGGGAAATGTTTTGGCAGTTGATTGGCATAAGTACTTTGTATCAAGCAGCTGATGATTTCAGACCTGCCCTGTGTTTTTTGCACTACTTTCACAAAAAGGTGAACTGTTACCACGTGTTCTTTGTCAAAGAGGAGAACACAGCTGACGTATTTACAGTTTGATATTTACCATTTAAATGATGGGTAAGAACATAAGAACAGTAGCAGATGGGCTTCTTTTAACTGAATTTAAGTTATTTAGAGCTATTTCTGGGTAAAAAAAAAAAAAACGAAAAAACAAAACAACACACACCAAAAAGCAAACACAATCTGCCTTCCTGCTGCATATTATTCATCTGAGATTTAACATCTACATTTGTTGAAATAAAAGTGAACTGGAGTCCAGTTTTTAAAGTATATGATTGATACAATTTAGCGCCCCGTTTTTAACTTGCAAAGGTGTTGAAGGAGCTGTTTTATTTGCCAAGAGTCCCTAAATATTACTTTATATTTTCACTGGGATTTGGTTGCTGATTATTTTCACAGCTAAAAACCTGCCTGATATGTTTGATCTTCCTCACCAGCACCCCAAGTGAAAAATCTGTCTTAAAGTCTTTATTCTACCAGGAACTAACACTTTTGAAAACTAACTGGAAATCTCCTTATAGACAACAATACACATACAGCTTATTTCCCAGTATAGTTTTAGGAGGACACTCTTCCACCTGAATTATCATTATATAAGGTCTTCCACAAAGATCACTGAGTCAGTTTGCCTCTAGGAAATAAACCAGTGACAGATAGCAGCACTCCTCATTAGTCAAGCCAGCAACAGCCAAAAAAAAACCATACAAACCCTTTTGCATGCAAAAAGGGCTATCCCCAAAAATCAGATACAAGAACTCCATGAACCCAAGCAGCTCCCAAGAGCAGATGCAACAGCAGTAGAAATAAAAATTAAATGTTTTCTTTCTCTACAAAGAACTTGCATGTCAAGCATGTTGTGCTGTGGCTTGTATAGAGCTAATTCTCTTCAAAGTAGCTGCTTACAGGACTGTGTTTTGGATTTGTGATGGGAAAAACAAAGTGTTGGTAATTCAGGGATGTTTTGGTTACTGCTGAGCAGGGCTTACACAGGGTCAAGGCCTTTTCTGCCTCTCACCCCACCCCACCAGTGAGTGGGCTGGGGGTGCACACGGAGCTGGGAGGGGACACAGCAGGGACAGCTGACCCCAGCTGAGCAACGGGATATCCCCGACCACGTGGTGTCACAGTCAGCATGTAAAGCTGGGGGAAGAAGAGGGGGATATTTGGAGTGATGGGGTTTGTCTTCCCAAGTCACAGTTCTGTGTGATGGGCCCCTGCTCTCCTGGAAATGGCTGAACATCAGCCTGCCCATGGGAAGTTGTGATTTTAATTTCTTGTTTTTCTTTGCTTGCTTTCTTGTGAACAGGTCTTGCTTTTCCTATCAAACTGTCTTTATCTCAACTCACAAGTTTTCTCATTTTTACTCTTCACATTCTCCCCCCAATCCTGCTGGTGGGGAATGCATGAGGGGCTGACTTGGGGCTAAACCACGACAAAAAAATATGAAATTCTACAGCTTAAAACAGGTTTTTGGGTTTTCTTGTACAGGTTGTTTTTTTTTTTAAATCATAACTTCTGAAAAAACATCATTACTGATTTGCTTCAGAAATAAGCATATTTTAGCTCAATAGACTTGTGTATTCATCCTTTGTCTAAACTGAAAGCATTCACATTCAGTTACTGTGTAGCACAGCCTGTACAAGCAGCAAGTTAAGGTCACCCTCAGAATCAGTTTTCCTCTGATATCGATACATAATTTCCATTATAGAATAGAAACTGTCTAGGAGAGAAGTTCTAATTGTCCTGACTGCAGTTTAGCATGCAATGGTAGAACAGTTTTTTGGGGGTGGATTTTTTAAAATTTGCTTTTAGTGTTTGGATGATCTACCATGTTGAAATCATAGAGATGAAAATCCTTGAGCTGCAAAATTGTCAAAGCTGTCTTCAGCCATTGTGAGGTCCAGAAGTGCTCCCTGATTGCTCCACACACATTCATCTCTGGCTTTTCTGAGGAACCTCCCAGCTAGGGTTAGCTTACTGCCTGCCTTCTACTGTATTAAAATGCTCATCCACTGGGATGTTCTACGCTTTAATCACCTTTCTGGAAAGGAATTTGATGGTGTTTTACAGCAGTTGCCCTCTCAGATCAGAGCTGAAGCCCATCTGGCTTCTCATGTCCAGTATCAGTATGAACCATACTTCATAGGATGACATAAGAGTAATGCAGAGAGCATAGAAGGAACAAACATTCCCCTCATCTATGACCCCAGAGCCTCAGATCCAGCCATTACAGACCAAATGAGCTCCTACATGTAAGGGTTTCCTTTATGTCTAAGTACATCCTAAATTACTACAGTTTATATGCATGACCTGTCTTCTTTTTAACTTCCGGGCCAGTTTCAAGCAACTGTGGTGGAAGTGCTGAATTCCCACAAGTCTTGTGAAAGCTGGTGATCAGGGAGTAGAGCTGAGGAAAGCCTGGAAAGTTGCTTTCACTTCATGTGACAACAGAAAGTCTTCATGGAAAATTTTTCCTTCATGATGAGAAAGCCTCAACTGAAATAAGTATTTTATGATACACCAAGGAATTAATCTCTTCGTCACAGCGTCTCTCCCATGGTGACTGTCTATTGCCTAATGAGGTGCTACTGTGACTGATGTTTCCACAGCAATTCCAGCATCACCAAGGACTCTTCCCTGTGTGGCTTCTCTGTACAAAAGGGCTGGGTACAACTCAGTAAAAAATGAACTAATCATGAGAGACAAATCCAATAGAAACCAAGCTTCAGTAGCTCTACTAGTTTTGTGATCATTCGCATAATTCTGTGGTTTTGAAACCCATAAAATTGTCATGTTTTAAAAATTCTACTAATTTTTGATGTACAGTGTTTCATGGACATGTTAGTTGATAAATGCAACATTTCTTTATGTGAAAGGGATTTGCTCTTTTTCTCCTGAATCAACATTTGATTTTAAAGACTGTCCCATTGCTTTCATGGTAGAATGTAGGGTGATTGGAGCTCCTAGCACTCATAAGAAAATTCTCTAAAATTAATTGAACACAGTGGAAGCGTACCAGATAGTTCAGAAACAGCTTCTTCCTATCCTTATTTTTGCTGATACTCCTATTTGGACATAATATGTTCTGCATACAAGAAAAACTCTATAAGTACTCATAACACTGCATAAGAACTTGTATTTACATGCCTGAGACTTGTCTGTTGTAGCTCCAGTTTTAAGGATCAATAATTCAAATATGGGGATGTCTGTCGACCTGGCAAAAGATGATAAATCACACCAGTCATAGATCTCTGGTGAGAACCAAAACTACAAAACAGTGAGTAAGAGGTTCTAATTACAAATGTTCTTTTCTCTAGCTACCTTCCTGTGGCAATTCTGTGGATGCTAAAAACCAAAGTGTCCTTCAACAAAAACAAACTTCAATTTTATTGCTCTTGAAGTTTAAATTATTCCCAGTGCCACTGTTAGACTTCCTCCTGAAGGATGGTTTTACCATTGTAATACTGGTGTCTGATGTACACACACGGTTACTTTTCAAGTTACTTTTACTGCGGGGACTACCCTAGTACCTGGATTCAACCTCCAGTCATGCTTGATATCAATTAAATATTTCCAGATGCCTGAGCAGAGTCTAAAAGAGTACCCATGCAATTAGTGAGGGCCATGGACTCTCATCAGTGCATGCGAAAATGGGTCAGCAACATTTAGAGTGTGCACATGTAAAAGATGATGTCTCAGGGTGCCTTCCAGCTCTCCTCTTCTAAGTCTACAACATACACCATTGATATGAAGACTGTGTGGAGCAGTATCTGTTTCTAACATACTGCAGACCATTTCACCACCTTCTTTGAAAGCTTTTGTTGGGTCCCTGAAGTTTACTTCCTCATCATCCCTCCAAGTTTTATTTCTGCCACCCCTTAGACTTCTTTCAATTTTTGCACCTAATTATCCTCCCCTGTCTGTTTTCTCTAACCTTAGTTTCCTGCCTTCTCTTCTGTATTTCAACTTAAATTTAAACCACGCTTGCAGTCATACTGATTGTTTCACTAAATCATGAGGAAAACAAGTGATAAGTACCATCCTAAGACACAGGTGAAGCTGTCAAGGATTTTCTTGAACATTTAGCTATGAAAGACCTTCAGCTTTGCTAAGAGATTTTGTTTTACTCACTACATCTACTGTGGCTTAAGATCATGCTGAAAGACACTCTGAACGCTAACAGTTAAGCAGTGCAAGTGGCTCAGTTCTATGCTTTTCAGCCTTAGTGTGCCAGATATTTTTATGCTATTCCTACACAATTCCCAGCAGCCAGGGCCAGAGCCTGTGTAATGATGTGTGTCACTGAGAGCACTGTCCTTCAATCTGCAGTGCCCAGCCATGCCAGCAGCCAGTCTGCTAAATGATCAGTTAGCATCAAGAATAAAGAGTTTAAGCTGTGTAAATAAGAAGCATTCATGTAGTTGGGAAGGGAGGCATTAGTCATTGTGCTAGCAGAATATCCTGGCTACAAAAAGGACCACAGTACACACAGATCAAGGATCCGCTTATCACTGATATCAAATAAGAGGATTACATATTGCATTAACCAGAGATGTTTTCATATTCCCTACTCTCCATATCCCAGGCAATTTTCTCTGGCCTCTCAGAAGAGAACACTCAAAATGATCTCTTGTAGTATAACAGTTAATAAGCAGCAGGGATGGCTGAGATTCACTAGATCAGCAGGAAGCCAACTCCTGAGCAGCAAAATAAAGATTTCTTCTATTCTCTAAAGATATTTCATTAAGCACAAATTCTTTTATTACACCAAGTACATGAGGTGGCATAGACTCTTCCACCTTACTTTGATAAACTGCCTACACTTATTTGCTCTCACAAGAAAGAGAGGCTGTTCCCTTATGGAGTGTGGGGTTGGATAAAGGAAATGGTGCCTGCAAGAGGGCTTGTAGACTAATCAGCAAGGCCCAACTTTACTACAAATGGAGAGCAACCGTGTTCTCTAGTGAAGAGTGGCTATTCACAGTTTGGGACAAGTCAAGGCAAAGAGGAAACTCTGCACTGCTGAGGAGGTGCTCAGTGATGGCTCCTCCTAGTAAAGCCCTCAAGTCATGTGTAAACAACCAGATATTCTGCCAAGAGAAGCTCCAGCTCTGACAGATCTCCACACTTAATAAATGAGACTCCAGGACTATCAGTTCCACTCTGTGCTGTGGAACTTTCCTCAGGATGTTGTCCTACCAATGGTTTGCAGGTGCACTTTTTCAGAATTAGTGCCATTGATTCTTCCCTTGGGTGAAGTGGCAAGGACAGTTTTTGCAATTCCAGCTAGTAAAAAACCTCTACTCCAAGAACACAGCATAAGCCAGCTGGATTTTTACAGTAGCAGCACCCTTTCCTTCAATGCAGCTTGCAGTACTATAAGCTAGAAATTTAAGGTAAAATCCAAACTCCTTTAATAACATTTAAAAAGTGAAATAAAATTTGGTATATTATGAGATACAGCCTGGAGGTTTTTATAAAAAAACTGTGTCTTGAGGACACAGACTGTGTTCATAATACAATAAACCAATGAAGACCTAACGGGCTCAATCCACTGAAATTTGAATGGAACTTGTAAGCATGTGAAAACTGTATTCCCCGTCAAGTTACACAGCCTTTTGAAGGCAATAAGAAAAAGCAGATTAAAAAAAAAAAAAGAAAGGAAAAATAATAGAATGTTAAGGGGTTGGAATGGACCTTAAAGATCACCTAGGCCCAATATCTGTCACCATGGGCAGGGACATCTCCTACAGGCAGGACACAATGCCTCCGAAGTAGTGCCTGCGAGACCCAAGAAGAATTTCTGTTCTCACTGATGAGGACAGGATGATCTGATGGAGACTTGACACCCATGACAAGACCTTTCAGAGGATTTAGAAAAGAAGGATAGTTGTTGGATTCCCACCATCCTACTCTAAACATGAAAGCTGAGCAAAAGCCATCAGAGCCTGGCAGAACCAGATCCGTGGTCTGATTCCTCTAAATGGCTAGTGAAGCCAATAAGATTCTTGACAAGCCTCATTTCTCAGAGTGTCATTCTGCATTATTGTTTTGTGATTTAAACCCCCTCTTCAGCCAGCCCATATTAAAACAGAAAATTTCAGAGCGTCAAATCAAAGACTCCACCTCAGCAAATTGGGTGCCCATAAATGGCCATTCACGTAAGAGCTGGACTTGATGGTTCCTGTGGGTCCCTTCCAATTCAGAAGATTTTCTGAGTGTGAACACTGTACAACGCAGGTGTTACTCTGTGGTAGAGTTGCTGGAGCTGACTCAGTGCAAAGCCAGATGAGACATTCAACCCCCAAGTAGTTTTCTTGCTTATTCTTGACCATGAAAGTCCAAAATGCTGAAAGTGCATCCAAGGAGTTCACTTTATAAATTGTCCATCTCCGAGAAGACATTTTTCATTTCCAGGAAGGGCTTGCATCAAAGGGCAGAAAACTGAAATTTTTAACATTCTTGCTAGTGATTTTTTTCATAATTAGAAGGAAAAAACCCCAAACCCCCCACAAGATTAGAACTGACCCACCATTATTTACCATGCACAAAACTCATTACGGTAAACTCCATTACAACAAAACTATTTTTACCAGCATCCCCATTCAACTTCACCAGTTCCCAGTGTGTGGAAATAAAATCAGTTTAAATGTAACAAACATAACAGTGCTGCTGTTAGGAGTCCACTGACAAGTGGCTCATGAGTGAGGCATCAAAGTGGCCAAGGATCAGGTAAAGATGTGAAGGGCATTCAGGGCTGAGGATAAGAACTTTCTACTGTCTTGGCCACAGATGAGAGGCAGAAAAGGGGGCCAGCACAGAAGGTGGTGCAGCAGGGAAGGTCAGCCAGGAGAGTGGCTGATGTACACAGCTGTGATGGGAAAAGCACTTCCATCAGAAGTGGGGCACTGAATATCTAAGGGGTGTTACAGGAAAAGTGACAGGATTTCAAATAAAATGTGTAGGTAACTCCCTGCTGTGAGAGTGGGAAGTAGTCAACTGTGCTCTCTGCACAAAAAATGTACAGGGAAAAAAAAAAAAAAAGAGGAGAATATCTATTTTAGCAACATGCCTGAAACACTGATGAGCCATTCACATAGAGAAAGCAGAGATGCAATAAGGTGCAGAATGGCATGGCAGGACATCAGCCAGACAGTCTTGGAAATAGCTGACCAAGCAGTGGTAACTGCAACTGTGAAAGGTGGTAAAACCAGGTCAGTCCCATCCAGGAGCTAAAAAAATCCCCCACTCAGGGATGGGGATGAGAGGATGAATTTATAAAGTAATGGCTGGGCAAAAACATCAGCATGTTTCAAAATAAAATGTTTTTCATGTGAAGTGCAGTGTCAACAGCAGGAACATAAATCCAACAACATTTAATTTTTTTCCAGAAAAAAAAGCTGAAAAAGTTGAGGAAGAAAATGTGTTAGGCGTGGCAAAGTTTGAAGAAACCCATTAATAGTGGTAAAAAGTGCAATAGAGTAATTTTTCAGAGAGCTGTTTCCTTCTTTGTTTCTTTATCAAAAGACAAGCATTCCCTCCTGCCTCTATCCAGACTTGCATGGCTATGATACCGCCTCACATAATTGCAGGTCAGTGGAGCAATAACAAGATTTTCTCCTAACTGAACCAAAGCATGCCAGTATGAATCTACACAAAGTCCATTATAATTTGTGCTGTGTCCTCTTCTAGTTAGGAGATGAGTCTTTTGGCTACATGGTATTTCCTAACCCTCAGCATACTCTTCTTGCCTTTCGCCTAGGTGAAGGAAGGTGGGAAATCAAAAAACCAACAGATCCAGAAGGTTTTTAGTGATGGTAAAAGTAATTGATATGAGTAGGGGAGTCAAGCCAGGAATTTATAGCATGGATTAATTGAGGGAGACCAGAAGAGAGACTTGGGAAAGAAAAAACTAGTTGCTGACCTTGAGGGTGTGGAAGGTGGTGACAGTCAACACCTATTTTCTCTCACTGTCACCGCAAGTTTAATCTCAAGCATTTATATGATGCAGGGTGCAAATAATAATTTCTTCCCATTTGGGATAAAGTTTGGTATTGGAAGAGCTCAAACTCCCTCACCTACTCTAAACTTTCTTCTACCTCTTCATCACCACTTGCAGCATAAGCAAAGCAATCCTTTTCATATCATTCAGAGTTTCATCTTCACTGAAAACTATCAGCTGTCCCCAGAGTTCTACTTTATATCCTATTACAGTACTACATGGGAATTAAATTAGCAGATGCCAAGCCAATTGCCCAGGGAATTTTAGCAATGTAGTCTTTGAAATTTACTAAGAGTGGAACATGCATTCGCTGCAAAAATAGAATGATGTGGGTTTCTCTAAAAACTGTGGCAGGTTCACAAATTTGTAGGTTCTAGTCTAAACTAGAAATAACATAAATATATGAAATACTTATATTACCTTTTGTGAGTGAAATCTGAGAAAAATACACATTCTAAAGACAGCTATATGCCTAAATTCAGGCCTCCTCTGTTCAGAAAAACACTAAGAAACATATCTAATAAATATATTCTTCAGGAGAATTTGGGAGAAAGATCATACATGTTTCCCTTTATTTTTAAACAAAGGATTTTGGTGTATTCTTGATCTTTTCTCATATTCAAAAGTGGAACAATTATTTACTTTTTTCTCTGCTTTTTTTTTTATTGAACCAGCATGCAAAGCATGCTTTTGACTCCACAGAAACAGCATTTTAATGTCAGACAAATTAATAAAGCCCCAAAACTTACAGGAACCAATTTTAAACAGCATCAGGGCAGACAGAAAAAGAATGCTCTTGCAAACCAGAAAATGGAGGACAGGCCCCAAGCTTCCTACATTTATTTTTTGAATGGTTTATTATGTCAGCAAAGACCTCCTCTTCCTTAAGAGTTAAACTCACTTGAGCAAGAAGCAGCCTGACTCTCTCCTTTAGAGGCATCTTTATATGTGGTAACTGTTCATACCCTGCATAATATTTGGGCAGACTAAAGGCTTACTATAAGTTGCTGGCAAGTTTTTCTTTTTCAAAAAGTCAAAACTAATATGAAGTATTTTATCCCAGTATTAATTAATGTAATAAGAACAAAGCATTGTAGGAAAAAAATTAAACTCTTGCCTTATGAAAGGAAAAGATCACTACTGATGTTTCTGGGAAACCTCCTAGGTACTGTAGTGATGGATCCCAACAGTGGAACACAGACAAACCTGTAGCTGCAGCTCAAATGTAAACAGATGACATCTGACAGGAATTATGGGAATTCTAGAAAAATATACATTCCAGGCTACAACCCTATGTACTTCCAGCAGGAAAAATAACTGAGTCTACATCTATTTACCTGTAAGATTAAGTAAAATAAATAAGAGTAGAATAAATTTTGCACTGAAATACCCTGCAATTAAAAAATTATGCATCACTCCTCCAAATCTTCATCATTAAAAATAAATTACAACACATTTATTTGTCAATTGTTAATTCAGACTTCAAGAACAGTTGCATTGCTTTTTCTCCTCAAATTGTAGGTATTAGAAAAAGCTTATACACATATGTATAAATAACATGTATGCAAATCAGGCATTAAAAAAAATCATGAAATATCAGGAGATCCAGAAGAAAAATTAGTAGGACTGTAATAAATATCATTATCATCTACTAGAAAAAAACAAACAAAAAACCCCAAACAAACAAAGCAAGGAAGATTGTTTTAGTCTTGGTCCTTACTGCTCACACAAGTTATAACAAGCTCTCTATGAGCACAGACTAGATAACAATGTCTTCTCTGGGGAGGAATTGAATCCTCAGGCCCAAAAAGTACACTCTAACTAGATCCCTAGCCCACAGAGCTACACACCTCCATGTCACCATGTCTCCAACTTTCTCACTGATAAAGAAACCCAGATACTGTGCCAGTGAAGGACACCTTTAGAACCCAAAAGTGGATGAGGAAAGGCCACCCTCTATCCTGCACCTCATGCCAAATGAAGCAGCCCCAGGCCCGGTATGCAGAGAACAGGGATGCATGGACAGAAAATCCTGAGAGAGTCTGCAGAGCCCTACAGACTGCAATACTGAATTTTGAATGGCTGAAGTGCTGCCATTGATCAGACCACCTAAATGCAGGGATGCTCACGTCTTAGTATTAGCAACTCACTGGGGGCAACCACAGTTCTGAATGAGATACAGCACTGCCTCAAAAATGCACACCCCAGCACACCATTGATTCATTCTCTAGAACTATCATCTGTATTTCCAGACAGTGCTTTGAACTTGTATCAGCAAGATCAATAGTGCTGCCTTTTATAGATCAGAACTCTGCAGCCTCACAGTTACTACTTCAGCATATATGAAAGACTAGCAGGATATAAAGGGATCACATTCAGCTCAATGCGTTAAGACAAGAAAAATCAAACAGGCTGGTCTTCAGCTCCAAATTACTCCAAAGGTCAAAATGAAAACGGAGCACGTTACCTGCCGTGCCATCTTCTAGTATTAATATTTTCTTAGCAGTCTTGATGTCAAACACAAACCCAGCCTGCAACAACATTAACACTACTGCCAGTAGATCTTCTAGAGTGACCTGTCAATTTACTCATCAGTGGATGGTTTTTCCTTATCTAACATTAAATTGGGATTTGTACTTACCAAAATACGTAAGCTCCAAAGGAGCAGTATACTGTTATTGTAGAGACTGCCTACTGCAGCCTACCCCTCTGCTCTCTGGCTGCCACAGCAGCTTCACAGTGGTGGTTCCTATCTCTCCATCTGAGAAGCTTTAGGACTAGAGAAAAGGAGGTTTGTTTCCAGCTAGAAAAACTGACATTCATTTGCAGCCATCCTCTGCCTTCCATTGAGGCTGTAAGTGGAATAATTCAAAAGTCAATCCTGCTGAACCTGTGTGCCCAAATAGTCTCGTGATCACCATATTTCACAAATTTTTACGGGGAAAAAATGCATATGGAGCAATAATTGTGTTGCACAGGGCACTTTGGGTCCCTGAGGAGACCCTGAGCTGAGCGCTGGGTAACACAGAACAACTCTCCACATAGAAGAGGAAAAGTAAATCCCTCCCTGCCACATGCCCGCCTCTTGTTCATCACTTTGGACACAGTCTAAGGAACCTCCCCACATTCACAGGCGGCAACATAATTCTGAGACTTCACAAGACTTTTGTTTCATCTGAAAAGCCTTTGGGAGCCTATAGATGTGATGGTAAAGGAAGAGAAGTAGGATGAAACTTAAAGAGAATAAACTGCAGCATTGCAACTTATATTGGACAAGAACAGAATATAGGTAAGTCATGGAGGCATCAACATAAATGCTACCTTCTTCTTGCCACATTTGATTCTCAATTTCATTAAAACCACAAAGCTATTTTTGCAAGAATTCAGAAAAATTCTCCTCAAAAACTAAATTTGATGGGAATCTCAAATACATTTCTCTGTGACTCAATATAAATGCAGATCAATCACCTTCCAGATAACTAATGTCAAAATCAACAATAAAAAAAAGTGTTTCATTTTTGTGCTAGCTGCCTTTGGACTGCTTAATGGCTGCATATGGCCCTAGTTGAGAACATCTTCTCAAATGTGTACTTTTGTCTGGTAGGCATCCAATCTCAGACGACCTCAAGTATTGTGGATGTTCTAGCATCTATACACGTGTGCAACTGACATTATATGGATGGTATCCTGGAATACATGATTAATTTTTGTGTATTTTGTCCCTCTTTGAGACAGTAAGTTATATAAGCAGCAGTTTCAATGATTCAGGCAGGCAGCTAGAAAGAACAGACCTCAATTGCTTTCTTTTTAAAATGTACACTTGTAAATTAAGAAGCATTTCAAGATTAGGCATCTGTCCAATTCTTTTTATCATTTAGTGTGTTATGCTAATGAGGATGCTGTTTCTTTAATTATATCATTTGAAGAAAAAATTGCATTCAGTCCCTTGATCTTCTTTAAAACCATTCCCATGCTTGATTCCCCTATAGGCTTTTAATCACGCTGCCTCAGTGTGAAACTCTGCATTTGAGCAAAACTCTTCTCAAAACTAGTTCACTGAGAAAGTTTAAATTGTTCTCTCATTGGAGCTATGTCCTCTACCACTTGGCAGCTCTAGAAGGAAGGGCCATAAGATTCAAACCAGCACTAGCTAGAATGAAGAGTAATGGTGACTCTTAACATACTGTGTATGTAACATACTAAATGCCAGGACTTGTTCAACAGGGGTAGAGAGACAAATGAAGTGAGCTATAAAATAATCCCTTTCCATGACACTTCTGAGTAAAATTTAGAAAAATCCTATTTAAAATCAAAGCACATATCATCAGCTGTTAAACATCACTATGCAAAATTACCCATATATGATGTTCATGGGCATTTGTTATTTAGTCAAATGCTTCACTGTGGCTTTTTTGTCTGTTTTAGCACACACACACTACAGGAACTAAAGCAAATGTATGTTCCAGTTATGGTATATCCATTTAGAGTTTACCTGCAGTATTTGTTAACATGTTGTGCTTTCAACTACACTGATAGACTGAATTTTGTTGAAACTAAGAACCAAATTGCTCTAACATCTTGAAGCAAAGTATTTACAAACAAATATTCTGACACCTCATTTATCTGTTTTGCCATAAAATTGGCTTATACATGATTAATCATGAAAAATAAGCCCAGCATGCTTTCATGCACTTTTACTTTGAAATCCAGGTCACACTTTGTTTTGAAATTCAGAAAAACAATATGAATACTATAATTAACACATCAGAAGATTCTCTGCAAGTAACTTTATTTAAGCAGGCTAAACCAGGAGCTTATGGAGTTATTGCTATTCTGTCATTGCAGAGAAATCATTTCTTAACCCTTGTTTATATAATTCACTTTATTTGACTAATCCTTTGTACTGAAAGGATTTTTGGAGTAGGTATCCTCCTACTGAGCCACACAATGCTGAATGAAAACAGTTCTCTTGCCCCAAAACTTCCACAAGCTAATTCCTGCTCTGTGGACTTGTTTCCAGCGGGGATGCTCCTTAGAAACAAGTCAGTAACAGTGTGGTTATAGATGGGAAACTAGAAACTTGAGATGTAGAATCACAGATTCGTTTAGGTTGGAACCAACCATTAACCCAGCACTGCCAAGTCCACCACTAAACCATGTCCCCAGGTGCCACATCTGAACATCTTTTAAATACCTCCAGGGATGGTGACTCAACCACTTCCCTGGGCAGTCTATTCCAATGCTTGATAACTCTTCCTGGGAAGCAGATTTTCCTAATATCCAATCTAAATCTCCCTTGATGCAACTTGAGGACATTTCTTGTCCCACTGCTTGTTACCTGGGAGAACTTGCACCTGGCTACACCCTCCTTTCAGGCAGTTGTAGAGAACAACAAGGTTTCCCCTGAGCCTCCTTTTCTCCAGGCTAAGAAAGCCCAGACTTCTTAGCTGCTTCTCACAGGACTTGCACTCCAGACCCTTCCCCAGCTCTGCTTCCCTTCTCTGGACATGCTCCAGCACCTCAGTGTCCTTCTTGCAGTGAGGGGCCCAGAACTGAGCACAAAATTTGAGGTGCTGCCTCACCAGTGCTGAGTAAGGCTTTCACAACCCACCTGTATACATAAAGTGAGTCATTCTACAGGTTCTTCACTCATGGCACCTAGCTGTCAAAATACCTTTGTGATGACACATTTCAGTATTATACTGTGCTTTTCTCAGGCATTTGCATTTGATCACCTCATGTGAACTATCCTCTGTCTGTACAGCCCCTTACAGACCCTCCCCAAGTCTAGAGGTGAGAGCCATTTCTGGCAACAGAGCAAGATCACACCTCGACCCACCACTTGCTGGTGAGAATTTAGTTTCCAGGTGCATGCTGTTTTCACTAAACCATTTACCTGGTTATCACAGTAACAGCCATTTCTCATGACTTTACTTTCAAGACCTTCCCAAAGAATGAGAAAAGAGGTTTATCAGCTTTTGACTTCAACTGCTTTCTAGAGCCAGCCCCAAAGCCAGCTGCAGCATCAACTCTAGCTCAGGAAGTTTGCCTTGTCTGCACAGCAGCCGAGCAGTGGCCACTGGCTTGCAAAAGGCCACGTGGGCTGGGAGCTGCCAGCTGAAGAGGTCTGACCAGCAAACAAGAGCCTCCCCATGTCAAAACGAATGGCCAAAACACTTGTGATTGGTGTATTGCAGAGCTAGAAATAGAAAGCAATTCCTTCACCATACTGTGGTATTTGAATAGCTTCTCTTTTAAAAGGGCAAACAGTTCATTCCCCTGAAAGCTTGCTTGCAATGGCAATGGCTGGGCTTCATTTCAGTAAATATTAGAATTGCCTTTTCCAAAAAGGAAGCTCAATTCTTTTAAAGGTTAAGAAGGTAACAGACAGACATACAATTTTAAAAAACCCAAAACACTAAAAGGCACTGTATTTATTTATTAGAAAAAGGGTGGGAAGATAAAACCATGGATACATGTCCAAGAAGGAAAATAGAATCTGGAATACTGGCAAATGACAAGCTGAGAAAGAGGCTGAGGTCTGCTAGAAATCCATCAAGTGAGGTATTTCTCAAGCATGTATCCTCAAAGGTATGAAAAATACTGTCACATTGAATTTTATTCTAGCAGAGAATCTGTTCTGGAAGGACCACTTTCAAAGTGTGGCTTTGGGAAAGTCTGCAAATTTTAGTCATGGCTTAATACAAGCGAGCAGTGAAATCAACTCCAGCTGATGTTATATTGGACTCCTACTGGATACAGGTAAACCATTTAACCAGAAAATTATGTTTCAATACAGGCAAAGGGCAATGCTCTAATTTCTTTTGCAAATAGAAAACAATGTGCAATCTTAACCAATATCTAATTTATTTGTTTGGATATTTTAGAAAGACCATTTCTCAAAATTAAAAACAAATCATATGTTAAACTGAGCAGGGGAAAATAGTCACATACAAAAATATAAAAGGACCTGCTAAGGGATGCTTTATTACATGCCAAAAATAAAAACAAAGTCAC
Organism: Ploceus nigricollis; assembly: GCA_013399945.1. Lineage (NCBI taxonomy): Eukaryota > Metazoa > Chordata > Aves > Passeriformes > Ploceidae > Ploceus > Ploceus nigricollis. Next base: position 84,300 of record VXBC01011381.1, read on the forward strand.
TGTGCTACAGGCATGAAAGGAAGCTTTTATGGTTGAAGAGTCCTGGCTACAGAGAGTGAACAGCAGCAGAGAAATCTGTAAAACAAATGCATAGTACATAACAGATGGGGGAAAGACACTGTTAACAATGAATACAAATTAACATTGCAGAAATGCAAGCAAACAATGGAAGCAAAAAACCAATAAAAAACTATGGTGAGGTTTATGGCAATAGGAGCTCCTCCCTAAATGAACAAGAATAAGAGAATGCCAAGCAATGACTTCAACAGTTGATCATTCCAGACAAAAATTACCAAAAAATTCAGAAAAAAGAGAGATTTATTTGACAACTGCTTCTCTGCATTCAGAAAGATGCAAGATGCCCTATTCACTTGTTCCAGTGGTAATGATACCACTATAACTTGAGAGAGCTTTAAATAGCCCCTCAGTTTAAACCCTCCATTCAAGAGCAGAGGGCAGATGAATCAATAACTTTTAATTCAATGACTCTTTTAAAAGCCATAGGTGCACTAAAGGCTCCTGGTGACTGGAAAGACTTGTATCAAAGCAGCATTTACAAGGGTTAAGTGGGAAAAGCAAAGCACCTATCAAGCAGTTAGACTGACATCAGTAGTAAGCAACAGCAGGGAAAGATTAGCATGGGACACAATCAATAAGGCATTGAAAGACAGTCACATAATTAACACCAATCAACACAGCTGTATGGAAAACAGGCCTGGTCATGTAAATCCGATCATTTGTATGCAGTGACATCATCATTTGATAATGGTATGTGCTGACAGGACGTATTTCTAGCCCTAATTTCACACTACACAGTGATTTAAAGTCATGCTATACATAAAACCCTGAATTAAAAGATTCACCATACTAAACCAACACTGCTCATAGCAAGTGAATTTCAAAAGTGACTAGCTAAATGGATAACTACATGGAGAATCAACATCCTGATAACAGAATCCTTGTCAGTCCAGCAGGGGAAAAAAGTGAAGTATAACAGAAGTTCAAAAGAGATACAGACTGTCTTGGAAGGCAAGGCTCATTATTTACTGAAAAAATTTAATGGTGACATGGTAGATTGAGTACTACTGGCACCCTTTAAATCAAGACCTGATCTCTTTCAGAAAGATGTGCTAAATAAAAATCAAAGGACTACTACTGAAATACTATGAATTCCTCTGACCTCCACAGAGCAGGCAAGAAGAATAGATATTCATGTGGTCCTCATTGGTCTTTAAATTCATAAGCCTGGGAAACAATGACCCAAACATTATTAATCCCTCAGGAATTTAATGCAATAAGTGAATCATGCTTAATCCATCTGATACAGTGTAAAGTGTCTTGAGTATTTCTATGGGTTTTCAGCTGTAATCCAGTGTTAAATTACTGGATGACTATTAAAATATTATCAAGTCACCTCCCTGAATTTCTGATTTTTTGGCTGAAAGCAGCAAAAATCTATCCCTATGCACAAGTAGGGAGGGGCAGCATCAAACTCTTGATCCACACCTCCCCACATAGATCACTTTGACCTGTTCCTAGGAAGTGCTATTAACAGTAACACTACCAGAACAGTATTTCCATGGCATATCAGAAAGCCTCCTAGCAGGCATAGCTGTGACTAACAGTTATTTCATGCAATTAGGGTTGTGCTCTTACACACCCATTATCTTCCTAAGCCGTGCTCTGAGATCAGTACAAGAGGTGAAAGTCACGTTACCCCTGCCAAACGTTATTTGATTCTGTCTGTTTGAAACAAAACACGGGGCTTTGAAAATGCTATTCCTGGAAACAACTCTGGAATGGGCCAGAAGACTTTATACTTCCAGTTTTGTAGCAGGCACAAAAATTGCTTCAAGACTTACACCCCCAATGATGAGTAGGCACAGTTACAACCGCTTTTAAACCAGTGTTGTTTGTAACAATGGAAATGCATTTAAAATATTTCTATACAATCTTTGCATCACTCAGTGTCCTGCAATGGTGTCCCCAAAGAGAAGATGTGCATTGCACTGTGCATTCTCTTCTTTCATGTGGGACAACACACATGGCTGGAGCATCACAAGCCACCTGTGAGCCCATAAACACAAGATTTCTCTTCTTTGGTGTTTAGCCACCTGACTGCTGCAGGATGTACATGCCACCCAGAAGACAGTGACACTCCAGTTCCATCACTTATTTCACAGCCATAATCACAGTATTTGTGACTGAGTGTGACTGACATCAGAGAAGCTGCTTTTGACTTTGGGTCTCCCCAGTGGAAAGAGCAACACTTATGCCATGTTGATGTCTGAACTTGTCCAGCCAAACTGTTTCTTATCACTTGAGGGACAGGATCATGCCTGGCCACGGGAGATGCATACACAGAGGCTTCAGCAGGCATTGTTATTGCTCACCATGAACAGCACCTCAAGCCACTACAGCACAGTTTTACCAGGATCTGTGTCACGGTCATCTCCCCACTGACAAAGTTATGCCTTCCCAAGCATGTAAGACTAACTTCAAATATTGTTACAATGCCTCAAAAAGTAACAGGATTTACTTTAGATATATATAGTACATTGGTTTGGATACTCATATCTTCAGGGTATACTATGCCTAACAAAAAAAGCAAAAACATTAGGAAAGCAAAGATCTATTTTTGTTCAATTATTTTCCACAGTAAAAAAGCCCCATGGTCTGCTTTGAAATCACCTTTATCTTTACTGCTTACACAATCATTAAATGGAATTTTCATTGGATAAAATAGTACTGTTCAAAAAGAACCAAGGGCTTCTTGAAAGAGTTCTTTGGTGGCAAATACATTTAAAAGATGAAATCAGACATTAATAATACAGAAGACAAGCTTACCCAAAATGCTGGAAAAACAAGTTTTTCTTCCATTGGTGATAGTTTGCCTTAGAAGACAGTCCCAGGGTGGAAACCTTAAAAAAATTAAAAGGAAAGAAAAAACAAAACCAAAACAAAAGACTCATTAGAACTAGAGTAGGTAACAAGCGCATACACCATCAACTCTTCTGTAAACACAGTGCTCAAGATTAAACATCCTGCTCTTCTGATTAGGATCCTGTCCAAGTTTCCTGGCATTAGCTCACAGATAAGCTGATCTGCCTTAGCACTGAGTGAAGTGAAGCAATGCACCTACTCTTAAAAGGGGAAGAGGATACAAAACCTTTGTGAAACAAACTCCACATTTTCTGTTCCTCTTACTCTAAAGATATTCCAGAGGAAGTCAACACTCTAGTCCAATTTAGGTACAGAAACTGAAGGGGAAGCACAGATTCCACCCAGTCAGATTTTAATATATTTACAGAGATCATTGTTTTAAAGACACTCTGTGTTACTTGACACCCTGTCCCCTTGCCACGTTTTGATGTGATATGGGTGATGTGGTGCTGCTCAGGGAGACTTAGCTGCATTTGCTCGTGATGAGATCATCCAGAGAAAGTACGGAGGGAAAGAAGAAAAACAAGAAAGGGTGAGGAAGATCATCCAGAAAGCTTACAGAAGGAGCTTCTCACAGAAGTCAGGAAAAGATTACAATCACAAAACCTAAACATTGTGAATCAGAGAATGTGAGTTATGTCAAAAGACAACAGGTCAAGGCAGAGAAGGAAAGAAAGCCAGTCCTGAGATTTGATAAGAAGTCATGAGATGTGCTTTTACCAATGGTAAAAACAGGCCAAAGCCAAACTGTTGAGATTCAGAGATGAAACAAGAACAGACTCTCTCAAGTAGCACTGATCAGATTAAAAAGATGATAAAAAGAGGGGAAAAAGGTTTTGGGTTGGGATTTTTAGAGGGAAAAAAATTTATGGTATTTTTTTAATTAGGTCAGTGATGTGCATTTATTTATATTATGATGGGAAAGAGACAGGAGACATTAGAGTGAAGAATTAAGATATATGAGTGCATGGAAGACCAAGATGAGGGATCTTACTGTGGAATAAGCAGAGCAAGTGGAGTTGAGATGAGACCTGAGAATATAATAGAGATAGGGGAAGAGAGAGAGAAAGAATAGGGAAATAGAGGCAAGGGAGGAAGGGGAGACCATGAGAGTCTTTTTTTCCTTGTGGTAAAGACCAAGTGGAGAAAAGTTAGATTAAAATCTTGGGAAATATTAGAAGATGTAAGATATAAATGGCATTTTAGGAAAGAGATTTAATCAAACAGTCTTTCAAAATGTTTTGTTCACATGCAACTGATGGTAACCACTTATGATACATTTCACATGAATGTGGTAAAATGCCAAATCCAAAATAACTCTCAGCAAAGCATGCACTAATGGCTATGAAATCTGTATTTTAATATGAAATTCCAGTTACATTTTACCTTTTTTTCCCCATCTTCCTTTCCCCAACAATGCAGTTACTTCTTTTCAAATAACTCAGTTAAATTAAGTTGTGTGTTCAGCCTCATTAGCCACCATTTCCATTCCCCTGTGGTTTTAATTAGATAGGTCTCTTTGTGCACAGCTACCTCAATCCTTCCCCCCAAACAATCCCACAATGTTGCTTCTTTCACATCATTCTTCAAATGCTCCCAGTTACACCAGAGGCAGCCCAGGTGATCAGGGCAGTGCAGAGCTCTCCCATGGAGATGGCGAGGCAGGATCTGCACCCAGCAATACACACACTCCTTGGGCAGGGCTGAGCTGCCTGCCCACACTGTTTCACCCATTTTAAATAAGAAAATTTAATCAAAGACAATTTATGACAGAAGGGTCAGACCCTCTGCATAGACACCAAGCCCCAAACTTTTCCCAGTAGCCTCCTTTCTGCTCCGTGAGCCATCCATCACCTCCACACCCACCCCATGAAATCACAGAGCAGGAGCAAGGCCCCTACACCCCACCAAAGCTGGGGGATCACAGGTGTCCCCTGACCTCAGAATGATACCTGGCTGCAGCTCTTCCCCCACAGCACCCACCCTGGCAAGCCCAGCACATCCCTCAAGGCATCAAGACATGGCACCATCCCAGAGAGAGGAGAAAGCCTCACAAGGACCTGCTCCAAAGCTCTGACCTAGACTTAGGGTTTTTTAGGGGCTTTTTGGGTTGTTTTTTTTTTAACTAGCACAGGAACAAAGGTACAAAAACCATAAGATGACCAGTTTTCAGCTGGAAATGGAGGTAAATGCTGATGTTTCAGAAAAAAAAATGGAAGTGGCAAAGGATCAGGTCTACTTGTAAGGAGCAAGGCAGGACTTTCTAAGGACAGGGCTCCTGCTTCAACCACTATTTGCAATCTATTAGAAGACTGTAAATCCAGCAAGCATGATTGGCAGAAAAGCCCTCAGAGCAAAGGACCTCTGCTCCGTGGCTATCCTGTAGCCCCAGAGGAGAGCCTGGGGAGCTCAGCACCACTTCCAGGCTATTCCTGGCTGCCCAGGGTCAGCAGTGGCACAGCAGGGATTAAAGCAACTTAGATTTGTTATGTAAGGGACATGTTGCTCATGGCTTCTCTCAAATCCCAAAGATGTTGCTATTATGTAACAGGAACAATCAAACAGGGCAGCTTTTCTGCGATTTGATTTTTTTAAAAGTGCTGAGCAGCTGAAAATGAACAGTGGGATTCTGTCAGACTCAGTGTTATGTTTTCCACTCTAAATCCAAGTTTAACCTTAAGAATGCTGTAGCTTATAGGGACAATGACTCAGCTCTCACTTCACTCAAGATACAGAAAAGAAAACAAACTTCATCCACCTCCCTACCAGGTGAAGAGCACAGCTTTTACCTTCTGAACCAAGCCTGAGGGCTTGCATTGTTTCAGCATCAGTATCTTGCTGTCTCTACTGACATTTAAGGATTACTCATATGAATAAAGGCTGTGGACCTGGCTCTGAACTTTGCTGCTTGGATTGGATGGTGGCTGCGAGCCACCCTGACACTTGGGCTTTCATCAATGAAAAATGCAAGCTCATTTGGCAAAGTCTCAAGAGTTTGTTTTCTTAGATTATTACTGTAACAATTCTGATAGTAATGCACACAATTTTGCATGATACATCTATGCATACACATGCTACTTAAAACATGCATATCAATGCAACAAATTCCATTGTTTCTGTAAATCACTTAACTCATACTTGGGGCACGCTCCAGCAATATCAAGGATGGATAGGTGCAGATGTTTCAGGGAGTCCTGGTTGATAAGGTGATCAAGCTGCTGTCATATCAAGATTAGCACACCAGCCAGTCTGGTTTTGTTTTAGAAACTTACTAATTTCCAACTTACAAACCATGCTCGTTCCTTTTTTTTTTCCCCCAATGTTTTCTTAGTTTGAGATCTGAAAAGGAAAAAAACACTCTTTTGATGTAGGCCTGATTTCCTATCTATTCTCCTAGCCTCTCAAGCTTCTAGCACATTGAAGAAACAGTCCAGTTTCAGTGCTCATGCTAAATACTTGTTGTGATCCTTCAAGCATTAAACCTCAACCTATTCAGATTGTGATGGTGATACAGCAAGCCTGTCCTAAGCACTTGTACCTCGTCTGACATTTCTAGTCTTGTTCAAGCAGCTGTTTGATTCCACCAAAGCTCATGTGAACTGTTTCCAGAGGTTGTGTTCCTTCCTTTTTAAAGCCTCACCATTATATCACACCAAGAGGAAAACAACTTTGCAGCAGCAGCAAGAGAAGGACCTAAAATCCCAATGGTCTGATAGACCAGAAGGAACAAATTCATCCTTAGAGCATGAGTCTGCTGAGCACAGTCAAGTGTAATTTACTTTTAAATTTCTTATCTGTGCCCAGCATCCTGCCAGCTTTCCCTGTGCACAGCACATCATGATTCCTCCCAGCATTCTGGCATGAGCAAACAGCATCAAGTTCAGAAATACTTAATACAAAGTTTTATATTTTTCTCCCATCACAATCTAATTCTTGTCCAGTAACACTAACATACTGTGGCACACAGAAACACATTACCTGGGTAATGGCCCTCTGAATTTTTCTGGCAGGATAAATTTGAGAATTATTGTGAGACCTGCCCCAGACTGAAATCACAGGTGGCTTTAAAAGGTTGTTGTTCCATGTGCCCCCTGTGAAACTTGGCAGAGAACACAGGCCAGAGGGCAAAAGCACTATCAGAGCATCTCTATTTGAGCTACCCTTGCCTGCCAGACTGGCTCTTGGACAGCCCTAGTATTTTGCCATAACATAGGGCACCCCGTGGGGATAATAAACATGAAAGCCAACTCATTTAGGATAAGCTATCAAACAGTTAAAATTCAAAAAGTAAAATTTAATAGAGAAACTAATTTGCCCAGTATCTCTTTTAGAGGCTTGTTTACTTTTTAGCTATGATTTCAAAGGGAAGTTATTCACCTGTAAGTGCTTGGTGATTGTGCCCAAGAAGTGAGACTCACTGCTGTGCAAAGAAGAACAAGTTATACCTTTCTTCCAGCTTTGCATCCCATGCAGCAGCTGTTTCAAAGCAGTTTATAGCCCTCAGGCTCGTATAAGGAGCAGCAACCTGTATTACACCAACAACTGAATTGATAGTCACAGCTGCAGGCTGGGAGGGGAACCCAAGAAAATTCTGATGCTTTTGCTAGTTTTGTGGATTGCATAAAATCACTGATCTGCAAGTTATGTCACAAACAGCAAAAGCCTGGTAACTGCTGCTACACCAGATGCTTCTGAGGATTAAGCCATTTTCAGAGATGTTCAATGTTGAGACCTCTGCTGGAACAAAACAGACTTCACCATCCACAGTCCCCAAATGCTCTACAAGAGTGAGCCAGCACACTCCTCCCAGTTTTTGAAGAAGCTAAAGCATGGTCTTAAACCAAAGTTACCATATTTATACAGGAACAGAACTTGGATTTCCTCACCTTCCAGCCAATGCACCACTGGTGCACTATATGCTACGCTACATCCCAAAAGTGACATTAACTTTTCCTTGAGCAGAAAACAGTTCCTGCCCTAAAATATGAAGATTCACTATCCCAGGAGTTTAGGAACTGTTTGCCTGACTATCAGCTTTCTAGCCTCTTAATTTAAAAAGAAAATACAAATCCTTAAAGAAATTACTAAGGCAACTGCTTAAATAAAGTCTTTTAAAAAGCAAGATCTAGCACACAAGTCTTATGAGGAGCAGCTGAGGCAGCTGGGGTTGTTTAGCTTGGGGAAAAAAAGTCTTGGGGGACCTTATTGCTTTCTACAACTGCCTGAAAAAAAAGTTGTAATGAAGTGAGGATGGGCCTCTCCTCACAGGTAATAAGCAACAGAACAAGAGGAAATTGTCTCAGTTTGTGCCAAGGGAGGTTTAGGTTGGATATTAGAAAAAATTTCTTCACTGAAAGAGTTGTCAAGCACTGGAACATGCTGCCCAGGAAAGTGTAGTCACCATACATGGAGGTATTTAAAAGATATGTAGATGTGGTACTTGGAGACATGTTAGACTTGGCAGTGCTGGGTTAACAGTTGGACTATTTTTCAAGTGTTTTCAATATTTTACATGTCTTTTGGTTGCAAAATATTGACCTGGTTCTCTACCATAACATAGTAACATGGGGTAGAGCTTCAACTGGTATAAATCACTTGGTTGTCAAATTACAGCAAATTATAGCAGCTAACCATTTCTCCACTTGCTTTGCAACCTATTGACCCTTACTAAGAAAGTATTTCTTATGAAATCATTGACAGAGGCCAGTCAGGTGGTTTCACCATTTGGTTTTCCTCTGGAGATCTTTCTGGTCACCTTAGATTAAATATTGGATCTCATCCTCTTTCCAGTTCTCCACTGGAAAACCCAGAATAGCAAGATGATACCACATAATAGCAATGGGCAGAACAACAACCAAATCAGGTTTCAAGAGAGCACCACATCAAATGTATACCCAGCAACAGAAAGTGACAGCATTCCCATGCTCACAAGGATGCTAGTTATATTGGGATAGTGCCAAAGCTATACAAAAAAACCATCTGAATTATTTTCCTAAAAAAAAAACTGTTTCAACAGGTTTGAATTTGCAGTAGAAAAGTTCAGGTAAGACCAAACCACCATACACTGAAGTTTTGCTTTCCTTTGCTACTTTCTTTCCAATTTCAGCTGCTTATGACTTCTTTAACAAAACTGACCACAGCAGGTTTGGTAACAGTTGCAGTTAAACAACGTCAGTATAATTATAAATAATTTCTGATAAAATGCAGTACTTGTCGAGGGAAAGCATTTGCTAAATCAGCTGTGTCTCAATAGTCTTTTTAGCAAGCCTCAGCATCCAGACAGGGAAGGAGGAGCAGAGATCCTCTTGCACTGCTTGCTGCTGGCATTTCAGCAAATATCTTCACCCAGATGTCCATTATTATGCCTAGATCTTTTCTTCTACAGAGCCTTCAATCAAATATTAAACCAACCACTGTGTATGAGTCTCTACTGTATTGTGCTTCACTTTATCTGCCATTGTATGACTTTCCAGAGAGCGCATATTTAAGTGGAGTTGGCTGTAACTCTGTCCTACACTGATTTCTGGTACTTCCTGAATGAACTTAAGAAACAGAGAACACACACTGCAAGCTGAAAATCTTTGTTTTCCTAACTTAAGATCTTGAGAGGACTAATTCTCACTGGTTACTAGGTTCCCTGCACAGGCTCTGATGTGCTTTACAGCTGTGGAAGCTGCACTTCTGCTGTTAGCTCTCCTCTCCTATCTTCCTAAATAGCTAGCATTGCTTACTATAACATAAATGTATTTTGCATAAAAATACACACTCCAGAAATTAAGGCCAGGAGTTTAAAGCTGCTTCCCTGCTTGTTACAGTTGCTATCACTAAAATAAAAGCTAACACCCTAGAAAATTTTACCACAGAAAAAGCTTTGCTGTAAAGAAATGAAAAACTACTTGACCCAACCCTACACTTGCCATTTGTTAGATCAGTAGCCAAATATCCACCTCTGTCCTTAAAGAGACGGAGAAACATGGTACCATATCAAAAGCTACTGCAAATAAACCACATGGACACAGCCTTGCAAACATTTTCCTCGTTGTCTGTGTCCATCCCATCATCCCTCCCCTCCCCCCACCCCACCCATTCCCAGGTAGCAATTTCCAAACTCACAGTGCAGCACTGGAAGAATTGCTTACAGAATCCCCCTTCTGTACCTTAAAATAGAGCTGATTCTCCAGAAATTAAGGCGAGGCTAAACACCATAGAATGAGAAGTTAACCCTCATTTTCACACACGCAGCTCTCTCCTACCGCTCTCCGGCAGCACAGGCTGCGCTGCTCTCCACAACAGATTGCATAAATAGGAGACAAGTAGCTGGGTATATTTAATTGCATTGGAAACAGGCAGACCCAGTAAAGGGTTTACGTAGCATGGGATACAGAAAAGCCCACAACCCTGCTTGAAATTGGGGATGAGAAACAATAAAACCCACAAACACTGCACTGGATGTAGGGAGCATAAAACAATCCCTCTATGAAATCACACACAAACCAAAACAAAGCATTTATGCATCACATTACACCCAGCTCATCGGCTGCCAAGTGCCTCCTTAATGCAGTCATCCGTTGCAAAGTTAACCTGCATGCAAACACTTGACATGCAAATAATTTTGCTACTGATGCCTTAGTATAAGCAAATATTTCTAACGCTTGACCCGCAGAGTGATGTTTATATTTTTTTTTACCTTTGCAGTTTTTAATGCAATGATAAATGTCAAGGCTCCCGCTGGCTTACTCTTTTCACGTTTAGCGCAACCAGGGATCATTGGCTCCCTAGCAGAGGTACCTGTAGGGAGCCGGTACCGGCCGGTGCGAAGGCACACAAGCCTCCTCTGCGCTGTTACCTTCGGGAGGCAGTGATGGGGACCGGGGAGAAAGAAGCAGGAGCAAAGACAGAGAGGGAGATAAAGCAAAGAGGAAAAGGGTACCCGTACTCATTTAAACAGAGTTGGAAACGACCGATCGAGATGAACAGCTCTTCAAGCAGAGGCATTTTACTTGAGTAGGAAGACCTAGATTCGCTACGCTGTCTTCCACACATTTAGCTTTCCCTTCTTAGAAAAATGCTGCTTTTTATTCATGCTGCTTTACCTTCCATCATTTTTCGGAAAAATAATGGAATGCGGTTATATGCCATGGACGGGGTTGAGAGTAATAGCAGCATTTCAGCCCTGCGCGCCCGTGGGTTGCCGGCAAGCTCGGCACTTGCCCTGAGCTCTCCGCTGGCCCGTGCCGAAGGCTCGGCCGTGTCCCGCGGTCCCCAGCCCTCCCGGGACCCTGTTTCCCTAGGCACTGTAGCCCCGCTGGCGTGCAGCTGGCAATTCCGATCCGCGCACGGAGAGCGAAGCCCGCTCGAGCCAGTCCGGTTATTGGCATCCCCAGAACTTTTGTCTGAATAGATTTCATCACAAATATTAACCACCCTGACAAGCTGCGCTTGCTCCCCTATCTCCTGCCCGCACCACGGGGTACAGGAGCAGCCGCCAGCCCCGCCGCGCC
>VXBC01011381.1:96082-318508 GCA_013399945.1 Ploceus nigricollis
TAAATACGCAAGCAGAGACACAATTTTGCTTTTCAACAAAACTTGTAACTCCAAGGGTAATCTTCATCACTTTTGCTATGCTTAAACTGCTGCCCAAGGGTTTTGCTCCCGTAGGAAAGAGAGCTCTGTGGTACCGGCAGCAGATCTTTATTGTGCGTTTACAGCCTTATCTACACCTACAGCCCGTGCTACAGCTCTCTCTGTGGGCATTGTTACATTCCCGGTGAGCCAGCGCTCATTGTTTCAATCAGCTGTTAAAATCGGCAGCAGGCACGAGATCAGATGGGAGTTTTATGATCTGTGTCTAATGCTGGGCAACTCAATTAATTTTTATGAAGTCCTCTGGGCAAATGCATGAGGATCTATTCAGGAGGGGGATTCCTGGTTTGCGAGGCCAGCCAGATGATACACAGCATCCTCCTGTCTGGGAGCCTCCGCAGTGATGCCTGGAGACACCGGGAGAACAGCCAGGAGCTTACACAGAGGTATGAGACAGAGAGTGCTGAGGAGTCTAGGGAAACATGGGAAGAAATATCCATTGTCTGCATCCCAGTGCCAGCGTGGCCCTTTGACAGTTGGGATTCAGTACAGTATTGAGGAAAGGCTTTGCTTTCCCAGTGCCTGCCTGGTCAGGTTGGTGTTACAGCCTCACACGGCAGGACAGCCACTGTCACAGGATATATCCTTATTTCCCAGGCACACAATAACTTCCTTATTTCTGCCTGTGCTCAAACACACTGTGCTTGCATCTGTCTGCAATCTGAAGTGCCAAGTACCATCCCTGTGGCACCATAAGCGTGTCTCTTATCCTTAAAGGACCTTCCCTTAAGGTTTGTCTTCCTTCTGAATAAAGCTGTGTTCCTCCCCCACACCCAGCCACACCACGCTGGACTAAAAGCTACACTTCAGTTACAAAGACAATGAAGATAAAGGATCTTAGCTGGTAAAGGTACTGAGAGCATCTCTCTGGCTGGCACAAAGGAGGACAAACCCTGACAAACCAGGTTTATCTGTGGTGGTTTAGGACATGAACTCTCCTGCCTCCCAGCAAAGCAGGCAGGACAGGAGTCACAATTCAATCCTGAATTGTGCACTTCAGCTCACAATTCAGAATATTATTTATGTTCAAGCCCTGAGCTTATCTATGGCTAAAATAAGGACAGGGGATTCTGAAGAAGTGAATAAAGCCATCCCACACTTCAGCCACTGATTTTCAGGAAGCAGCAGTGCCATTTGTCTTGTCCAAAGGCATTACCATGAAGCCGTTGATGACAGGGACTTAGCAAGCTTTCACTGCCCTTTAACATCAGTATTTGAAAGGACCCACTGGCTCTGTTAAAACAGGGACAATAACAGAGAAAGTCCAAATTTACCCAAAATATTAATCAGCCTGAAAAGATCTATTATATGGAAAAAACCCCAGATACATGCCAGTTTCAATTTCTTCCCTCAATCACTGCTCCCTTCCTTTGACTTCTGATCATGGAACTATTGCACTCTAAAAGATAATTCATGCTGTTATCATACCTAATTAAAAGCTACTTATCTGTAGAATGTGGGCCTCACATTATTTTTAGATTCTGTGCAGAACTGAAATTATCTGCTGTAGACAATTAACATAAACTTGTTTTTCTTCAACATTTGGAAGAGAGATCTCTAGTCTATACAAATGTTCAATGGAAGATTTCTTATGCAGCTCCAACAAGCAGAAGGCATAACAAAAGAATAGTTGTTTATGCTGCAAAGAGTAAAAGAAAATTATGAGAAACTGAAGAGTAGATGGCTTTTATAAATGCAAGCAGACCAGTTTCAAGCCAAACCCACTTTGTCGATGTGTTTAGGAACAAGCTGCTGCAGCTACAGAGAGGTGGCAGAATAGCCTCACACATTGAGCTGGAAACAGAAGGCAGAGAGGAGGCCCTGGCCCAGGGCAGGGACAGCCTGCCTTGGAGCACACCAGACTGGACAGGGCCCTGATGGAACTGGGGAATGGCATAGCCGCGTGCCTCGGCCGTGGCTGACCTGTCAAGCGCCCCAGGTCTTCCCTCCCTGTCGTTAAGAGCACAGATGGTTGGCAGACTGGAGGCACCTTTTGCTGCACATCCAGGCTTCATCCCTGGTGTTTAAACAAGCGCCAGGATACCTCAGTGGCTCTGATTGTACTGACAGACACGGTGGGACCAGGGAACCAGCTGGATTGATGATCATCTGTGCTGATTTATTGTAAGTGTGCTGCAAGGCCAATGCCGTGTAGCCTGGGCACAGCCTGTGGGGTGGCATACAGGAGGGACTGTCCCCAGCAAGCAGCAGAGTTGGGACTGCAGTGCTTCCCATTTCCTTCACCCTACACACTCTGCCAGCTCTGTCACAGGAGGCTTTTCAGCCACAAACTTCACTCCAAGTCATGCAATCCATACCCTGTTTCATGCAATAAAACACCATTCCTGTGGGCTGCTGCACAGCTTTACATTTGCTCAGGCAGCATAGGTTCGGAAGAAGAAAAAAAAAAGGAAACATCTCTGCATTAATACCAATGTCTTGGGGCCACAGGGGCACCAGATGGGAGCCTAGGATCAAGCACTGTGCAGCATGGATATAGCCAGTCTGTGCCCGTGGCAGCATTTACTGATAAATACAAAGCCGGGGATGCCAGAAAGCTGCATAAGGCTCATTTCTCTCCAGAAATAAGCAAGAGACACAATCATTGTTCAGCTTTGCAGATTATCTGGGAATTATGAAAGTCAGGGGAAAAAATAGCCTCTCCTCCTATGCTCAGATAAAGCTGCAAAAGCTGCAACATCATATTAAAGGCAATAGCTCCAGAAGATTTTTTAAAGGTTTTTGTACCAGGGAGGATGCAGCTTGGGTCTGTATGAGGATGGGTCCACAGAGAAGCTCCTGGGCTGCAAGCACTGCTGAGGGTACAGGAAAAGGGACTAGAGCTGCAGCCTGGGGGCACAGATATGCAGTTGCCTGGTGCCCAGCTCTGACTGGGTAAGATGCATAAGCTGCTGTCTCCTAAGGGAACTTTTCCTTAGCCTTCCAGGTCTGACCCACACACAGTTTATGAGCAAAATTATTGCAGATCAAAGTGTGATTTTTATATATTCTTTTGGGTTGTGGGGTTTTTTTTGTTGTTGTTTTTCATTTGTTTTAGGGTTTTGTTTTTGGTTTTGTTTTTGTTTTCTGTTTTTTAATTTAGGTAATTACTGTAGTCCTAGCATCTATTTTTATTTAAATGCCACCTTAAACTTCAGTTGCACTGGGTAAAACTCGAGTGCTGACATACTTGTCCCAGTATGAGGCTATCTGATACTAACTTAGGTATCTTCTTGTCTTGAATAGCTGTAACAACACAGGCACTTTTCCATTAACACAAGCGGTGACTGGGTCACTTAAACTGTTATCAGTGTAGTTAAAGTGGGACAACTCTTGTGTCCCAGTAAACACTGAGAAGCTGGCTCTGTCTGTGACTGCTGCTCTTCTCATCAGACTGGCTTGACACAGCCTCCCAAAGAAACCTGTACTGTAAAGATGTAGGGGAGCTCTATGTAAATTCCAGCTAAATCAACTTATTCTCTCATCTGTGAATGCTGGCTGGCTAATTTAATAAGAAATAAATGGCTGCGGTCAGGGCAAATCTATCATGTAAAGCAAACAGTCTTGCCTAGGAAAATATCAAGTTAATCTATGAAGTTGATTTCTCCTTCATTTAAATTATGAGGACTATCTTCTATACTCAAGTCACTAGTGACTGAAAATCCTGCAAAAACACTGCATTGGGCACACTAACAGCAATAACCTGCTCATTTTTGAGTAGAGTACAACCAATTGGTTAAGATGACTTCAAATACTCTTCAAATGGCTGGATTATTTTAAGCCATAAATTCAAAATCTTCTGGGATCACAATAGTTGCTTCTCTGAGCTGTGTTACTGCTTGATAACAGCAGTGAAACACTGCAGACAGATGATAAAGCAGTTTGATGTGAGCTCTTGTGAATGACACCGTGGAAGATATCTGTCCCATGAGACCTGAGGAATCCCAACCATGAAGAAGAGTAATTGCGGTCAGATAAAAATGGCAGCTTGCATACCACATCAACTTGCTATCTGAATAAATATAATTGAGCACATTTACATGGACTAAGGGGGCTTTTCATGTGCATAATTTCTAATCATCATGAGAAAACACTGCACAATTTAAGTAATATTTATACAGTCCTTTTTATTTTTCCCCCCAATTTGTACTGAAGAAACATTACAGTTGAGAAAAACTCAGCTGTTGAGGCAGCCCAAGCAGTGTGACTCTCTGTAGATGATGGATTTCCGTGGATTTATGCAGTTGTATGTATAAATATGCGTACATATACCTATATGTAACTGCACATACACAGTCAGCAGTCTATTTGCAGATTGCCTGCATCTACTGCCTTTTGAGCCACAAAAATCAAGAGTCTCTAGATCCAAACAGTCACCGTTCAAATAGTAGCTCAAGACAACAGGATGGTCACATTGCAGAAGAACCAACTCCCTCCAATTCCTCTGCCAAGAGGTGGGATTTAGAGACTGTCAGAGTACAGAACAGGAAAACAAGGAGCTCCGATGTTAAGCCTGGAGTGGGATTTTGTGGCTGCTTACACACACTGGGCTGCTGCCATCAGGTGACAGACTGCACCCAAGTTGTACCTTACTGACTGTGGGTGGGGAGGTCTGATTCTCCAGTCCTTTCCCCACACCTCAATCCCTGCTCCCTCATTTCCCCAGCCCTGCTGGTTGCTGAGTCCACACCAGAGCCAATTCATTTCACTAACCCTGCTCAAACCACTCCAGCTGTCATCACACAGAAGGGCTGAATTCCTGGTATCCTCATAGTGGCCCCAGCACTTGCTGGAGCTGATCTGAGCCACCCCAGCCTTGCAAAAAACTAACAGGACAACAAAGATCTTCTCCTGAGTTTGCACATTGAACTGCAGCAGCAGCAGGGCTGCAGCACAGCACTGGGGATGGAGGGCAGGAGGCAAGACCCTTGGAGCCAGCAGCTGAGTGGGCTGAGGGCGGATTTGGCAACACAACCAACCTGCTTTAAGGTGGTTCATTTTCTGCCAGGTTGATGACTGACTGGCAGAAAATGGGGAACTTGCCTAAGAAAACTGATCTGCCTCACAAAGGAGTTCAGTGAGCATCAGCATTGGTACATGAGGTGGAGTGGGGAGAGCAGGAAAGGGTAGGGGGAAAGGAGAACATGGAGGGAAGAGAAGGATTTCAGCTTTTGTCAGAGCTAGTTAGTTTGACTCAGCGTATCATGCAGCTCTGCTCATTCAAATGCAGCTGGTCACCCAGAAAACCTTCCCTACACAAAAGAGGCTGGACCCCTGTTCCTTCCTCTGTACATGACTGGAGGGCTGCCCAAGGAATGCCATGGGAAGGAGCAGGTAGAGGGAAGGATGGCCAGTGGGAGTCTCTGTTGTGAAACCACAGCCTGAGTCTTAAAACTCTGTCCTCACCTACAGGCTGGCTTAGGAAACTGAGGTGCAATTTTTTAAATTTCCAGAAAACTGTTTTAGGAAAACAGTCCTTGTGCAATGCAATAAGTGGTTGAACTTCCACAAATAGGCAGCAGAATGGGCTGCAGGCTGTGGGGTGTAATAGTCCTGACCAATGGTAAGATTGCACAGCAGCCACATTGCCCCTTCAGCCACCCAAGAACACACAGTGTTAAAGGGCAGAAAGAAAGGACATGTCATGGAGTCATCCTTTATGATCAGCCAAGGAACAGGGAACAACCACCTGTGCAGGAAGCAGAGATACACCCTGTCCAGGAAGCATGGGTAGGAAGAAGGACCTGCACCAAAATTTAGGAGCATATTAAAGTGAAGTTATTGATATTCATGCACCCAGCTCTCCTCTGGCAGCCCAGGAGCACCTGTTTGTCCGTGTAACCTACATCAAATCTGTATCCATCACTTTAGAGATCCACAGTGATCATTCAAGCCCCTGCTCTACCAACCATCCTCATTACTGTGTTCTCCATCCTTTACCTTGATTGACTCCTGATTCATCTGAGGAGGAGGGAGAGGAGGAGGAAGATGTGACTATTAAAAAGCAGCAGCAAGAATCCTCTCAAAAATTCTACATCAAATGTTCAGCTTGGCTGGTAAAGTGACTGAATTCACTGGATAATGAACCAGTTTTCCCCTCAGAATTAATGAAAGAGAGGAGGATGTGTCAGGGACTTAAGAAACACACCTTACATACACAAGAACAGAGTAATATTATGTGGAGGATGAAGACGCACAAGCAGGATTGTCCAGATCATCACCTGAGGAGGACACAAGCCATCCACTCTCCTGGCTGCTTTATCCATGAGAAAGAACACCCAGCATCTTTTACTGTGAGTGTTTTTGATGCCTCTTTCTGAGGCACATTCAGAATCATCTTCCACAGATGAATCAAGATCAGTCAAGTCAATGCAGCGTGAAGGGCAGAAATGGAGGATGATGCTTGAGTGCTCTCTCTCTCTCTAAACAAAGCAGCAAAGATAATTTCCTACACTTACCTGCTCATTAATTCTGATGAGAAAAACTGCTTCCCTATCCATTGCATGGCTAGTGCTCATGCTTTTCAGGAACATATTCTCAGTGGAAAGGAGAGTATGGCTGTGTATTTCTTCTGACTAGCCAAAGTAAGGGCTGAAGGTGCTTCACAGCTCTCTCAAGGCCCATGATTTCAGTTCTCTGAATGTTGCTGTATGGAGAACAGAAAAACCCAAATGCACTCCAAACTGGAGTTGTGTATTTGAAGGTGTCTATGCTGTGGGGGGCCAGGCCTGTTCAGGGGACTTAGGTAGGTTGGATACAAGACAACATTGCAGTCAGGTGTTTTTACAGAGGGTTATGGACCTTGCCAGATCTGCTGGACACTCCCATTTTAGAGGTTGCTAGCAATGCAGTGGTCAGAGTAAGTTGTTGTAAAATCATACCCAAAGATATCCTCCTCAGCTGCCTGCTAGTGTGATTTATAGCACGGCTTTGCAAATCAGCAGTAGGAAACTACACCCTGTTCTCACCAACTATCACTGTTTGGACTTGTGATAAATCAGAGAGAGAAGAAGAACAGAGCACTTTTTTAACAGAACATTAGCTTATTTTTGGATTACTTATTTTGAAAACTCACAGCTCAGGATGCACTGTAAACAGTGACCAGGGAACAAAGAACGTGGCCAAGCCCTGGCTGAACCAAGCCAACATTGCTGGAGCAATGGTAAATCTACCTGCTTTTCTCTGCATCTCTTCCTGGGAGAGCTGGGAACTGTCAGAAGCAAGGATAAGTTGAGAACAGGGATGGCTCGGCTTTATCATGATATCAGCTAGTTTTTCTCAGAGTACGTTTAGCTAATAGCACTAAAGAAAATAGAAGCTGGCTTACAGTAGAGCTGCTGTTACCTGTGTCATTCAACTGCTGGAAAAGCAGCACCAGGTAATTTTCAGGGAAAACTCACTGCATATAAATATGTGAGGGAGGAAAACAGCCACAAATGAGGACCAGGAGGAAAAACAACAGCAATACAGTCACAGCGAGGAAAGCAAAGGGAACTGACACTCGTGTGGATGCAGAATAATGAGCTTTGTGGAGCTATGATTGACAGTGGGACTTATCAGCAGCCTGAAATGGCAGGGATGCTCCTCCAGAAAACGCTATTGCAAATGAAGTGGAAGAATGAAAAGTTACGACAGTGACTCTGACAAGCTCCAAGGAAAGCGAATTCTTCAGCAAGTGCTTTAGCAGGCCCATAAGCAGCAGTGACACTGGCTGCAGATTCTCTCCTGAGGGCAGCTCAGTCCAGCAGCCACAGAGAGAAGAAGCAGTGAGAACAGAGCCCAGCCCTAACAGAGGTTTCTACATACTGCAGACAACTGAAAAGCTTAAAAGAAGGACCATTATTTATATAGCACTTACATTAAAATCTGTGCCCTCTTCTGTGCCATTCTCTTCTTATCTGTCAATTTTTTTCTGGCTTTATGGCACCATCCAGTAACACCCCAGTTAACCTGTCAAACTTTTGACTCTCATACTTTAAAACCCAAAGTTCAACAACTCGGACCAACAGCCAACTGCCCTGTGGGATTTGGGGAGAGTTTGAGATATTTTCCCCTTTGCTTTCTGCTGGGACAAAGTTTCACTTCCCTCAGCCTGAGTTCACCTGCAGAGACATCACAGAGTGTGGGATGTTCTTGATGAAGATAACTCCTTGCCAATGGGGACTGCAGTTTAAAGAAGGGGGGAGTGGAGGAAGAGGAGGCTAGCTGAGTCCATATGCCATCTGCCTGTGCAGGACTGATGGTTTGTCAGGGTTTATCACAGCCCCAGACATCATTAGCCTCCATAGGATTTGTAGTAACAGAAAAGAGACACAGTCAAGAAATAAGGACCCTCTTCTGGCTTCCCTAAGCGCAGAGAGAGAAGGCTGCTCCAGGGCTTCCTGCACGCATCAGTTGTACAGGCTCCCCCAGGGCAGGCCACCTGCCAGCCTCCTTTGCCATGGACATTTCTATTTGGACACTGCCCTTTGAGCTTGGCTTTGCTTTATAATGAGACTACGTGGACTCTGAAGCAATTTAAAGAAAAAAAAATTAAAAGTACGATGTATCTGCTCTTCTGTGAAGAACACATTTATAATTGAGTCCCACAGACAGGGTTGGAGGACTGAAATGGGATTTTCTCCCACTCCCATTTCTTTGCTTTCTTTCCCCCTCAGCACATACTTGTTCCACAGCAGTTTTCTGCACTAACCTCAGAGATGGACATGTTTTGATTTCAGGCACTTGACCTATTGTCCTTGGATATTGTATTTAACCAAACTGAGCTCTAAGCCCCTAAGAATGAATGGATTACTGTCTCTCTATGAATTTTGTAAAAATGCTGTAGGAAATGTCAGCTTCACAGTTTCCAGGGTTTGTGTTTAAGGAAAAAGGATTACTGTGTCAAACAGTGAATTACGAGCTCCTAGGTCCTGCAAATGAGACTGATGCAAATTTTTCTCAAACATCTGGGAAAAGCTGGGATTAAAACAGTACTGCTGCAGTCCATACACCTCCTTGTTTGCCCTGATATCCTCTGCCTCCCTGTCTAAGGAGAGGCCATGCCCATGCAGTCACCCTCACTTGGGGCTCATCGTCACAGCTGGGGACACACGGGAGTGCTCCCCACACTGGCAGTGTCTTCCCTAAAAGAGAGACAAAGGTGTGACTGCCATCCAGCTGGACACCTCAGAGCCTGCATAGGGACAGTCCCCCTCATTTTATCTCTGGTGAAGCCTGATAAAGCTTTTATTGAACAGCACAAGCCTCTGGCTCTGAAGCTGCTGGAACCTGTTTTCCCCAGGCTTGGCACCGCCTGCTTGGGTTCCCTGTGATAAGGTGGGGCAGCTGTAAGAGCAAGACCCCCATGGGCTCTCTGGGGACCAGCCAGGCTGCTGAGATACCCTGTGGCTTCTCTGATACATAACAGTGCAAGTCAGCTCACCTACCCGTGCTTCGCGGGGAGGGCACATGGGGTACTTGGCTGCTGCCTTCATGCCACAGGTGAGTACTTGAGATATTTAAGATTTCGCTTTCCATATCAAACTTGACTGAAACCAGCCACAAGGAATTAGGAATCCAAGAGATTCAAAAGACATGTAATATTTTATGGTGTGACTCTTGGGGATGGTGCTGTGCAGAGCCAGGAGTTAGACTCAATGATCCTCGTGGGTCCCTTCCAACTCAGCTCATTCTCTAATTCTGTGATCAGCTTCCAGCAAGCCTCAGCTCAAGTCTCCTTCATTCCATCTCACCTAGTAGGCCTGAACCTTTGCCACATTGACTGCTGCTCATCATTTACACCCAAAAGTATGTGTAAATGTGTTATCACAGCTCCTCACAGGCACTCTTATCACTAACCACATCTCCACTTCAGGATGCTGACCATGTCCAGACACCAGGAAAGGGTGGTGGTACCTGGTGGGGTTAATGACCACTTTTCCTGGGAAGAAAAAAGGTGGAAGAGAACCATACCAGGAGACTGTGCTGATACAAGAACAACATGGGAGAATATAGTATGGATGGGAAAGGGAAAAAAAAAAAGAATGAGAGAATGTGAAACAAAACTAGCAGGAAATTGTAGGATGAGGTAAAATAAATCCATTATTAATCTGACGTGAATTTACTCGCTTCATTCAGTTAGAGACCACAGCCCATATGCCAGTAAAAAAGGTGTGTATATACTCTTTAGGTATTCCTTCCTAAGGATTAACCATTGTCTGGGAGAAATACTGTTCATTTCTAGTAAGAGAGCATTAGCACTTATAAAAACAATCTCTGGGCAGGAGATGAGAGGACACCTGGTACTGGTCCTTATCCCATAAGTGGTCTCCAGCTAGAAATCAGATTTGAAGTAAATAAACAAACCTGAGCAGGAGCATGCTCATCTAGGTGCTCTTAAAAATGAGCAGTATGTATAGCTCCTAATTACAGTGACACCTGCTTTGTCCTTAATGAGTGACAACTGAGAAAGTCTCTTCTCAAAAACACTTTTGACATTATCGACATAATCAGAAGTCATCCCAATATATGCAGGCAATTAGTGATAACCACATTTCAAATAAGAAGTGAATCTACCACAAGTGTCAATATTCATCTGGAGAGTATGAATCTTTGAGTCATATTTAAATGAGTTTCCTTAATTAAACTGACAATGAAGTCAGTTCATGTTTATGAAAGTGCACCTCTTCCTCCATCATCACAGGTTAAAGATTCTCTGGAACTTTCTCTCCTTCCTTTATTGAGAGCTTGTAGAACTGAACCAAGTTTGACTTTCTGCAGGCTTGGGCCTATCATCAAACGTGGGCTCACCCACATGTCTTGAATGCTCACAGAAAAAGAACTCATGCTTTAAAAAGCTGCAGCACTGCTGATTCTGATGCAAGTGAGGGCAGGTGAGTCTTGGCCTGCATTGATGGGCTGCTGCCTGTCAGGGTACGATAGAACATTGCATGCAACTGTACAGATCTACATTTAGATCTGCTTCTATGTTTCAAAATCGCATATAAAATTACACATAAAAAGATAGAGCCATGTATGAAAAGATAATACTTTAGGGTATATTATTAAAGTTAGGGTAGAACTTTACAGCATTCATAAAAAGGGGCAACTCTGGTATTAAATGGCTGTGCAGCTGTACTTGCGTTTAGTTTTCAAAAGATGGTGCTTATTAGCAAGAAACTGTAAGATAACCAAATAAAAATGCAAAAATAGTTGCCTAAATCTGAAAATGCAAGACTTCCCTGCACAGATTTATGAAATTGAAAATATGAATAACACTCTCTGAGCTAATAGTTGTTTCTGTAGGGATCTAGGGTATTTTTAATGTGTCTGAGACATTAGCTCTCTGGCTAAACTGGTCTTACATACTCAGCTCAGCCTACCTTGAGCCTGGATGATTTAAAAAGAACTATAACCCAGGATGGAATTGCAAGTCAGATCTAGGGCATCTGTGCCTGGGGTATTGTTACATTGTCTACAAGCATCACTCAATCTCCCTTTGCTCTCTGCATTCAGCCCTTGTAAATAAAGTAAATACTGCCTCCAGCTCAGACTCTGCTTTTTCAATCCTAAGTCTCAAAGCTGACAACAAATAGGAGGTATGCATTATCAATAGGAGTTTGATGAAATCTTGATGGAGCTATTCAAAGCAATTTTTATGTGAGAGACAGTGTTTGAGATAGGAACACACCATGTCAAAGGGCAGGCTACTCTTTCTTCACCTGACACAAATCTCTCCTTTAACATTTCAATAAATGCTGCTCCTCAGTTCCCTCCAGGGAAAAGATCAGGGTCCAGGGCAACAGCTTCTTTAGGGATTGTAAGAAAGCACATTTTAACTAAGTAATAGAGTTTTCTTTCAATTCTGAAGATGAGTCTGGAGTGGTTCATGCCCTGAGTACATAATCATCTCTAGCTTTACATTTCCTGATGGATTTCTCTCTTTGCACAGACTTGCATCTATTTTCAAATAATTGCTATCTCCTTTTCCTGTCCTTGAAAACTAGCTCTTGTATAAGCTACTGTCAAATTCTATCTTCCCTCCATATAGTGTGTCATGTTGTGATTTTTTTAAACCAGCTGATGAGACACATTAGACACTGTTCACAGGAGATAGAGTGTATTTCAAAGCTTTGTCAATTTAATTTTTACTTGTTAACTAAAATCAAAACTTTAATAAAATATCAGCGAAGCTGAAAACATGGATGGGGGGGATATTCAGTTTTTTGAATTATTGGGGAATTCCCAACTATGGCTACACAGCTAACCTTAGATAGGAAAGCATGGTTGACATCCCAGATCAAAAATACTTTTTGGTATAAGCTGCAGAATGCCTGCAGGCGCCTGAGCTGCTCCATGGGGACTTTCAGGATCTTCCAAACCGTTACCAGTCAGCAGAGGGCAACACAGTCACAAAAACAGGGAAAAGCTTCACAGGCTCCTTACAAATGTGTAACCCAAACCCACAGCTCCCTGGGCCAACGTGAGCAGGATCATGTTCCAGCCTACTGCAGCCAAGGATGAAACATTTTGTACAAAACCCTCTTTTCCCCAAATACAGCTGATAAGCAAATGAAAGGACACATTATAAGTAAACCAACTACAATTGTTGATACCCCAGTAGAATTTCTATGTGATAACCAAGAAATAACTGACTACAGCAAAACGTGTGAGCTGGCTGCACACATTTACATGTAAGGTCAGCACAGGGATATGGGACAGACTCTAAGGTGGAGAACTAAACAAATGGAAATTCTGGTGTAACCTTGAAAAGAAAGTGATAAGAAAGAATTTTTTCATGCTTGGTGGCAATAGTACAAATACTGGACCAGACCCTAAGGGTCCAAAATCTAGCACAATATGCCTAACACCTATGTGTACACCTGGCATCCAAAGGGCAGTAGTTTGGAGGGGTTTAGACCCACTCTGCACCTAGGTTTTCCTTCACAGAGGGTGGCGTTTGTGTGAGATTAGGGTTGAGGTGAGACAGATACATGCACAGTGGGGAAGCTCAACAGAGCTGCAAGAGGAGCAACAGATAGGAAACATGGTAGGACAGAGGCATCCACTGGAGATTTCTGACCTTTTTTTAAAAATAGTCACTGTCTGTATGCCAAGTCTCTGAGAATATGAAAACTATATCAGCTTGGATCAAGTATCAGTTAGCTCTTCTGACAATGACCAGAAGTGGATACCTAGAGAAATGTTTAAGCAAGGAAATGCCTGTAGAGATACTGCCCAGAACATCCTGCCAACCAGTCACAACCTGCAGGGCAGTGACTGCCTGGACCATAAGGGCTGTGTTTGTGTTTACCAGCCCTTCACTGATTTCACTGATGAGAATTAAATGCATGAAGACCTTTATCACTCTCCAATTCCTGAGGCAAGGAGTTCACAAAGCTCATAGACTTTTGAAGAATCACCTTGGGTTGTGCCCCAAAACTTCTTACCTGCTGGTTTCCCTCATGCTTGCACTGGAAGGAGTGGTGAAAACCCTCTGCTGTTCCCTGTTGCCCCAGCACTTAGAGACTGCCTTCCTCTCTCCGCTGTCACCTCTTTTCCAGCTAGAAGAACTGTGCTGTTTATTGCTTGTCGGGAAGAAGCCCATTCCTTTGGCCACTTTTGACATCCTGCTATGAACATTTTCCAGTCCCAATCCAGCTCTTTTGAGAGGCAGTTGAACTTTCCACTTCTGTATTGCAGAGAATGACTGTGAACTGTGCTAAAATAACAACTATAATTGAAGATTACTAAGGTACAACACTATTCAGCTGCCTGTCTGCCATGTCACGATGCAGCAGAGATGTACAATAAATACTACTAAAATTTAAACAAATGACAATCAGAAGTCAAATGAAACTAATGAAAATCAGAGGATGATGAAAATAATTCCTTCTTGTTTCCTCCCCACCCTAGAGAGGAAAACCGTCACAAATGATCACCTCCTTCCAAATCTGTAACACAGCATCCTGTATCTTACTCTAATGGCATCTGTTCTGATCTCCCATAGTCAGAGTGGCAGTTTCAGGTTTCCAAGCCAGGCACAGCTTTCTTTTCCCATAATGAATTCTGCCTTTCCAGCATATCAGACATAACGTGGTTGCTATGGAATTGAGTTTGCCTTTTGCTGTTAAAAGATGATGGGCTTTCTCATTTAGCAGCATGCTGCTCCATGGGCAGGGCCTGGAAGGGCCTCCAGCAGCTGGCACACCAGAGGTAGCTGATGTTCATTCCCCTTTCAGGTCTTTATGATCCAATTTACATTTTCCATACACACTCTTTCCGAACAACCACTTGCTGTTTTATTTTTTTAATTTCACTTTATGAAACACAGTAGGTCACTAGGGATTCTCGAACAGACTTTTCCATTTTTGGAATGGGGAAAAGCACAAACGTAAAATCTGTAGCTTTGGTTGTTACGCATCTGCTCCTTCTTACTGCAAGCACTTTTACAAACCCTGTGGCAGCCTGAGGGTTTGCTGGATCCCCTCTACATCCCGGGACACAGCAACTCTGCTGCAAAACGGTGACAACTTTTTGCACTGGAGCAGGAGGGATTCACGCTGCTGCAGATGGGTAGACATTCCACAGGCTGCTCTCCTAGATCAATACTACCAGCCAGGATTATTTGGCATCCAGGAATAAGCTCTCCCTGTGGCTGAATGTATTGCCAACACGCGCAGCGGAGACATGAGGGGCTCACACGTTCTGCCCGAGCCAGAGCCGTGCTGCGGGACACGGACACACGGCTCCAGCCCCTGAGCGGCTGGAGGAAGTGCAAGCCTCTCCTCCGGGCACGGAAGGTGTCCATTCTTCTCCCAGATAAGGAGCGGGCTGCTCGGCCCCGCGGCTCGGCGGGGATGCCGGCAGGCCGTGTCTGCACGCCGGCCTGGCCCCAGCTGTGCGCCGCTCCACACGTACCGGGAGACCGGAGGAAGGATTTCCTCTGCTTGCTCCCTGCCCCTGCACGCAGCCCGAGGATGAATCACGAGCCTACAACTGCAAGATACCAGGGAGCTTTTTCAGCATCCTGGATGCAACCTACCTCAGCCCCAAAAGCAAGCTCTGAGTTAGTGGCGCTCTGCACTCTCAAGCTCTGTAAAAAATACACAT
Organism: Ploceus nigricollis; assembly: GCA_013399945.1. Classification (NCBI taxonomy): domain Eukaryota; kingdom Metazoa; phylum Chordata; class Aves; order Passeriformes; family Ploceidae; genus Ploceus; species Ploceus nigricollis. Next base: position 111,275 of record VXBC01011381.1, read on the forward strand.
CAGCTGCACGTTTCATTTTGCTGTCCCTTATGGCAGGAGAAGTGAAGGCAGACAAAAGCAGAAATTCCATGGATGAGTTATGTGAAAAAACCCACTACAACTAGCAAATTTAACTTTCCCAACTGTTTGTCTTTTGAACCTCCTTTCTGAGATGACACTGGACAGTTTCAAAACTGATTAATGAGTGTTGCATTGTTGACTGCCAGGAGTGGCATTCCACTGGATCAAAAGAACAGGCAGCCTCATCAAAGAAAGACCAGACACAAGGGATTACACCTCACATGGCACTGGAAACCCACCTATGAAATCAAAAGAAAACTAAAGGTTGTCAAGGGGCATATGCTCAAATTTTATGGTCTTCCAGGACTGAAATATCAGACTCCAACCCAAACTGTGTAAAAGCACTACAATTTTCAGCTAGAAAAAGCTGCCAGCTGACATGCAGCTGCTTGACTAGAAAACACTGATTTTTGTTATAGAAGGGGTAGGAAACAGTTCATGTAACTCTGGGTGGTTATTTCTTAAAAAAAAAAATCTTTATCTTACAAGTTAGACCTGCTTGAGTGATTAACAAATGGGGAATCCAGGGTCAGATTTTGTAAGGGCTGTTCTGCTACCAGCTGCCCACGGGCTGGGTGGGTTTGAGAGAGCAGAGTAGAAGTGTGTTCCCTTATGCAGCATGTCTGGAGAGCATGATGGTGCAGGAGACTGATCCATGGGGTAACACAGTGTCTGAAAGGTGGTCTTACATTAATAGTCTTGAATCAGCAATCTCAAAGCAAAAATCTCCTTAGACATCGACAATCATGAGAATTCAAGACACCTGGCAGGACATTTTGGGATTTGATTGTTGCAGCCTAGGTAGGTCAGAAGAAAGTTGAAAAATGTCAGAGCGTGGTATTGTCCAGCCCCTTACTTGAAACCTACAATGGAGAACAGAATCCCTGTCTAGATGGGCTCTGGCCAATGCTGGAGTCAAAAGTACCTTCAGTGCTTTTTTCATTTCTGGAAAGATCTGTGGGGGAGGAAAGGGCTGTCCTGGGAAGTAGAAGCAAGTGGCTACAGAACGGTACTTGCCACAGTGAATTAGGCAGCCTGCCATCGGGCCAATTCAGAAAAATGAGTATCCCCTAGTGAGCCACGGTGCTGCTACAGGACAAGGACAGCCATTCCAGCAATCTGCTGGTACAGGAGAGTGCTTCCTCTTAAGTCTCTGGTTTGCTCTCAGCCTCAGGCTTTTGTGGGATGGTGACAAAGATGCATTTTTAAAAGTATGTATACATTCTCTTGCATGGAAGTATATGAAATACTTACTTATATTTAAGGTGAATTTAAGGCTATTTGAGCTGAAAAACAAGTATACAATATATGACCTAATAGATTTTTATTTATTTGTGAAAATTGTTGGCAGCAGTGTGGAGGCTGCTCTGTGCATGTGCTCTCCTAGGAGATGGAATGGTCCTTTGATTAGAAAGAAAGAAAAGAAGAAATACTGGCTTGTACTGTCATTTGGAGATTTTTAATTGGAATATCTTCATTGTAACTCCCTCTCCACAAAGGGAGATGGCAGTTTCAGTTCCTGCTCTGAAGACTGCCAGCAGTGTTTAGGGTTATGACCAGCACAAGGACCTAAATATATCCGTGTGGGCATGTAGAATCAATAGCATGGAAAACAAAACAAGAAAGGTCCCAGCATTTATCTACCATGCCCCACTGCCTTCCCACTGAAGCAGCAGTGGGCTTGTGCTGGCAGAAGCACGGCTGAAGCATCAGAGGAACGGGATGCAGCAGCGGGCGGCAGTGTTGCATCAGCTGCATTTAAAGTCGCTCTCTTTTCCCTTCATAAACCAGGGGAAAGCACACCTCTTAAAAGCAATTCAGAGGAGGAGTCTGTGTTCAGCTCTCTTTATTTTACCAGTGGGAGCTCTCAGCTTTCCTATCCTATTTGAAACTATATGCATTAGTGCTTCAAAGTCATTTTAGAAAGGGGAATGAGTGCATCAAGATGCATAACTCCTGCAGCATAAACAGAGGCCAAGAGTTGGTTTTGCATAAGAATTATGTTATCCAGTTCATGGGGAACTATTACTGCCAGGAAGGTACAGGGATGAAAATGGAATGGATTAGACAGATCTTACTGATCCTGATCACATCAATGCTGATGAACAGAAAATTTGTTTTACGGTTGCACAACCAATCAGCCTAATTCCAGCCCTCTAGAAACAGGACTGCACTGTAAATCAGTCCTCAGCGCTCCCTTCATGATCAGTGGCAAATGCCAGGTGCTGTCAGGCAGGGTTTCACTCCCCATGGTAGCAGCCCCTGTCCTGAGATGCCACACAGCCACTGTCAGAGCAGTGCTCAAAATCTGGTATTGTTCGTCTGGGGAGCCCACACCCAAAGAAGCTGAATGTGGTGAGCTCTCCAGAAGTACCTCCTGAACTTCAAATAATTCCATTTATTTTTAGTTTATAGTTCATAATCACAAGTGCTGCTTTAAGAATGCTAAGGTCATGCAACCCACTCTGACACATTTGCTACATTTTGTTTTCCTGGAATTATGTAGCCTTTGCTTCTCTTGTAGTATCTGTCCTGTGTATCCAGGATTGACACATCAGACAGAGGGACCCCAGAACCGCCACTGGGCTTTGTGTCCTTCTTCAGGATTTCAGGGCAGAGAACAAAGCTGCTGAGATGAGAATTGAGCCTTTGACTCATTAAATATTAATTACTCATGAGTTTTTGTTTTGTTTATTGCAGTTTGGTTGATTTGTACCTAGCTGATTAAAAATCACTCTTCCCAAATAAAAATCACTTTAATGATTTAATGCCAGACCATGAAATAGGATGTGTAATAATCCACCTTATCCTTTATTCAGCTGGAGGATAAAATAACCACAAAACAAAAAACCAAAACACCACAAATTGCTTCATTTTTCTGATCCATCCATATCACTGTTTGCTGGGGCTCATTTGACTGCAGGCTCTGGAGATGCTGTTTCAACTTTCTTGCTTAAACAAGTTTCAGTCCTCAGGAGCAGGCAAACACTGCACTTCCAGACAGTGAGCACCCCACAGTGATTCTGAGCTGGGCTCTGCTCATGATGCTGAGGCAGTTATTCGGTCTCCTAAACACCTCCTGCTAGGTTCTGGTCCCTTATGTGCACTCCTCAGAGCCATTGGGCTAGAGCTGTCTGGTCTGGCTGAACTGCCTTTCCAAGTCAATGCTACAGAGCCCCAGGCCCAGCAAGGGAGGCAGAAGCTCAGGCAGCAAATGCAGACCGTGAAGGACTGGATGTGTCTGCTGACAACTATTTTTGCATGTCCAGTCCTGTCACAGCTGCTAAACTCAGGGTAGTATTATAGGATAGTATATAGATACAGGGTAGTATCAAAGTATTGATTCTAGGATGGACAGAGAGGAATGATAACAGCAGTGTAACCTATAACTAGGTATACCTTATAAAAGGATCAGCTCTCTGAATCTATGGCCAAATTACTTCTCTAGCTTTTCAGATAAGTATTTTGCACAGCCAAGGAATCCCTGACTCCTAAATTCCTCCCTTTCCCCTGTCACATGAACTCAGTTGCTTTGTATTTGGAAGCCCATCTGAATTTCATAACCAATAATTTTGTCACTTATTAGCATAATGGTTCACATAAATAGACTGCTTGAATATGAATGCAACCATCATCATCACCCTTCACCTTAAGCAGGCAAGAGGAATGCAGTGGGTCTGCACTGATCATCCTGCAGATCATTTTTTAGCCTTAAAAATCTCTTTTATTTGAAAAAGGATCTGCTGCAATTAGTTCTGATACATGGCAGTTGCTGTGTCAAAGAATTTGCCATGCCAAAAAGAACTGAGATGTATTTTTAGACAACACTTCAGGGTCAATCAACAGCCAGGTACTTTCCAGGTACCTATGATACCACTGCTTCCCTTTGGAAAATGAGAGCCTGAACAGTATAAAAACAACTGAGATATTTAATCTGTTCACTTTCATAACTTTTGTGTTAGATCACTAGTGATACACAGCATGGAAAGAGGGATTCTTATGCATTCTTCTGCTCCCAAACACGTAAGTCTCCAGCTCCAGCCTTCAAACGCACATTTATACAGATTCATTGTCTCAAAAGTGCCTGTGCCCCATTAAGTTCCCAGCTGTAGTACTGAAACATGTGCTCCAGAGAGTCTGCCTGGCACTGGCCTCACATCCTTTCAATATGTATATGAAGGAGGCAACAAGAATAGTGCCAGATGGCAATGGGAATGGAAATGATATGACGTACACATGTGATGCGATTTTCTTTCTTTTTTTTTTTTCTTGTGAATAAAGCATCTTGTGAAAAGAGGAATTAGATGCAGTATTTATAACAGTCCTTCATAAACATCCCCAAATTCCAAGTAGAAGACAAAAGGCATGAATCATATCACAGCAGGCTCTATAGCTGGGGAAGTGGCCTTTATGAAGATTGCTTCCGTAATTTGGGCTCCAGAATGAAAGAGAGCTGCTCTTAGGAGATCTGTAGGAAGTTGATAATGGCTTATTTAATTGTAGTATCACTAATAAAATCTGTGTTTTCATCAGGAACATTTCCTTAGCTAAAAATGCCATGATTCTTCAACTGTAGTTTGATCCTGTTCATTTTGTCTATAAATGATATAATGCCAAAAAAATAGATTAGGACATTATAGTTTCCTTTAAAAGGAAACTTTTAGACTGTGGCTGCAATCCACACCATAGAAGACGATAACCCCATAATAACTGACTTGGTATGCAGATATAAAACAATTACTCAAAAACCAGAGATCATAAAGCAAGGAAATTTGTTCTCTATCAATTATAGAGGAAATGAGATTATAATTTGCTCTTTATGACTTGACAGCTAAAAGTCTCCCATTAATTGAGCCTTGTCATTAAAGGAATTCTCCCCTTGCATAATTCTCCAGCAGTTTTGGTGGCAATTTTGTGTTCTTAACCTATTTGGTGACATTGAACTTGCACTGTATTCCTTGTACAAGAAGAATATCATCCCATTCATATTAGTCATGGGAAAATCCCGAAATAGAAAGGATGTGATCTGCAGAAACTTCTGATGTCTACACTGAAAAGCGTAAGACTATCTAGATTCACAGGATTGATGGACACCAACTATCAAGCAAAAGGGATCTACACACACCAGTCATTTTCAGATGCATCTGACTTCAGACAACCACAATGGAAAATATTAGCTATCAATATAATTTAAAATTAAAATATAAACTACTAGGCTACATGTTTTTCCCACTATTTAACAGCAAAAGTTTGGCAAAGCTGACAGCAGATCTCAGAACATTCGGCAATGCCAGCCCTGACTTGTAGTTAGACTTTTTTCCTACTGAAAGTAGGCAGGGAGTTTTTGGGAAGCAAATAGTTAGTGGAATTAATGAGCAGTATGTATTGCTGCACTCAGACATCTGTGAATACATTCCCTGTACACATACAACAGAAGGGGACAGGCTCCTGTAAATCACAGGGAGATATAAAGCAGTGATGGCCAACAAATACCCAATGACTAGGTGCAGATAATAGCATGATTATCATGGTATCCCTGATGCTGGCCTTGTGCCTTGTTTTGTGGGCCCTGCAAGGCCGGGTTTGTAGGTTCCTCACCTTTAATCTCCATTAATCTCCAGTGCAGAGGCTGCAGCTGGATCCAGAAGATGCACAGAGGGCACAAAAGATATGTGGATCAAAAGGTGAAGAAACTCTTCTTCCTGCACACAGATACTTTGGTACAATCCACCTTACCCTGTTTAAGGTGCTCAGCAGCCGGGCATCACTTCATAGCATCTTCCACTAGAGAAGTGCTCAAGGTCAGGGCAGAAAGATACACAGAGTTCTGTGAGGAATCCTGCACAGAACCACTGCCTTGGTAGTGCTAAGCATCAGCAAAGCCAGGCAGAAGAGGATACAATGAGATTTTAATGGGAATATATCATTTCCAGCTTGTTAGGACTGCATTCCAGCCAAGAGAAGATAAGGCTGCAGCATTCCTTTGCACTTTACCATCAAACCAAAGAACTGCAAATGATAGCTGACAACAGCTTTAAGGGGGAAAAATGGATGAAAGCAGAGCTTTCTCAAGCAAAGCTTCAAAGTGTGAAAGGCAGAAAAATTCCCAGAGCTGTCTACTTGCAAGCAGTACCAGACTGCCTGCAGATGACTCCAGACAATAACAGCCTCAAGGGGATAGGCAAGATAGAATATCATGATAGCTGCAAAATCAAATATTGCCAGATATTCCCATCCCAGTCCCACACAGGAAATTACTGGAATGATAATCAGGACTCCCTAATAGCCATTTTACAGATTGTGTGATACTGCATAGCATTCAGGAAGGTTCATCAGCATGAAAAACGTGTGTGAGAGAGGAAGATTTATTGTGCAGAAAGGTACAGTGCAGTCATGACTGAAAGTTATGATTTGTTATTGCTCTCATGCAAATTGGAGCAAATTTGATCACATTTAACATTGTACGTATTTTCATCAGCAGGGGAAAAATTCTACAGACAGTATTTTGGAAAATGAGAAATTATAAGTACAATCAGAAAATAAAGACTGTCAGTTTTTGCTAGCTGAAGAAATGGTCGATATTCAGGGGAAAAATTACTTTAGCAAATAATTATTATTATAATTACTTGATTTCAGTTTTGTTGTCTATCTGATGGGACTCATCAGTTGAGACAGGCTTGCTCTGATAATGCTGGCAGGGTCACAACACTGAGGATGACAGCTTTTTTTCTCATTACTTCTTATCATACAGAGGATTGTCTTACTGATAGACATTAATATGACAATGCTGCAGTTGCCTCCCTCAGATGAGCTCCCAGGGGTTTTTAAAGCATCTGTTACTTTTCACCTTTCAGAAGTAATTGCAATTGTCTTCTACCTGCAGCCTCATCATTCTGCTGAGATATTTCTACATTATGTCCATTATTGAAGGGGAATGAACAATATATCATCAACAAGCAACAGCCACTCACTTTGTCTTTCTAAATTTCTTTATCCCTACAGAACACATTAATGTATTATAATAGCTGTACTTGTGTCCTAATCTGCATCCATTGTGTTCCTTCCATTATGTGCAGTGATGATACAGTTGTTGCACAGGTAATATTGCTAATATCCGTGAAATATCACAAAGTCTCTCCTTTTTTTTTTTTGTTTTTTTTTAATAGGACTTACAGATCTAGAAATTCCATCTTGATCATATATTTTTTTCCATTGTAAATTCATCTTTGGAGAGAATTTTTACTGCATTTTAACAATTTTTTTGTCCCATATGCTGCTCAGAAATAGTGTTACTATTCAACAACCTTTCGTCATTCATTAGAAGATTGGTGTGGCCGGGGAGGCAGCAGAGGAACCTCTATCTCCCATGCTTCCCCTTAAATTTGCTGGAGTTATCCTCAGCATTTTGACCCTCCCTGCATCCTCTTAAAACCTGTTTCTTGCAAGAAATCTAGCCACTGAAATGGATGCAATCAAAAAAAGGTAATTCAGAACTTCACTCTCCTGTATGGTAGTAGGTTTGATTCTTTAAATTTTATTATAAATTTCCACCATTTACTATAGGATTTCACACCATCCAATTCTGAAATTGGGCTGAATTTTCTACTAGCTTAGAAACAAAATCCACTCTTGAAATTCTAGGAATAGTATCATTTCTTTTCTCATACAGTGTTTGCTGAACCCTGTAAGTTCACCCATTTATTCAGTTGTGCTCATTAAATAGGTAATTAGTATCATGGGTGTGTAAGAGTCTGAGGTGATTTCACAAAGAAAGTATAAAATATTTTATGTTTAGTTCAGCATGAACAAACTGTGAAATTGTATTTGACTTAGACTGAAGAATTGCACTAGGATGGAGAATTAAATCAGTCTTTAACCAGTAATTTCAGGATGCTTACTTATTGAAAATATGTACTTTGCTACTCTCAATTAAAGAATGCTTGAGGCTACATTAATTTCAGCAGCTTTTCAAAGACAGGTAAATAGTACCAATACTACTAAGAAAGAAGAATCAGGTACAGTGCAAATTAGTTAAAATACTGGTCCCAGATTTTCTTCAGAAGATGCAAGAATGAGGATGAAGTCAATCTCACCTTCCCCCAGTCATCCCAAAATGAGGCATCTAGTCTACACCACACACCCAGGGACCAGCATGGGGAGAAGAGAAATGGGAACTCCCAGACAACCCAGCCCCACTTTAACCACTTTTTACCTCTCTTCATCCAGGCTCTGACAAGCAGTTGACAAACAGCATACAGCATTGCCTGTGCTTTGCATATGACCAAAAGAAATGAAAAGTGCAAATGACACTGCAACAACAATCATGTCAGATCTCCTGCAAACATGAGCTGAATTTGCTCACAGCAACAAGGAACAATTTCCAGAGAGGACCTCAGTGTAACAGCCAGTGAAGGTACAGTTTAATGAAAAGTTTCAGTACCTTTAACTACAAGCCTTGCTGTCACATAATGAAAAAAAAGTAGTATTTAACTTACAGGACAGAGGAACATGGCCTGTGGCTGTCATGTAGGCAAAGCATTGGAGTTGTTTGGTCAGATACTATCTGATCTGCAATAAACCTTATCAATGTAAAGTAGCATTAGTGGTTTGGATTGGGATGAGGCATACTAAAATTTTATTTCCTCTTTTATTAAACTAAGGCCTAAGTGACTGTCAGAAGGGTTACTCTTATTCAGAAATTAAAAAGAAATAGCTGAGCATGTCACAAATCAATCTTTCCTTGATTCACACGTAAATAAGTAAAGATTTTTAAATAGTTATATTTGTTGTTGATACCTTCCTGAGCATGCCAAAAAGCCAGGCCAAAGAAACACAATTCACCTGTCACTGTCTCATGAACCCAGCTTACAGGTGGGTTGGTTGTAGACATGAGCAAGGCTGGTACCTCCTGCACTGGCTGTGATATTTCTAAATGAGTGTGTATTCATTTATCTTTCAAAAAGTTTTCAGGTGTTTTTATAAAACAACAGTATTGTGATGTCAGTCCAGTCTTTAGAAAGTTTAGAACAAAAGAAGAGGGGGGAAAAGAGGGTATTTCAAGTACTCACTATTTCACATGTCCAGCTTTTTCCAGGTAAACATTATTTACACTTGAATACAATATGTTATATTGTAAATCTAAGTCATGAATCTATTTGAATCACTGACGATATTTAGTGATGTCTTTGTTAACATGGTTTTGTTTCAAAAATAACAGGAATGTTTAGTTTTGAAAGAGGAGTTTTTCTCATGTTGCCCTGGAGAATGTATGCAAGTTCAGGCTCAAAATATTATACTTATAAAGGGTTTTCTTGTCAATATAGAATAAACAGAGCTTATCCAAGTTCAAAAAGAAAAGGTGTGAGAAGGCATAATCACTTCAACTCAGAGACTGGAGTGCCGGTGTTGAAATGGGCGTGGATCGAGCAGGACAGGCAGAGAGTAAAAACACTGTAAAATTACAGGGGAGCTAAGGACACTGTCTGGTTTCATGGAGAGCAGCTTGATCTGCTGGTGACAGCATGGCTTTTTGGTTTTCAGCTCTTTTTCATGCTTCCAAGCTTCACTCACCTGACATCTGGAAACAATTATGGAAGGAGGCCCAGCTGCTTCTTTGAGGTGTCAATGCTGAGGAATAAGGCATGGACATAACAGTAGGTATTCCCTGGCCTTGGGCATGCCAGGGAGACAAGAGCTCCCAAGACCATCACAAGGCCTCAGCCAAAGAGGTTGAGGGGATGTAGGAAGCTGGGCATAAGATGCACCAAAGGAGGGCACAGGGTACCAGGGAGTTTGGAGTGGCAAAGAGGAACACCATCACAACACAGTCAATGAGAATCAGCAGCAGAGAAGAAAAGAAAAAGAAAAAAGATCTCTGAGAGTCAGGCAGTTATTTTTTTTGTTTGCCAAATTAATTTTGCAATTAAGTCCCTAAGTGCTTTATTAGCTGTTCTTTTTCCCATTAAGCAGTTTTAGCAGCTATGGGCATGCCATATAAATACAGTCAGGGAAGGCAGACAGCATAGTTATGAACAGGAGGTTCAGTGTCTGTAAGGCACACTGTCACTATCAACTTTGTTATGCAAAACCACTTGATAACTGGTTTCCCATTTCCTTACCACAAACCTAATTTTTGAAATAGACAGAAAGCAAAACTTGCTGTTCACAGCAGCGAGGTAAGCTTAAAGCTTAGCAAGCTTAAAACTCCTGATCAGGCTCAGCCCACTTTCAAAGCTATCTGAAAATTACTTGTACCTTCTCATAGAAAAAACAAGCATCCCCAGGCCCATGCAAAAAATAAAAAGTTTTTCCAGGATGTCATGCAAACTCATACATTTATACAGCTGAATAATTGAGGGCAAAACCACCTGTAACCAACTGTACATGTTACAGCCCAAAGTGTGTACCTTCATGCAAATTTATTTGAACAGCTTCTCCTTTTGTTAATTCGTGCAGCGTTTGCCTTGTATGCTCCCACTGTTATGCTCCCAGTTTTTATAAAATCTTTTCAAAATGCTAGCTCTATACTTCCATCAGCACTGCACTCCTAGTGAAATAAGTATGGCCACATCAAGTAGACAAAAGTCCACCTACTTCAAATTCCCTTCTCTGGCAGGGGCAAATAACAGATGCTCAGAAAACAGGTTAAAGAACAAGTACATCTGCTGACTGTTCTCAGGATACCTTCCCCAGTTCCAGGAATCATCAGTTCAGGAACTTCTTGAACCAGGAACATCATATGTCATGGTTAGGTTACTGGGTTTAATAGGCCCCTGAAGGACCTGTTTAAGGTGCTTAACACTTATCATTCAATTGGCTAAATTCAATATCTCCCCTTCATGAGCTCTAATTTCCAAAGGCATGGAGCTGCCTTATTATTTACTTTCCTTGTAAGAGCAATAAATAGCATTCAACACTATTCTAGAAGAAATTCATTTATGATGATACCTAAAGCTGGATTGAAATGCCATATTATTTTCAGCAATATTGTCCCATCTTCCTGTATAAGAAATCTTGTAAGGCACTCGTCTGAAAACAGTACATGACAAATCTGCTTTAGGTATTTCCATAATCTGAAAGAACCCAGGAAATTTTCTGTTGCTGTTCTATGATACCTAAGAGACCACCAGGCGACATACTGTCCCTGCAACTACTGAAAAAAAAATATAAGGGTGTTATTGCGATGTTTATGTGCACAAATATACAGAAGAATCATGCCAGGGAAGGAATTATTTCAGTTAAAGCAATAGGACATATTGAACATCACTTTTCAGAGCTTTCTGGGCAGATGTTTGGAAAATCTTAAGGGTGTATTTGGGTATTTTTGGATGGATAGGAATAAGGTCTGACAACCGTGTCCCCTGCTGCTTTGAATGTCAAGAATAGTTTTGGTGGTCAGTTGGTGGAGGAAAAATGCTCTTGCCACCTAAACCACAGCTAAGCAGACTGAAGTCCTGCTTCCTCTGACACCTTTCATAGGCTCACCTTTAAGACCATTTTCTTTTTCCCCTGAGAATCTAAAACTGGAAAAAGCACATGAAATCCCTGTCTGGGGTACAGACATTCAAACTCCTTCAAGTGATGAAGACTTTGTCACTGATCTCAAGAGTTCACCTGGACTGCTCAGGCTCAAGCACGGTCCTCTGGGAGAACAGCAGCAATTCTCTCACTGACTTTGAAAGATGAGAACAGCTCGTCATCTGTCACCACCTTCCTGATGGTATTTAGCTTAAATACTTGTATCCTAAACACACTGCATTCTGCTTATGGGTCTTTGTGAAGCTCCTCAAAAAGCTGCTGCTTCTCGTGAGGGCAATGGTGGACGATGACTCCTTATCTCTGAAAAGGGAATGCAGCCAACAGTCCCAACAACTTACTAGGAATGAAAAACACCTTCATTTAACAAACGGGGAAAGAACTTTGCTCTAGCAAGATTTTAAGAACAGATGAAATTTAATAGCCTCCTCCAACAGAACAGCATGTGACTCAGAGGCAGCCACTCCAGCTCTGCCTCAGCTGCTTACTTTCAGTTCCTCCTTAAGGAGCTGTTTACATTAAATAAACGAAAATTTAAAGAAGGAAAGAAACCTGCTGTTTCAGATTAAAAGATGCATTTAGGCAGAAGGATGCCTCTGTCCACTTCTGCAAACAGGTGAAGTGAAATACAGACCGGAGAGAGGAGCACTTTGCTGAGTCACAGTAACCAGGGCTATCTCCAGCGCGCTGCTGCTGATCATCGCCACCCAATACAGAGCTGCCGAGGGCGGGGACAGGGAGTGGCAGGCAGCACAGCATTACCAGTACCACCAGTTATTTTTCAAAGCACGTCTAAGGTGCTGGACTGGAGCTGTGAAATGGCTCACTAGAAATTCTGTATGAAGCAATGCAGACAGACGAAAACAACATCAGCTATCTACAGTGAAGAGCTATCACATGCCTGAATACATAAATGTGATTGAAAGCAAAACAGGAAGGAAAACAAAAGACCAAATCACCTCAGACAGAACCAAGAAGCTGCACTAAATAAATTTCAAATCCTCAAGTAGTCTGAAAGCCAGTCATAGCAGATCTAGTAGCTCTTGTAGTTTTGTTTAGGACTGGGCAAAACCACAACAGGCTCTCTGCACAAGCTGCACCTGAATACAGCTCAAAGGGAGCTGCTAAATTCTTCTCTACTAAGTCATCTGAACAGAAAAGCCACCAGTGTGAAGGGCTTTCAATGGAAATGCCTAAATCTGACATATGAAATAATCAGAGATGAGCAAGGAGGACTTGCAAATACACAAGTAAGAGAGGTAGGTAACTGAAAAGCAAAACTACTGAATAAAGCATACCATTTAGAAATGGTTGCTGTTATGTGGTGTATGAGATGAGGCCAGCAAGAACACCAGTTCTGTTAAGATTTTCTTATTCAGAAAAAATAAATATATCCTGATGTCTTACATATGCTTGAGGATTCAAACAAGCACAAATTTTCAACACAACACTTCAGAAGAGTAAAAAGTGCCATATGGCTTGGAGACTACAGTTAGCAGTAGTGCTGGTGCCGTGACAGAGGTGTTCAGAGCACCCCATTTTCAGGAACACAAAGTCAGTGGGATGTTGTTGCCCACACCTTTACAGTTACATCTAAACTTAGGTATGCCTCTGCAGAATTACATGGCTTACTCTCTTTTCCTTTCTCCAGTATTTGGAGAACTTCCTTCATACATCTTTGTTTGCCCTGCTCATGGGCATGACACAGGGTATGAAAGGTTTCTTCAGAACTGCATTTTGTATAAAACTGTCTGCCAAAAATGTGCTTCTCTTCCTTTTTTAGGTTCCTTTTTTAAACTTTGTGTTAACCATTGTTCTCAAGACAGCCTTGAAAACATGCGTTGAACATTAGTACAAACAGTACAAAAATGTTACTCTGTAATCCATAAATGACATGTAGAGGGCTAAGGTTCTCAGTAGATTGTTACTACTGTAACTTCAACCAACTCGATTTTAAAAAGTACTTAACTTCTCAGAAGGCAATTAAAATTACATTTTACATGTCAATATTATTTAGTAAAGCACTACTGATGTTTTCAGCAAAATATTTCAGCAAAGCATTTCTCCAAAATATCTTCATCAAAAGAATCTTCAATTCTTCACACATTGAGGATGTCATAAAATGCAAACCAGTGCAAACTGCAGAGCTGCAGCCACCACATGCCGGTGATCTTTGTGAAGTCTGTTCATGGGCATGTCACTCAGATTTGGGCCAGTGTGAATACTGGTGGTAGGGGAGAGAGGAAGGTAGCTTGCCATGTACTGTGTTATTTGGAAATACTCAGCTTCAAAGAATGAGCATTACCCAGCTAAGTCTGATCTTAAAAGTCCAATCATATATATTGCTTTTAGTTCCCCTTGCAGTGAGGGGGACTGGAAACAAATGAGGGCCAAGTCTCTTCCAATGCACCTGCCTGAGGGAAATATGTTGTGTCAGCACTGGAAGATGTTCATGAACAGGCTTTGAGCTGTTGCACACAGGTAGAAAGGTGCTTCCAGCTCAGGCTGCAGCTTTGCCTTCAGCACTGGTGAGATTACAGCTTTGCTGCAGCCACTTGGCTCTGTAAACCCAAGCCCAAACTTAAACACAGTTACTAGGAAGGAGAGAAGCAGAGGACCTCTCTAGAACACAGATCCACAGCTCCACTCTCTGGCACTGGGAAGGCTGTCCTGAAGGAGCTGTGTGTTGAAACAAGTTTGGCCAGCAACCTGGACCGCACTCAGACACTTGTGTTCCTTTGTAAGTGACAGGCTCTTCAGCACAGCTGGATCTGGCAAGAAACTTAATGGGCCTCTGGACAATATCCCTCTGTGGAACAAAAGGAAGTTCCAACAGGCTTAAAATCCCTTCTTCACCCTGCTCAAATAAATGTTAACAGCTGGATGAGTGACCTGAACAGCCCCTCTCACTGAGCAGCCTCACATGATTGTTTTGGCTTTACCTTGTGACAAACAAAATGCTGTCAGAGGATGAGTCAGACTTTGGACTTGGACAGGTCGAGGAGAAGGACACCACTCTCTTCAAGCTGATCTCATGCCAGCGTAGCACTTTTTTTGAGTCAGTCTGCCTGTGTACCTCTGTGAGCAAGTCTATATGCTAGACCAAAGAAGCACAAGTAAATGATCGAGGCCACTGAGCTTGTATGTTGGGTTGGTCCTATGCTAAGAGACACTTGACAAAACAGTGTTGTCCCTAAATTTGGGACTGAATGACATGTCACATGGCAGCAAACAAGTTAAAGCATTACTCAAGATCATATGACCCATGTTATGGATAATCTGTCTTCAAATCACTTTATCAAGGAACTCAATTTTCGTGAAGTTTCTAAACTGCCCTTCTTATTTTAATAGAGCAAATACATCAGGGAAACTTTGAAGTTCTGATGTGCTTTTAGCAGAAGGGACTTTTTGCAGTACTTGTAATGGAGAACCAGTATTTAAGACTGAAAGGTGGTCCTTCAGGACTCCCCAGCTATGTCACCTCTCCTTGGTATACCACACCTGTGACAAGGCCAGAATCATTACTCGGTGCAGTCTTGGGAGGACAGTGCAGGGCTGTGTGCTCCCCGTGCTGTGGATGCCGTGTACAGCAGGGGGGCAGAGGCTGTAACTAAACCGCACAACTGCGGGTCCGCTCCAGCACAACCTTTCACGTGGAAATGCAGCAGGTGCCCCAGCAGCTGTTCAAACAGCGACAGGAGGCCTTTCCCCTGACATCCAGCACCAGCTATGCCAGACCCAGAGAGCGAGATCTATCTCTTCCTGGCAGTGCTGGGTTAATGGTTAGACTTCATGATATTAGAGGTCTTATCCAACCTACACAGCTTTATGATTCTATTAATGAGAGACCAGCTGGTGGCTAACAAATGTTGCTTTTACACACGCTGACAAGCCGAGAGCCCACAGAAGGGGAGCAGCTATAATAAAACCTCTAGGCTAAGTCAGCTGAGAGCGGAGCGCACGGCAGCACGGGAGAGCAGCACGCCGCGGGTCCCTCTTCGGCCAGGCACGGCCACCTGGCCCCTGCGCAGGCTGAGCTCCAGGCCGGGGTCGCGGTGCTAGACGAGGGCAGCGACGCCGCTGATCACGCAGATCCTCGTTGTGCAAGCAGCCCGAACACGCCGCGGGCCCGCGGAGCGCTGAGCGGCGGCGTGCGGCGCGGTGCTGAAATCGCCAAGGTGCTGATGTGTCCTGACCTCTGGCAGCAGCCCCGCGCGTCCCCGGCGCGGGGACAAGCACCGCGGCGGCGACACCGNGCCGGGACCGCTGCGCTCCGGGACGGGGGCTGGC
Organism: Ploceus nigricollis; assembly: GCA_013399945.1. Classification (NCBI taxonomy): domain Eukaryota; kingdom Metazoa; phylum Chordata; class Aves; order Passeriformes; family Ploceidae; genus Ploceus; species Ploceus nigricollis. The sequence continues at coordinate 127,160 of VXBC01011381.1, forward strand.
GGAGCGTGTCCCCCGTGCATGGGGCTGTCAGCCCGCCGGCTGCCGCTCGCGGGTTTCGCTTTCACCTCGTGAGCATTTGCGATTTGTTTTCTGGCGCAGGGTTTGAACCCCAGACCCAGAAATGAGGAAGGTTCTGTGCGTGGAGCCCGTCATTTTCATCTACATTTTTGCGTCTTCCCTGACGAGCCCGCTGGTGCAGCAGTTCATCTACCGGCGGCTGTGGGAGCAGGAGTACAACTCCACTTTCGTGAGCGACAGCAATGTCAGTCACTGCGAGCAGAATAAGAGCAGCCCGGCTTACATCAAACAGAAGGCAAGTGGCGGGGGAGGAATAATAATTGTAAATAAACTTGCGGCCAGGAGGTGCTGCCTCAGTATTACCTCCTGTTTTATAACCTTAACCTTTAATTCTCCGGAAAGCCGTAGTTTTGTAACCTGCTCTCACTTCACTGTTTCCTCGCTCTGCTGTTACGCTGTAGGTAGTGATAGTGCTTTAAATACAAAGATTTGTCTCCAGGAAGATACTGGGGCAAATTCGTATTTTAGCGGGAGTTGGAAATAGCCTGAGAGAATGGGGACCAAATTAGCATTGGGCCGACATTACCGCGGGTACAGCTGGAGGCTCCTCCTCCCACACCACTGTGCGTGTTGTGTTTGCGAGCCACCCGTTGTCTCTCTGGCTCCTACTGTTCTTTGTAACTGTGTGAAGTTTAGCAAATGCCCTGTAATTTTGAGGCATAGCATCTAGCTTAAAATACATGTATTGCAGAGGAATTACAAGAACAAGGAACAGGTGAAATTAAATTTTTTTTGTGGTTTTAAAACGTGGGAAAAAATTAACTGATCTTTGCATGATCAAATACAGTTGATGGTTTGCCATTCAGAGTACTAGTCTGCCTTGTTGGAATACAAGGACGTCAAGATGACAGGATCCCCTGGTCAGTTACTTTTTTAGCACTTTTCCATAGTTCAGTGTGCTGGATAGCTAGTTCTTGACTGGTACCTCTTCCACTGCACTTCCAGTGCAGTTTAATGCTACACTTAAGCAGAGCTAGCTGTGAGCTGCCAGCAGAAGAGATGCCCATTCTCCATTTCCCTTCCCCCTCTCAGCCCATGTGTTGTATGTCGCAGTTCTGCAGTTACAGGTTATGGTTTGGATTTGAGTGGGGCACTGATTCAACAGAAAGCTCATCTCTTGTTTGGGGGGTGTTGCTTTTTGAATGTTGTTTATTTTCTGAAGCAATACACTGCTCTGGCACACTCAGTGGCCACGTGATTTCTGTGTCTAACAAGGGAATAGCAGAGGGAACATGTTTTCAGAAGGGGTGCAATAGAACCATACTTGTCAACAACAACTGGCAGTTGGGTTGGATAAAGTAAAAGATGAAACCACTGTAGGGTCAGAAAAGTAAATGATTCACCATATAAATTACACAGAAGTTAGGGTTACAGAAACAGTCAGCTGGCATTCCCTTACACTGCTGAAAAGGTGGTGCTTGAAAATTTTTGCTCGCATCCCATATCTGAATCTCTGGTGTGCTGCATATGTGCAAGACTGAGCGCCTGAGCTTGTGTGCCTCATTTGTCATATATAAAAGGAGATTATTAATGGTACATGCTTCCAGTGAAGGTGTTCAAAGAAATAATTCAGGACTTTTAGTGTGGTGTATGTTCTTTGTCATGTGACAGAAGCTGTCTTAGTAGGAAAAACGTGAAAAGGTCAATAGAATTGTGGTCCAACATGGCTTCTGGGCTGACCCATGGAGGTAATTACCAGTTATTGTCGGAGTAATGCTTGTATGTTACTGCCAAAAAAGTGTTTTCTTTAGTATTAGCTCCCCATTTGATGCTGTGTCTGGCCATTTTCTCTAAGCATACAATTCTAATTGCAGAGCCCATCAAGAAATTGACATTTCAAATACATCTTCACATTTTGCAACCCCCTCAAATTCAACCTGATTTTCAAATTGCCATCACCTATGGTTCAAGATACAAGACTTCATATTTCTTTTCTCAAAACACTGAAGCAGAGTGCTTAATTTCAGCTGAAGTTTAGATAGCATCTCTGATATGATGACATATTCACACTTTACAGGTATTTGGTTTACAAATTATAGTTAATTTGATATTTGAGAACATGAGTCCTTCAAGACAGCAGTTGAATAATGGCCAACAGAACTTCTACATTTCCCTTTCCTGCCAAATTTCCGTTCCCTGCATTTCAGTGATTGCCAGTAGGGCATGAGCTTTTGGACAATTACACTCTTGTCTGGATGCCTTGCTGCATTTTTATACCACACTAGTTACCATAGCGTAACAATGTAAGTGCTCAAAACACACATTAATTTAAGTGCAAATGGGCCTCTGTGCTGAGTAATAGTCCTGTGTATGGGCCAAAGAGAAGATCCAGTAACTTAATGCCAAACCCTTTCGTAGGAAGTGTGAAGTTGGTGTTCCGGATTTTCCAAGACCTGCCTAACCTAAACCTAACTGAATTAGGTTTATAGATGTTGTAACTGTTGCTGTAAAGCCCTGTTTGGCATTAATTTTTAAAAGAACATCTCTCTTAACAGTTAATTTAATGTAAGTCCTTATGTTCTGAGAATGAAGAAGCTTTGTACTAATCTCACCTATTTCAAAGCAAAAGGTAAAAGGAAATTGAAGACAATCACTTGGAGCCTGCATAAAAAGTAGAATATAATTCAAAATGGTTAGTCTTTGCAGAATTTAGATTAATTCTTTTTTTACAATTTGAAAAAAATAGTCATCTTATAATAAAGTGAGTTTGAAGGTAATTTGAACATTAACTGAAGCATTCTGATCACCAACTTGGATAATCCTTTTTTAATATCTCAGAAAGAGCTATATTATTAATCATTAAACATTGCTTATCATTCCATTGATTTATTATCCAATCCATTCATTTCCCCTTGCTACTCAGTAATATTTTATCTTATGAGCCTGTGAGTTTATCATGTCCTTTATATTGTTCAATCTCAGGTGCTGCACTTTTCTCTTAATTTAATCCTTATATAAGTTACTTGCTTCTTCATTTTCGTTCTTTTAATTTTGAAATAGTTGATTGAAATATCTATTTCTGTCCACTGTGAGTAATTTTTCAGAGTAGAGTGAATTTGCAGATTAAAAAACTAGACCTTTCTCTTTAAATATCTATTGTTCCATTGATTATTTAATGGAGTTATGTGATTTTAAAGCAGCTGAAGGTTTGACCTATCATTTTCTATATTCTTTTCCTTTGGTTTTATAAAACCATAGAGTGAGCAGTTGCATGCCTTACACTCCAAATGGATTTTTCCTGTACTGTCTGTAGTCTTCTTTTCAGTAGACATCAAGTTTTTTATCTCAGCAAGTTTATGGTCACGTGTGGTACCTGGGTGTGTAGCCATGTTTTGTGTGTTGAACAACTTCTTCCAAAACAAGGACACCCAAGTTTTGGGTTTTTCATTCTTTCAGTTTTACACTTCATTATGGTCTGGCAATAATCCTTGTATTATATGGTTAATGTGGGTTGAGATGATACATGTTAACATTTAATTTTACTTTTAATGTAGTAGCATTTTTTTGATGCTCATGGCTTTGAACAAGACAATCCTAGCAATGAAGCAATGTCTGCAACTATATAGAGTTCTTTTTGTCAGCAGCAGAGGAGTTAAAGATCAGAGTAATGTTTTCCATCTCAGTTTGTTCAGTCTTCAGGTTTTGACCCTTCCAGGGTGACAGCATTGCTGGCCAGTGGACAGGATGTCCACTAATGCTAAGGCAGTCAGACACCATAAGGGAAGGGAGCAAAAGACCTTGGAGTGCTGGGGATCTTGAAGGCTTTCCTTGAGAACATCAGTATCAGTTGAATTTTCCTCTTGTAATAAAACCTGGTATCTTGTAAGCAAAGGAAGAGACTGAATGAGAAACTCATGGTCTCTGCCTGTAGATATAAATATGAATTTATAAAGCATTCAGCAGCTTTTAAAATTGCCCAAAGTACATTCCTGTAAGTTTTAGGGGGTTTTCATAATTTTGGATGCTACTCAGTCAGGATTATGTTAGCTACGGATGAGATGCCTGAAACGTGGAGTATAGATGGCTTGAATACAGACTGAGAATGGTGTGGGCAGATTTGCAGAAGTGTACCTGTTGCTGATTGAAGAGCACAGTGTCTGCCCAAGTCAGTGTTGTGCCTCAGAAAACTCCAAGAAGACTTTCAGCAAGACTTTACTCTCTGCATCTGAAACTTTATCTTAGCTAGTATAAAGGGTTTGTATGAATAAAGTTGCTTCCTTTTCCCTTGCTGTCTGATCAGGTGGTTGTCTTTGAAAGGGCTCTTGTGGCTGGTCTCATCAGGTCTGCATCTATGCATTAAAAAGAAGATCTGAATTAGCTTGCTGAGTGTCCTTTAGCAGCTGGCTTCATCACAATTTTTTAAAATTAAAAATTCTTTAGTTCTTTTTTTCTGCAGCCATTCATGCTCTGTTAAATGGTTGTTTTTCAGTCACATTTTATTTTTCTATTTCTGCTAAAAAGGACTCTGAAATTTTCCCCATAATGGATGTTTAGTGTTTATTTTTATAGTGTTAACTGCTGTTCCTTATGTGAATATCTGCTGTGGTGTATCTGTAGAGACATCACTTATTTGGACAATTTCTGAACCCAGAGCTTTACAGTGTTTGCAAAATCCATTAATTCACATACCTGTGAGTCAATACAATATTTAAAGCTGTATTTCACATTTTTGGTTGTTACTGTTGTTTGTAATAGTACTAGTAAGATTGTACAGTGGGATGTCAGAACAAATTGTGATCTGTTTACTTGCATAGTGTGCTCTAGTCCATTAATTGTTCCTTGTAACCCCCTCAGTAGAATTATTTGGGAGGAAAAATCATCTCCTGTGAGGAGGGAGCATGGGGTGTGTTCTTAATCAATGACTGGCTTACTACTGATTACTGAGTAGTATTAAAATAGCCCAGTGCCCTTTTGCCATACCCTGTATTGGAGGAGATACTTGCACTTAAAGATACTTACAGCTCTTGTAAGTGCATGTTCAAAAGGATTGTTCTCTTGTTTGCATTGAAACTTTTCTGTCAACAGTACTAGTAAGACTTTAAGTTTTGGGTTCAAATATAACAGGGAATGTTTGAGGAATATTGAAGATCAAATTACGAAAGTCTGAATATGCAATGTGTTTTATTATAGCCTAGTATATAAAAATAAAGCTACATTGCATGTATTATGTTTTATAATAGTATAATTTATAATCTATAAACATGTACAGTGATATTCATTATATTGCATAATAATAATTATGTATATAATATTGTGACATTTTTTTTCCCAATATATTTACAATTATTTTTATTTTCTCTTTGCAGGAAGTTCAAGAAAAAGCCTCTGTTTTTAATATGCAGTTGGACTTAACTAGAGCCATTCCCAGCCTTATAGTTGCCTTTGTCATTGTAGCTAATGGGGATCGCCAGGGACACAAAAGGTCTTTAGTTTTACCATCAATGGGAGCTTTGATTTCTAGTATTAGCTTCACTACAATATCATATTTTTCCTTGTCACTCTCTGTCCTATTTGCAGTCGCATTTATTACTGGACTGTTTGGGAGTATAGCAACTTTCCTTGGAGGAGGCTTTGCTTACATAGCAGAGGAGTGTCATGATGAGAAGCAGAAAACAACACGAATAGCTGTAGTGGATTTGATTTTTGGAGTTGTATCTGGATTGGCAGGACTGTCATCTGGCTACTTTCTAAGAGGAATAGGCTTTGCATGGACATTTGTGATAGGATCTCTGCTCCATGTCATTAATATTATCTATATTGTATTTTTTCTGGAAGATACTGTAGGCGTGTCTCAATTCCAGCATGAAGCACCACTATCCTGGAAAGAACTTCTTAGGGAGACATTTTCTGGAGTGTACATGCTTTTTCAAACTGCCCCTTATAAAAAGAGAATTTTAATAATTGTGTTACTTTTTACATTTATGACTTATTTGTTTACTGTGCTGGGTGGGAGTTCACTTTTTACACTGTATGAACTGGATGAGCCACTCTGCTGGAATGAAGTATACATTGGATATGGAGCAGCTGCATCCACTTCTATCTCGCTGACCAGCTTTTTAGGAGTTTACTTATTTTCCAAATGTCTCAAAGACATTTATATTGTCTTTATTGGGATGTTTTCTTACATTGGAGGAATGATCATGGCTGCCTTTGCCAAAACTACTCTGCTCATGTTTTTAGGTGAGTTCAGAATCAGTTGGTCAACAATGTATATGAAAATACTGCTGTGTTATCTGTAGTGAATGCACTTGTTGGATATTGAACCTTGAAAGGGTCATAGAGAGGTAAAATATAAATGGTTGATCAGACTGATCTAGGATTTGATTAAAAGATGAACTGTGTGGAGAAACAATGGAATTACCTGCTTATGGTTTTAGTGCCGTAGAAATATATTTGATTTATTAATTTCTCTGTTCTTGGAGAATTGTGTCTCAGTGCACATCTAGTCTGACTTTTCTGTTGCCTTTTACTGTTTGGGGAACTAAGTGTTCAAAAGTATATGACTAATGCAGTTGCAATACATGTGTAAGTTCCTGGATTTTAATTACTTCAATGTCTCATGGCTGCTTTACAGTGAGAGTGCCATCTTTGTTCTGCTTTATGCCTGTTCCTGTTCTCCGATCCATGCTGTCAAAAGTGGTTCTCCCTGGTGAACAGGGTAAGTAGAATTGTTTTTAAACAATAAAATAATATGGTGCTTCAGAATAGAGATGCACAAAGATTACCTTTAAACAAACAGATCTGTATTGGTACTTTAAGATTGCTTTTCTTTCAAGTTCTGTATAATATGAGCCTGTGTCTTGACATTAATGGATTCTGATTCTGAATTAAATATAAACAACACTGTGTTAAAAACTACTGCAAGTTTCAACTTTCAAACAAAATACTGTTCTTAAATTAAAGACTATGGGAAACTTGAAGCAGAAGAATGCCCAAGACTTATACAAGTGTGATTTCACAAGGGCTTCTACATTCACAAGATTTTGGCATGCAGAGAAAGATATGTTTCTGTCATTTAGTCAATTTCTCACTTACTAATTTAAAAAGGTAAACAGTAGGTGGTCAATCTTCATAGCACTTGGAAACAATTAGACTTGTATCCTCAGCTATGGAGCAGGAACCCAGCTTCAGGCCTGTGGCTTCTAAACATGTCCCAAGAAATGTAACATAATACTTCTCAAAGTCCTTCCCTTATGGAACAAAGTAAAAAGCATGTCAGGCCTCAAAATACGGCTCTAATATCCCATATTTTGCTTTTGGGGAGTATGTATTTTCTAGATTTTGGGAAACATATACTTTCTAGAAACATTTTCCTGAGTTGCTGTGTTTTATTTTTTTAAAAGATTAATCTTCATACACTAAAACAAAGATCTCTTTGTACTAGCTGTGCTAAAATGCACCTCTGGTATTGAGTTTCTTGGCATTCTTCAGGGCTTTGGCTACTTGAGTAGTTTGATGCAGAAGTCAGGTTGCCTCTTGTCATCCTTTTCTGCTTACGTAGTGTGATATTGGTTATGGTCCTGTGACTGTGAATGCAGCTCAGGAAAATGTGTTCAACAAGACACTTATGGGATAGACTGCCACCCCACAGGGTAGTTCAGTCCAAAAAAATGTTGTTTGTTCCTTTTCAAAAATGAGAAGGCAGTGGTGTTAAGCTGAACCAGCAGTCCTTGATGAATCAGTCTTTTTCACATGTAAGAGTGAAGGTTAGTGAAGGAAGGAACAAAAAAGGGGAAAGTAAGAATGAAGAGGAGAACTGGAAGGGGCTAAGGATGGAGATGTGCACAACATGGTTAGCAAGGATGAACAGGTTGAACTTGATGCGATAAGCAAATGCAAGAAAGTGGGCATGGTGACAGAATAATAGTAAAGAAAAATAGTTTCCATCAACAAAATGTGTTATTAGTTGGTTTTTTGTTCATTTAAAAGAACTAGCATTTTGTAGGAGTTGCCACAGAAGACACTTTCATAGCAAAGTATGATCATCTAGTGCTTGTAACTTGCATACTTGCAAAAATACTGTCAACAGATGTATCTTTTGAACTGTAGTTAAAAACTTCAGTACTTTGAAGAGGTTTGGTTTTGTTTTGTTTGTAATTTGCCTATTTATTTTTGGCAGGTGCTGTGTTTGCTTGTATTGCCTGTTTAGAAGTTGTGACCGGCACATTGTCAATTTCAGTTTTTAATATTCTCTATGCAACTACTGTTGCATGGTTTTCAGGCTTTAGCTTCCTCCTATCGGCAGGCCTTTGTCTAATTCCATTGTCTGTCCTGTGGTAAGTACGGATCAGGAGGGTTCTTCTGACTGCCTTTGCCAGTAATTTTTATTTTGACATGAATTGGAGCTGAATAGTTTAGTGCAGTAGTTCTCAAACTTTCCTGTCTGCTAGTGTGCTGTTGTGGCTCTAGCTTCACAGCTTTTCCCCGATCCAGCTACCTTCCCTCAGCTCTGTGCTGTGAATTTCCCCCAGACTGAAACCTATCCTGAATGTACTGCCAGTGGGATACACCATACATACCCTTGACTGCACGTGTGACTTCCCTTGGTTTGAGTCCTTTACATGGTCTTTCTTCCAGGAAAGCCTTTCCCACAGATCATGTGAAAGGCATGAACTTAATTTTGCAGTCTGAGCTCTTCTAGATGCTAATGAGGGTTATAAACATGACAGTCAGTCACCCACTGGATTTAATGTAAAGCTATCTGTTGTGGTCTTTGGTCATGGGTGCCTTGTAACCCAGTGTCATTAAAATCTGTCAAAGATTTTAAAGCCCAAAAGAATAAACTTCTAAACATGTTTAAAAAATAGGCCTCTATAGCAGTTGTGTCTAATCACATCTAGTGATCATCTAGTAATACGGACAGTGAAATACCATTAATGAGCACTCATTTATTTCCAGTATAAATTCTTTTTAGGATGCTGAAACAAAAATCTAAATGACAGAAGAATCAATTTTCATTAGATAGATTTGCAGTTGGGGGAAAAAATGTTTTTCTTAAGAGGGTGGTACTCTGGCTGGAGACCAGGAAACATATTTACCATCAATCAGTCCATCTTGCAATCAGTACTGTAGTACATCATCACCATAAATTTCTGAAAGTTATATTTCTTTACCTTCTGTCATTAGTTTCAGATATCTGACCCTTTGAATACCCTTTTTCTGCACCTTTCTTTTTAGAGTGTCATGCAGTTGGAGAGCAGAAAAGGTAGCTGTTCCAGTGTGTAACAGGCAGAGTAGTTTAGTACTGTGCTCAAAGGCAGCAGTAATGATATTGTCTGATTTGTGTAATTAGGGCAAATAGTGTCACTGCTTTTGTTTACTAAGACACATTTGTGCCACAGAGGATGGCTGCAGAGAGCTATCCTGTGTGTTTGTTGGTGCTGAATCAGCATGCTATACTGAACTATCTCAGCTAAAAATACCTGTCTTATCTTTGTCTTACAGCTGGCTTCTGTGCACAAGCTGGAATGGGGAGGACTTGGCTCTGCTGGTACCTGAAGAAGTATCCAGCTTAGAGAGTGCTGATAGTTGAACAAAGGATCCACATACCTGGGATTTCTAATCTGACATGTAGTGGCAGAGAGAGTTATGTCACACAGAAACCACAGAGATAACACAACACAATCTCCAAGTGGCTCTGCAGCAATAAGCACTAAATTGGTACCACTCAGACCCAGTCTCTTTTTAGCACTTGACTAAAGCTAGCTCTTAACTATGGAAATAGGTTGACAATTGAGATTAATGCTGCTTCAGCATAAATGAAAAAATAAGGTAGGATGATACTTTTTCTCAAGTTTGAGAATGTCAGCTGTGGATTGTGATACATCTTGTATCTCTCTAAACTGGGTGACAAAGATAAGTTTAGCAAACCAGAGGGCACTGGCAATTCTGCTGAAGCCATTGCAGCTTGTGCCAGCTGAGGATGTCGTCCACTGTGTACATCTTGAAAGGTCTGTCTTAACAGTGAAGCCCTCAAACTGTCTAAAATTACTAAACTAAAAACCAGGTTTTTTTCAGAAAGCAAACTGGAGACAGTACTTACACCTGCCATAAGTACACTTACTGTTCTGCAGCTAGCAGAGTGTTTTTGTAAGTTTAACATAAGATGTGTGGACCTTGCCTGTGACTTAGTTCTTGAAATGGATTTTCACACAGAATTGTCAGAAAATTTCCATCTTGCAGAATGTGAAGTTCAGCCTAAACCTACATTTTGCAGAGGCCATATTGCACATTTATCATTTTCCATATATTAAGGACTGTGTACAGACATCTGTTTTGTCCCAGAGATAACTTCTTGTTTTCTACTTAAGTTGGTACTTAGCTTAAACGTTTCTTTTAGTGAAAAGCTGTGATAGCATTTCTTATCTGTAGATCTTTATTTTTTTAACAACCCTGAAATGAGGTGACAAAATCAGAATAATGAATCTAATCATCTTGCAACAAATGCAGCATAATTTATGAACATTTGAACAGCACTTCTGATCTTCAAAGCACTTTACAAATGCTATTCAAAACATCCTTCCATAATAGGTACTATAGTCTCGGTTGCATAGAGAGAAATTGTTAACAGAGAGGATGTGACATGCCCAGTGCCCCAGTGCAAACTGGTGAGACTGCCAAACCTAGGAATCAGTTTCAGCACTGACTCCTCACCTTTTCCCTTAAGATCTTTAAGTATAAATTACCCTGAGTATTTGGTTCTGGAATGCACAGCACAGCAGAAGTGGGAATATAACACCATATTAAGGACCACTCCCATCTGTTGATTTTGTTAAGATTTTGACAGCCAATACTGTTCTGATCTCTCAAAGTTGTGTATGACTCTTTTCCCCCAAAACAGATTAGGTAGAAAAAGCAAAACAATGTAAAGTGGTTGCCATTTAGAGAGTGAAACCTCTAGGAAAGCAACTACAATGACTTCACATGCACACAGCATAGGATAAAAATGCAGACAGACATAGCATGTGCTGTGTAATTGATGAGCTGCTTACAGCCACTGATACCCATTCTGTGAACAGAGACTCCTGCAGAACTTCACAGTGGTACTCCACCGAAAAATAGTAATACCAAATCATGATGATACTTCTATAGATCCTTTGTAACTGAATGATTGCATTCTTTCCAAGTTATGTATCATGATCACAGAGAAGCCCGGAAGAAGGTTCAAATAAGTTAAAGGGAGAGCTTACAATATTCAGGAGACGACTGTCTGCTCATCACAGGTGAAAACAGGGCCATTTATCCAGGCCAGAGGGAATGTACTAACACCTCTAGCCAGCTCTTACACTTCTGTCCTGAACTCCCAAGACTGATGTTGGCAATTAAAGATCATTAGCTTTCTCTCAGTAGTTTAGACAAGAGCCAGAAAATAAAACTGCTTAATGCCTTTGAGGTGCCCAAGCTACTGCCAACTTATTGGAAACATGAGCTGAGTTCTACAATAACCAGTGGGTCCAAAACATAATGAGTACTTGTAGAGAGATTAAGAAAACACTGATGTAAAGGATTTTAGCACAAACATTACATTGTCTTCCTTGCCTCTTCATTATGCAGTTATGTAAGGCTTTATGAAACTAACTATTTCACACAAAACTGCCTGGAAATAAAAAAGCAAATGCAGAAGGGGCATGTACCTTCACTTGCTCTTCAGTGCACATCTCTTCTAGCACTTGGAAGTTCACAACAAAGCGAGCCACTTTCACAGCAGTGCTGTGTCAGTCAGTCCAACTGAGGACAAGCACGTACACCTCAGGAATGGCTTTGTTATGATTTAACTGCACAAAGTATGTGCTGTTTGCAGAGTGTTTCTGGTAGATGGAGCATTTAGAACTGGCTATAAATTTAGGCCAAAACACATGGAGGATATGAACTGTGTTTTTAAAATGCCTCGCACAGTGCAAGCTGAGGAACCAAGTACTAATACGCATCAGATTATTAAAGCAAAATCTTCTAAGTTTATAATTATTTGTGTATAAATACGAATTATTTTGACACAATAATAATAATAATAAAGTTTGGGTTTTTTTAACTCTGTTGCCTGTGTAGTTATTGTGCTTTTAAATTTTGTTTTGACAAATGGCCAAGGGCATGACTGATAGAGGATTGTTGGTGTAAACAGGAGCAGCACTAGGTATCATCTATTTTTTATGGTCATAACACAAACAGCAGAGCAGGAAGATGTGCTTTTGCTTCCCTCCTGCGCCTGGGGAGAGAGGATGGTGCTCAGAACATTGGCACCAAGAGGAGGTGGGGAGTTACAGAGTAGGGACAGCACTGCTACCTGCAAGAAGTCATGGTGGGGGTTTGTGTTGCACCTGCCAGAGCAGTGGAGCTGGAAGTGCCTTCCTCCCTTTACCCAGGCCAGATCTGTCCCAGCTCCAGTGCCCAGCATACCGCACTTAGCTGCCTCTGTGGGTTGCTCCATGCAGCACCTGCTTTGCAGAATGAGGCTTGTACAAAATGGGAGGAATGGGCTGGGGCAGGAAGCCCAGTCCACAGCCCAACCCCCTTAGCACTGAGAAAACGTAACCCTTCCTTTTTACCTCAAAAGCTTTTTGCCTCAGTCCTGCTTGACTCCCATTTCTCTACTAACAGCACAAATTCTCACATGGGCCCCTTACAGATACTATTTGCTTTCCAGCCTGGCTAACCCCTAGGATTAGCTTCCTTACAGACATAATGAACAATGCAACTTCCTGGCTCTGAATATGGCTTGATCTCACCCAAGATTATTACAAAGTATACTAATCATTGAACAAAACCACCTAGAAATTGCATGCAGCCTCCTAATCTGCTTCTGATTTTACACTGCGCTAATGAGAAACTCTAGTAAATTACTTGTCTTAATGGAGTTTTGCTCAGATGCAACAGCATCCATCTTTCAGCCAACACTAGGAAAGGCCAACCAGCTCAATACACTGAAGTGGGGAGCTGTGAGTTATCAGTGTCCCATAGTTGGATGGCTTCCTGTTTTCTTGAACAGTGCTGGTAACACGACAGACCTCCTAAAAAAATCCATGCCAGCACCTTTAACTTGTCCCAGACCTGGCAATGTAATCCCTCAGCTTTTCTGGCCTGAGCCTTGAGCAGTACAAAACCTACTGAACCCCAAGCTTGCTTCATAACAACAGTTTAGTTTTGCTTTACACACAACTGCAGAGGAACTTGTCAATTATAAACCAGGAGCCAACTCATATTTAATAAAGATTATCAGCTCATGGATGAGGATGAGCTGTAGAAAACAAAAATGTGAGTAGGTCTACACTTGCATGTTCAATTTATTGGTCCTCTGTTTAACCTCCCTAAGGGAAAAAACCCCAACAAATTAACAGCTTGTACTGCATAGCACAAGCCTATAATCTCTACAAGTCTCAAGTGACAGAAAATTTTAGAAGCTTCATTTCTTAAATGAAATAAGTTTAAATATAAAACGAAATAAGACCAGCACTAAAGTGAGTCATACTATCATCTTAATGTTTCCAAAGTGCTGCAATGTTTTGCATATAAAAGTACTACAAAATTTACAGGACAGAAGCTAGAGGCTTTGGCCCATACTGATAGGGAATTTGTTATAGCTATAAGCACACTGAAAAGCAAAAGGGATGTTTGCAGTTGTGGAAAAAGGTTTATAGCAACATTCCTGCTAAAATTATCTACAACAGAACACTAATTACATTCAACCAAGTCATTAAAAGTTGCTGAATAAATACAGTTCCTGTTTTAGAAATAGTCCTTCAAGTTCTTCATATCTGACAATAGATAACATTTTTTGAACCACAGACTTTTTTCCTGATATGCCATTGTATTAGCTGCCTTGCCAGATTGATGTAACATATCCACGTGTATGACACCAGGAACAGTTGTTACAACCCTGAATTTAAAATAAAACCACTTCGGCACACAAAAACCCTTCCAGTGGTCTGCTCCTTTAAAAGGTGTATTTAAGTATAAATATCTCATTCTTCTTAATTAAGATCTGATTTTTGTAAACCCACAAATAATTATTTCTGCATTTGTACCACCATATCTTCATGTTCTTACTGCAGCAGCTTTATTAGGTACTTCCATAATCCTGCATTCTTTCTTAATACTAAAATACCTAGACCTGGGAGCGCTCTTTTGGATTATGTTCAAACAGATTTTAAAACATCTCTTTAAATCCCAAGTGGAACTTGCTTCTACTTTCAGAAACCAAAATACCCTCTCAGGGACACACATGAAAAAATCTAGTCCTTTAATTCCACTCTTACAGCAATACTTTCAATTCTACACAAAAGCTTAATAGCTCACTCATAAATAGCTGTCAAGAGAGGGCTACAATGTATGTAACTGGCAATGCCAAAGTTAAAAACCTTTAAAGATATTGCAATAAAAGGGACAACACTGGGTCATGAATAAGAGAGTCTTGATTTAGGATTAAATATATTTTGAAACGCAACAGCATTTATAGCAAACTTTTATTCAATAGTTTAAAAAGTGTATGGAAATTTTCATGAACAAAGAGTTATGCAACGGAAAACACCTTCCTCTTCCCCCACTAAATGCATTTACCACAGTAGTCAGTTTTAAAATGCCTGGGTATTTTTGAATTTCTTGTATACATATATAGCATTTCCATATTTAAGAAGCTATTGTCCTGAGCAGTTTATGAAAAGGCATTATTTAAACTACCTAGTTACAGGACATTTGTATGATTGATAACAAGCACAGAACAATTTAGAGACATTTAACATTAGTTAAACATTTAATGTGCCTTTTCATTAAGGAAGGCAAGTGATAACTAGGTCTGCTTGCTTAACACTGTGAGTGTCAATTTAGTACCATGTACTTAGATCTGCGCTAGAAAGACACACACAAAACATTTTTGTGAAGTATATTTTGTTACAATAAACCGAGTTTGTGCTCCATCATCATGTGTGGTTCTCCCATAACCTCACTCTGGGAAGGATCTGAAAAAAGAAAAGTTGACAGCATGAAGCCTTTACCAAGCTACAAAGACTAACAACAACTAATGAAGTTAACATCTCTTTTCATTATAATGCTTAGTGCAACAGTTACTTGACTGATTTTTGACAGTGTTGCAGAGTGCAGATCTGTAACTCAGAAGCCTCTATCCAAAGCACTGATCAGAGAACAAACACATATATTGTGGAACAGCTTGCCATAAGGACACACACACATTTCAAGTAAAACCAACCAGTTCTGCAAAAGCACAGACTCCAACTGCCTGAATTTCAGAGGGATTACACTACAAGTTTAGTGTTTGAGAAAACTCAAGTCTGACTGAAGCTTTTCTCCATAGTTGCCCTAAACCTCTTTCCAACACAACTTCTCTGCACACCACGAGCTCACAGTCCTCCCTTCTGTTAGCTGGGACATACTCCTGCTTTCTCTTCTCCACCCAGCTGCCTAGTTTCACAGAAATTCTACACCTGTAAATATTTGTGAGATGTCCTCCATTCTGTAAAGTATGGTTGACATTAGCCACTGTACTCAAAGGCTACCAAGGAATATGCAGAGGACACAAGAGAGATCAATACTGACAGTATGAACTTCTTTTCTACACAAAAAATTAAAATTTAAAAAAAACCAATCAAACAAGCAAAAAAACAAACCCAGAGCCAGTACACATGTTGTGATTGTTTGGAAGAAATATGCTTTTCTTTATGGGTGCATCAATCATGTTTTCCCTTCTATAAATAAGACATATTCATGCTGCTGATTCCTCCAGAGACAAAATATCTAGTCCACTTCCTGATAAATAAAGCCTTAACAAAAACACTTGTAACCCACTCACTCCTCAGCACTCTATAAAAATCTAACAGTTTGTTGTGAGCAATGGTAAATGACCAAATTTCAACAAATTATGTTTGACATTGTTCTACCCCTGTGGAACCACAGTAGCCCAAGATTCCTTCCCTTGGTCCCTCTATATTCATCTCAGAAAATAACCCCAGATTTGGGGTTATTTTCATGCCTCTAGATTCAGATTTGTTCCTCCATTATTTCCAGCTTCCTATCTCCCCAGCTATTTTCTTTCTCCAATCCCACTTCAAAATACTCTCTGCCTCCTTCCATCTCCTTAAATACAAGCTAGAAGTAATTTATTCAAAAGGCATTTTTCCAGGTTTATTCTATTCTACACATACTAATAGCCAGCAGGCTAGCACACAACTGCAGCCTGTTGAGTTCATTTGAGGGAGCCTTTCCCCTGCTAAGTATCTGTTTCATTAATTCTGTACCTCTTCTCTAACATTTTCTTCTTAATTATAGAATGTAAAAATCTTTGTAACCTCTGCATGACAAAATCTGCACGAGTACTTTAAAAGTTTCTGAGGAAAGAGGCATACAACATATATGCATAATCTACTCCTTTAGAAACAGAGCCTACAAGCAAATACTGTCTTGCTCAATATTTCAGAGTAATTTCCACATAACTTACAGCTGAATTACATTTATTTCTCCTTCCAAAGTGCTTCTTTGCTTTTAGGATTTAATGTGGTTTTTTCCATTTTGGGAGTTTAATTCTCTTGTTCAGTAGAGGCAAAGAACTTCACAGCTCCCAAATTTTACCTTTAAATGTTCCCATAATATTAAAGCCAGAATGTATTTACCATTAAGGATATCCTCAAAACCAATGCATTCATCATTTCCCCTCAAAATGTCCATTGCCATGTTTGAGCTGTGAAGAAATGGTAGACGCTGGACCTGTAAAAAGAGTTCAAGCAAGAGTTCAAGTCTCTGCAAGTCTGAAATAGAAAGGGTTCATATTTGGATTTCTCAATCTGAAGTGACTTAGAAAAGTCAACAGGCAGAAAAAACAACACTGGAATAAGAGAACACCTGGCACACGACGACACAAAAACACCACCACCTTCTTCTGGTTATCTGTTTGAGAAGAACAACCTTCTAATAGATTTTTAGTTTTCACTGTGGTGTAGGTAGTACAGCAAATATTGCACTTTAAAAAATAACGAAGTACTTTCTGTCTACTCTGTAAAGCTCCTCTCACATAAAGTTGGGGAGGTTCACTGCAAACCTCCAGACCCTGAGGTCAGTACTGGGCAACTGATGTATACTGCACAGTTTGGGAACTACATTCTAAGCCTCCTCCATCTCTGACACAGGTCAGGAATGCAAGTGAAAGGGCTATATTGACTTTCAAACATTCAAACATAATCCTCCTTTTAATAAATCTAAATCATAGTTATGTCTCCGATCTCAACCAATTCTTAAGCTTCAAGTCCACTCCCAGTTACTTTCAACAGTCTTCTGTACCCTTCACTCATAGTATTTCCAAAAAAATTTCAAGTAGCACACATAGATTTCAGAGCATAAATTTTCTGAGAATGCACTCACTACTACTATAGGTACTTCAGCTAAACTACAAGAAAACTTGTATACCCAACATCAATCTTGAACTGAAAAACCTTCTGATCACTGTATTTTCCCCCACACATCTCCCAAAACCACCTCTGGAGACAGACTAACAGGATATCCTCACCTCCCTCGTTCTCTGCAATGCGCTAATGTTAGGAAGAAGATTCCTCAAGACAGCACAGCTGAGTCCAAGGGATGTTTGTGTATCTCACATCCTGACTTTCACACCTTCAGGACCAGTAACTTCTGCCAAGCTTAATGCAGGTCACTATGGTTCAGTAGCACCTATCACTCAGAGTACAAAATTGTTCTAACTCACTGGGAAAACCTACACTTAGTAGCCTGACAACCTTCAAGAAGACAGAAAAGTTTACTAGGACCAATGAGCTTTCTGTTTCCCTTTCTCCAGCTACCCTCAGTCCTAGGAGAAAAGAAGGAAAAGGAGACAGACTTAGCTTCTCAATTAAGAGTTAAAACCTTTGAACTTAACTCCCTGTAGAGCTCCCTTGATCTTACAACAAAGGCTGAGGAAAAATAAGCACATAGAAAACTCTGTTTCAGGTTTCACATTACCTCTACATCTACTCCCAAATCACTACCCGCTTCAGACCCTTAAGTCTCTTTTCCCTACAGCTGCGGAGACTCCTTCCCGTGAAGGTCATACGTTCTGCAGGGGAGAGTATTAATTTTAGGAATTAATACTCAATTTCTCCTGCTTTTCTCTGAAGGCTTACAGGAAGCTATTCCACAGCAAAGCTAGAGCAGTTACCACTTCACCAAATAACCAGTAAAGAACAGCAGCTAAGAGGCTTTAGCATATGGACTACTCTAAAAACTAGTAATTGCACTGTTTGGTTCATAGCTTTTAACAGCAATTTTTTAACAGTGAATTAATTCCTTTTGGAAACATAAGGTATCTCAACAAAGAAAAATGTGTCTCTGAAAGCATGTTTCAAGGTAAACATTTTTTCAAATGGCCTAAGTTATACCAGTTGGATAAAAATGCCTACCTGTTTCACTGCTCTGAACTCCATCTGCAGCTTTAAAGGTGCATGGATTCCTTGGATGTTTCTCAGTGTGGCAAAGTTGGTTTTATCTTGATTTAACTGGAACTGTCACAAACAATATTGATTTTTATTTCAGAAAAAGTTACTTTGAAGTACAGCCATAGAAGAAATTTGTGACATCCTACTTTAAAAGAACATGCTTACCAAATTTGTATGTAAAAATTCAGTGATACTATCAAACATGTCTCAGGTGTACAGGAAAGAGAGTGATGCAGTAAGATTTGTTCTATGAAGCTGAAATTGGTTTTTTGCTGGATTTTATTCCAAATTAATAGCAGAAATTTTATTTTGTTACTTTTGATAATCAGGAGATGTAACACCACCAAGTGGTACAGTTTTGCACTACTTTACAACAATATTGTCTGGATGAATAGGAAGCTAAGTCCAGTTTAAAGATCACAAAAACCAATTTGATATCATTAGTCATCAAAGACTACTTGAAAACACTTGATGTACTTCTTTTCTGATTAAGCAGGAAAACAGAGCACCACTTACAGTCCTTATGATTGTGAAAAGCAAATGAAAACTCATATTTTCCCCAACTGCTCTCAAACTTACCAGTAAGACATAGAAAATCTATTTAGTAGAGGCTTTTTAAAGGAAAAGTGCTCACTCATGTATACCAGAGTACAAAGAAGTAAGTTATACTTAATGTAAGTTATACTTAATGTTAAGCTTAAATAATAAAAAAATTTCAAATCTCTGATTTGAAAATCTGTACTCCATCACCATGACAAAAGCCTATTATTACGAGAACATCATATTTATGAGAAGGGATATCAAAAACCAATCAAAAAATACAAGTCAAAGACATAACAAGCATTTTCTTTGTAACAATCTATATTGAATGCTCTTCAAAAGGTAGCAGAAAATACTATTTATATGCCTCATCCTAATCTTATAATTCTGGTTACATTATTTTTCCATTTCTTTTATTTTATAGAAATAAGGATTTTTGGATAGCAGAGATATTTGGTTTCTCCCAGTGCTACCTGAAAAACCTTCTTAACATTTATAGCAGCAAAAACAACCATAACTATCTCAGGATACATTAAATATTTTCCCATTCAAACGTACATGAAAATAATTATTAAACTGGCCTTAAACTTACAGAAAAATTAACCAAATGTGGAAGAAACAATTTCGAAAACTCACATACTTCTTAGGGGATCACATGGCCTGTTTCATTTCTGTGCATTTTTGTCTCGCTAGCATGTGATCTTTTAATTATGTAGGTTTTGTATAGCACGAACAGAGTTAAAAACTAAGTTACTGCAATCAGTTTAAAAAAAAGTCAATCAACAAATAGCTCTGAAACATTAACACTATTTATAAATAAACTCACAAATTTGGTGTCACAAAACCATCCTTTTGATGCAAGGCAACACCAACACTGGCTAAAATCAGAATATATTAGACATTACAGTCAGACCATGTCCTGCTGTTTAACTTAGCAATTTGGAACATTGTAGCACAATAACATCGTTGCTTCAGGACACTTCGATACATTGTATCTTCTGCATGACAAAACAGGCACCAGAGACATTCAGTTCAACCAGCGAGTCCAGCCTCCCTCTACCTTCCACAGACCACTTGTAGGGGTCCATGAGCAACAACTGAGCCAGACAAGATTGCACTTATGATAAACTGTAGGTGTAAAATGTATAGATGGGATCAAGCAATTCATGGTAAAATATGTACGCGTTCACAGGCTGAAAATGAAGACAGATGGTAAATCTACAGACAAAATGGGAGGATCAGCCTTCACGAGGTGACAGGTGTGCCCCTGGCCTACCTATGGTGGCCGCACACACACTCCTGGATGACTAAACCTGACCACAGAAGTCCCTACTTGGAAGCCTGCTTACACACTTGAAGTAGGGAGAGATACAAGTAAGAGATTAATATTAAACAGACTTGTAACAATGTTATTTGTGTAAATAAAATGTTACTATTGTTGAACACCTTCCTTCTGTTAAAGACCCTGCTCATTACTTGCTACTGTACAAAGCAGTCCAGATAACCACACCATTAACTTAAACTTCATGATCAGTTAAGAGTGAAGATGGCTACATTTGATGTTACGCTTACATTCTTTTCTGTCAACTCCAGTGGATGGCTGGGCAATAATTCATTTTTCACGCTTGTAAAGCTAGAAGAACAAATAGAAAAGACATTAATTAATTGGGATATGGGTTTTAAAGTTGCATTCCGAAACTAATCTCAGATACAAACACCAGTCCCCAGAGACACACAACTAGCAAAGTCCGAACTACAGAAAAAGATTAATAGGGAAGCAGCAGGTAAAACCTCTAACTACAGCACTACCAGGAGAAAAAGAGTTTCAAACATCCTTTATGCTTGACAAAACAGAATGTGTTTTTCTTCCTTGATACCTTTCAGAAAGAGATGAAAATACAAATAAATTAAGTCATTACAGAGTTAATTATGTCCAAGCTACACTGTATCTTATTTTGAAGCCTCCAAGCTTTTGCAATGGAATATTGTACATGCCTTCGCCCCAATGCCAGTTGTATGGCATTTTAAACTCCATGAACTTAATCTGGATTCATTATCCAAGACAGAGACGTAAGTTTCGACTGGGGTAAAAATGGCAAACTCCAAACTATTTTTATTATATTACTTTTAGGGTTTGTCCCAGTGCTGAAATTAACCATTTCCCACAGTGTTATGGCACACTCATATAAATGTATACTAAAACTATCAGATATTTCACAATTATCTATCAATACTTTGCTGTTTCTTTTCTAAAGGACAATATCACAGAGGTAAATGCCTGTTTGCAACACACCTTGCAAGAAACTTCTGTAAAAGCCAACATTTAACACACACTGAAGTTCAACACTGTCTACGACACAATTCAGCCAGCAAAAGTAAAGCATACCCTCTGCGCAGAAGATCATGACCTTCAAATAGCCCTGAAGCTGAAATGTCTGTAAATGGGATACTATCCTTCAACAGAGAAGCAGCGCCTCTGGAATTCTGGGGGGAAAAAAAAAAAGAAAAGAAAAAAAAAGAGGATTACTTCAACAGAATCAGACCACTTTTGTATGGACCATTAGGCCAGCCAAATGAAAGGAAGTGCTCAAAGACTTCTTAAACTACCCCTGGACAAGCCCTCGACTTTAGAGTTTCTTTAAAATAGAGGCAAAACACCCAAATCCATAAACCCTACACTAATACTGAATTTCAGAGAGTCTGATAAAAACTAAAGGTACTGACAACATTTTTGGATCTGGTTGACCCAGATCAAGTTAAACTGACAATATACCCCCTGTTTGTTCCCACCCTGGGCTGCAGGGATGGAAGGGAAAGAGGCAAGTCCTGACAGCTGACAGGACAGAAAGGAGCATTCCTTCATTTACTGCAATACTGACACAAGATCAAATTTAGCCACGGTTTGAAGCTGCCATAAGGAGGACAAGGTGTATTCGAGCAGCCCAGTATGCCAGTTAACTGAAAGAACAAAGGAAAGCAGTAACTTGTACTGGATCACGAGAAGACCAGAGCCTTACTAAGTACTGCTTATTGGTAACCTAGGCCACTAATTTCACCCTAACCTACCCGAATTTATCGAAATGATTTTAGGATTGTTCATAAAAACTGCTTCACCAATAGAGCAATGTGTAATAAACAGCAAAAGGTGACAGCAATAATCTCTGGAAGGTGATGAGCAGCTCAATGCAAGGGTTTCCCTCAGCAGCACTGTCAGATCCAACAGAAAACTCAGGCTTACAGTTAAGATCTTCTGCACCAACATGCGAGCTCTCAGTAACATAAGAGCTGTAGGGCAGCCCTAACATGCCTGTTGTTCCATGCGTATAACGCACCTACCAATTTACAGACTCAGCACTGACCAGACCTTTGCGAGACTGCTGTAAATGAAAGCATTAAAGAGATACGGTACCCGGGGGACGCGACAAGAGGGAAGACCAAAGTTAAACTCACGGAGAAAACCACGAAACACTCCCCAAAAGCAACACTCTCGAGTCACCCCAGTGCCCGGCCCGTCTGAGGCGGCCCCAGCGCCGCTGCCCACCACGGAGGGCCGAGGCGTGACCTCCCTCTCCGGGAGCTGCGCTGCCGAGGCCGCAGGAGGCTGGGACCGCCGGGGCTCCCCGTCCTGCCCCGCTGCAGGGAAGGGCTTTAATCACAGTCGCCACGAGCTCTCCGCGCCTCTCGGGCCCCCGCGCCCGTGAGGAAACCCGCCATAGCCGCGCCGGACCGCTATGACTCAGCACGGCCCCGCTGCCCCCGGGAACGCCAAGAGGGTGAGGGGAGGGGTATCCGGCGGGGCAGCAGGGCGGGAGGTGAGGTCCGGTCCGGTTTGCTTCGGTGCGGTCCGGCACAGGGACACCTCCGCCCGCCCGGCGCCGCCGCTGCCCGCACTCACCATCTTGAGCCCCTGACGCGCGCAGCCACTTCCGCCGCCGCCGCCCGCTCACTTCCGCCCCGCCCCCGCGTGCGTCACCGCGCGAGGGGCGCGGCCGCGCGAGGCAATGGGGGCGCGGAGGGGGCGGTGGCTGATGGGGGCCGCGCCGCCTTGCCCGGCGTCTTGTGAGGGGTGGGGGGTAAGGGGTTCGTGTCCTGGCCTGTGCCCTCTTGGGCATGGCTTTCTTACTCGTAGGTCTGTGCCTTGTAAACCGAACGCGCTGTTCTCTGAAGCACAGAATCAGTTAGGTTGGAAAAGACCTGTGGGACCAGCGAGTCCAACCCATGACCGAACACTGCCATGTCCGCGACACCATGGCGCTGAGTGCCGCTTCCAGTCCTTCCCTAAACACCTGCAGGGACAGTGACTCCACCACCTCCCTGGGCAGCCTATTCCAATGCTAAATCACCCTTTCTGTGAAGAAATTCCTCCTCATGTTCAACCTAAACCTCTCCTGACAACACTTGAGACCATTTCCTCTTGTCCTGTCGCTTGTTATCTGGGAGAAGAGGCTGACCTCCCACCTAGCTGCACCCTCCTTTAAGGCACTTGTAGAGAGCAATAAGGTCACCCCTGACATCTTCTTTTCCAGGCAAAAACTCCAGGTCGTTCTCACATGCCAGCAAAGCCCAGCTGTCTCAGTGCCACCATGGCCCCAAGCAGGAGCTGAAGTTGACCAACACCTTCCCATGGCAGACGGGGGCAGCCATGTCCGTGGTGTCTTGGTGTGGGGAGCTTTTCTCCGTCAAACCCATCCCGTTCTGCTCTGCCACAGGCAGCAAAAACGGCTTGGGTGACACCAAAAGCATCACAGTGCTGACAGCCTGAGGTGGTGGAACCAGGCAGTGAAGTTTCCAGAGACTTTTCCATATATTTCAATGCATAGCTCCACATGTGTATCTGGGATGTTTATTTTATATATTTCTTCTGAGACGTGTAGCTCATTCAACCCTTTAACCTTTTAATTTAGGTTACCCTCAGTAACCCAAACTGACCTGTTTTTGTGAATTTTATATGTGGCAATTAAACGCCATCTCTCTATCTCACGCACACGCACAGCCACAGAGGCAATATTTAAGCAGGAATTTTAAATGTTTTAATGGCACTCAGATTTGTAAAAAAAAAAGACAGAAAAATTACTACACTTTATACTCTGTTTTCCTGTTTCTTGGACAATATCTGTACACCTCTTAAATCCCCCACCCCCCACATTCTCAACCCAAGTTCTGGCCCTTTGTATTTAAGTCTTAGGTTTAAAGCAAAAACTTCAAAAGAATGAGAATGGAGGACTGGAGTTTTAAAAATCATTTTTAGGAAAATAAGTACCACAAAGGTTTCTCTGATCTTATAATTATAATGGGTACTTGGTTATTGTGGTGCTGGACTCATTATTATAGAATAGATGTGAATACAAAAAACAAATCAAGTTCCTGTTTAACTGCAGCTTACAGAAAGCTAGGTTTTGTCACTAAATGTATTTATTTATTGACTGAGTTTGTTGATCAGGATATGACTGTAGAGATGAAACATCTAACTTTC
Source organism: Ploceus nigricollis (assembly GCA_013399945.1). Classification (NCBI taxonomy): domain Eukaryota; kingdom Metazoa; phylum Chordata; class Aves; order Passeriformes; family Ploceidae; genus Ploceus; species Ploceus nigricollis. Next base: position 151,676 of record VXBC01011381.1, read on the forward strand.
AAAGTCATTCTTGCAGGACACAGACAGGATGCAATCACTCCATGTACATTTTTGACATCACTGCGATCGGCAGTCTAGGCTGCACAACATAAAAGGACATACATTGCAAGAAAGAACTGGTTTTCCTTTAGAGGCTTTCACACTTGGGAAAATTTCCAGACATAAACACAAATCACACACGTATTTTTTCATCAGATCACCAAGTATTTCAAATTGGAGCAAGGCTTGATTTCTTTCACAACCAACTTTGCTTTAACGATCTTACAGCGAGCAGCTCGACAGTGGGTGATTGGGTGCCTCTCTGCAGCCCCACTGCAAATAAATAGGAGTTGCACCAGCAGTTGTCAGGCTGACCAAATCTGGGACCAGAAATGAGAGCCCGTGGTGAGTGATGAGCACTTTGACAGCTCAGAAGCAGTGGGTATGGCTGCTCTGCATGTTGCAGGTGATTTCAGGGCTGCCACAAGCACCGGGGTCACCAGAGAGCAGACAGGAGCCCACGGGCACTGCACCAGGCACAGCAGCCACGGCACACAGCGCCCTGTATGCTGAAACCTCCCTGCTGGGGAGCGATGCTGGCTGCACCTGAAGGCATCTCCCTGGCAGATGGTAACATGATAGAAAGTGAGATGCAGTGACTGCAATTGCTAAAGGGACCTTCTTGTCTGGGGACACTCATTTAAGAGGATGTAGACACGTTAAAATTAGTGTGAAAATAACTATAGCTCCTCTAAATTAGTGACTTCCATAAGGTTAGGGTGATGAATTTCACACGTTGCCTTTAAAGATAAACTCCAAATGTTTTGGGGTATTTTTGAGAATTTGTTTTCATCACTTTGTGTAGAGGAGGTCTGAAATGTATGACTGTTTCATGTGTTTTCTGGATATTTTTTACTACAGCATTTTTGGAATGTCAAATCTGGTCTTTTTGGTTTAGCTGTGGACCTTCACTAAAGATTCAAGCTATCCTTAGACTACAGACACTTTTATCTTTTGGAAATGGGGAAGTGTTTACTCTTTTTTTAAAAAAAATTATACTGTTCAAATGGTCTTTTATCAGTTAAATTGGAATTAAAAACCAAAAAATCTCATTAAACACAGCTTAGACAGCCTGACCTAAAGGAAATCCTGATTTCAGTTATTTAGCTTTCTCTTGCCTGAATCCCAGCATGGCATCATTTCATGGGAGGTCTGTACATTTCCCGCTGAAGCCTCCAGAAGAAAGGTGGATTCAAAAATTATCACACAGAGGCACAACATTAACTCAAAACCTGCTTTAACATAGCAGTGGAGCTCCCAGAAGAGAGCTGGCTTCCGCAGATCTCCTCTTCCATGGGTAGAGAAGTCTGATATGGGGCAGCCTTTGCTACCTAACCCTAGTCCTAAAATTTTTTTTGTGGGGGGCGAAGACTGCAAAAAGAATGTGTTCTCCAAGGATGCTTGTCTTTGTATTCATGCTTTTTTTAATATTGATGCAGCTTTGTCACTTTTCAAAATATAGTTCCTTTGACGTATCAGTGTCAGCAATCTGTTCTGACTACGTGAACCTCTATCAGAAGAAAACCTTTATCCTGTGGGACTGGGAAACTCTTTTACTGGTCTTTGTCAACAGCGAGTTATAACTTGTTAAAGTGAAAGTACTTTTTATTTGTTTTTAATCAAATCAAATAAACACATTTTCTTTGATCTTTAAGAACTCCTTTCTTGTTAACTTGCTTTATACTTTTATGTTTTGGCATTCATTGTAAATCTAATTATTTAAAAAGTTATTTTGTTTTACATTATTAAACCTTTTCTGAATTTAAGATAAACAGGCGCATGTTTTGTTAAAGATTAAAAATAAATTTCACACAAAACTGCAAAACGTAGCAAAGATAATAATGTGTAGGCGTCAGAGTGTTCCAAAACAAGACTCTCTAGGGGCTCTTCTGAACACACGGCTTCGTTAAAACCATGTTCTGAAAGAGCTCAGGAAACCCCTGTCTCTAACCCACCCTTTCCTGAAGCTGGTGAAAGTATTTAGAAAAAAGTTACTGCTGCAGGGAGACCAAAAAAAAAAAAAATCCCACATATTGCTGAAGGAGCTTATTTTTTCCTGTTTGTTTACCAGCAAAATCTACAGTTTGTAGGATCTTCTTTAGTCAAAACTTTCCCATGCTCATTGTTCAAAAGCAGCAAGCAGTCCAATAGGTGACCAGAAAGAGAGCATCAGGATCTCGATGTGTATGTAGACTTTTTTAACATACTATAACATCTAGTGGGGAAATAATACTGACAATCCCTTGTTTCATTATCTGATTTAGAAGTCATCAGTGAACTTTAAGTGAAAACAATATATCTGTCTTCAGTTCCTTTTTTGGTGGGTCAGACAAGGGAAGCCAGTTGTGTTTTGATCCAAGCAATGTACTTGGATTAAAAAGAAGTCCTTTTTCTCTAGAAGTGATGACTTACTTTGCAGCTTGCCAGTGCTTTTGTAAGTCTAGGAGTACTTTTTTTGTACTAATCCGTTGTTTGTACTCCGTGAGTCTGGGCTTCCCTGGGTTCTTTGTGCAGACTCAGAAAAGCAGGATACTGCACTGGGAGAGCCGGTCACTAGGGGATGCTCAGTACCCGAACACCCCGCGCCTGCTTCCCTCAGCGGTCTCCAGCTGCCTCTGTTCAGCCTCGCTCAGATACTCCTGCCCGGGTTTGAGTACTTTTTCATTCGCAGTGCTGTGAGAATTATGACAAAACAAGGTCAAAAGATAAAAAGCAAGGTTTGTGCAACAGCTGAAGCTGTATGGGCAGTACTTGACAGAATGTTAGTAGGCTTATTTCCCAGTTAATGGATTGATAACTCTTTTCGGTAAGCTCTATTACCTCCCTGTGACACTATTAAACTAATCCTGCAGGCTGAGTCCAACGTTTAACCAAGCCAGTGTTCACGTAGTCAGGACCTCTGGTCTGAAATCAGGTCCCTCATGAGAATTCAAAGGAAAATATTTTTGTGTTTCCCCTCAGTCTGGAGTGATTTTTCTCCCAGAAGCATACCCACTCTGAACATATAGGTGAGACTAAGAGCACATTTCCTGTGAGAGTGTCTTCCTACGGGAAACCTTGAATTTAATTAATGGTAGTCACAGCTGAAAGAATTGAATGGAACATTACTTCCTAGTCCTGCTACTGTGCAGGAAAAAAAATCCCACAAGAGTTTGCCAAACTGCCTAGCAGCAAAAGGGGAGTCTGAGACTGCTCTGACTCATAACCACATCCATTAAGCAGCTAAATAATCAGAAGTCACCTTAATTTCCTCCTATGGCTGAATACAATAAATGAACCCATAATCACCAAACTGAAAAGTTGGCATTTGGCAACAGACATTTTCAGCAAAAATAGGTGCATCACTAAGAATATTTTTTCTTTTCCCTCTAAGAAACTGTCAATCAAAAATATTCTCCATGTGCATTTTCTGTTATTTTAAAAATGAAATTGTGACAAAGTTTCTGATCCAGCCACAATGTGCTACTTAAGAATTAAGCCCACGGATATCATGGTGGTGTCTGGCATAGAAATAGTTAAGGCTCGAATCTTCAAAGGCAATAATGCGTTGAACTTCTCAGGATGTAAGCGAGCCAGTGCCTAGGTTTAGCCAGCAAAATCAGAAATAGGTCTTGAGCCTCTCAAACATTGGCCAGCCTTGGGCTTAGGTTTAAATCTGATGACTCATTTTTGACAGAAAACTGCAGTTTGCTCTCTTGTAGGTAGACAGAGGTCGTAGCTTACAGTAAGCTCACATGCAAGCCCTGACACTTGTAGAGGGCTTTCTTGACTTACAGAGAGTTCCACACAGGTGCAATGATCCCACACACTGGAGAATGGAGTTCACTGAAGGAGCAAAAAGCAACATTGTTTTTGTAATGGAGAACTATTCCACACTTTCTGCAGGAAAAGCTTTTATTGCATTTAACAATATTATATTGTAAAAGGGTGGTGAAGTTAATTGTTTCTAAGGAGAAAATAACGTATCACAAATTTTATTTTTTGCTCCTACTTTTTTTTTTAACTTTTTATTTTTTGAAACTATGTGTATACATTTTCCATGGATGATTTTATTTGTACTTCCTTACTGCAGGTTTTCCACATAATAGGCTTAACTTGTTTTGATCTTCATAATTGCATCTCTTAATTCTGAGTTTTTACAGCTACCTGTTCCATGGCATGAATTATTTTTTTTGTTATATGTGTCATACCAACAGCTTAAGTCATGCTCCTATGCTCCAGTTTTTTGCCGTGAGATGCTGGTTGTGTGTTGCTGGAACTTTGTCACACTGAGATTTCCTATTCAGTTTATATCATATCGTGCTTGTGACAGAAACTGTCAGTGAATTCAAAGAGTGGCAGCTTTATACTTTATACTAAGTAAAGGATATTGCAGAAAAGAGCCAATACAAGTTTTTTTCACTGTTATGGAAGCACATACCATTACAAAGTTGTAGAAAGTTCTGTATTTAACGTACTGAACTGAAACTAAAGAGAAAAGAAACAAATTAAGATAATGCCACTGGGTAAATTATCTATTTTTAGCTCTATTTTTGCAAAGGAAGATTGTGGATCAGCTTCAGAGTGACCTTCAATGGAAAGAAAGAAGGAAAGAAGGAAAGAGAGAGAGAGAGAAAAAGAAAGAAAAAGAAAGAAAGAAAAGAAAGGAAAGAAAGAGAGAAAGAGGGAAAGAGAGAAAGAGGGAAAGAAAGAGAGAAAGAGAGAAAGAAAGAAAGAAAAGAAATAAATTTAAATAATTAGATTTAGGCTGGAGCAAGGAAGATGCAAATTAACTGTGAAAACTTGTGTGGTTTCTTCTTCTGAAGGACTTTTTTAAGTTGTGAAAGATTACCAGAAAAACAAACCCCAAGCCATTTATTCAAAGAAGCAAACATTCCTGAAAGGGTTTGGGAAATATATACAGTGGACATTTCAAGACAGACTGTCATATCCTCCTCTGAGAGTAAATTTGTGTGAATACCTTTGTGGTGAAGGATCAGAGTGGGCAGATCAAAGCAATAGACAAGCTCAAGGGAGATGAGGAGGGGGAAGGAGGTCGATATTTGGATTCAAGGGCTCCTCTTGACTTACTGAGTCCTGCCCACTGATGTTACAAAGAGCCATGCTGTATAATTATTTTCATAACATCTTAATAAACTTGAATATTAAGTTAACTTGATCTCGTTCCTCTTCCTTCTCCCCTGACTGTTCTTATTATAAGAAGTTGTGCTCAAACCTCATTGTTCCAGTCATGAAAACTTAATATCTGGACAGAAATCATTCAGAGCCAGTTTATGCCTATTTGTTCTGGTGGCTTTTAGCTCACATGGTTCTTTCTTCATGAAGAGGACATGAAAACTCTGCATCATCTGATCCTTTGATTATCCCAACAACCCTTCCCAGAACACGCTCCAATCTTACATTCTTGAACATGCGTAGTCAAACATTTGTAGAGTGCTTCAGGTGAGGTCACATCAGTGCATGCACAGCTACAGTAATACAATTCTTCTCATACAGTTTAGGATCACGTTTGGGTTTTATAACTGCTTCACACTGGTTCTTCTCACACAGGTGAGATGGCCTGCTTCTCAGGCTTTCTCTTCATCTCAGATGTTTGATTGGCAAGCACTTATTTTGCTGTGGGAAGTCTTTTTTTTAGTCTCTAGTCAAAGATCCTGTTTTATTCTGATACATTTCTATTATTCTCATGTCATTCAAATGTGATTAGTCTGATGTTCCTCTGGTTTCAGACCTCATGACTTTCTGGGCTACCATTAACTTTAATTAACATATTTCTATTTCTTGAGTGACCATCAGCTATGGAAATATGAAATAAGACTGACCCTAAAAATAGATCCCAAGGAACTCCAATATGTGCTGAATCATTGCGTTTCAAGGCACTTCATTGTAGTCTTCTGAGGAAGCTTCTATTCAAATTTCAATCCTACCATTACCACCCTTCTTCTCAATCTTAAACATTTTTCCTTAAACTGTTGTCTCGAGTGCTAAACTAAAATTATGCTTAGATGAGAGCAGTACTTTACTGTTTTCAAAACTTCCTTTTCACAGTCAAGTAAGGATATTTTATTACTATAACACAGCCTCCTCTTGGAAACTGATTTTTTTTTCAGTCTACGTTATTTTCCAATTACCCAATGCCTAATTACACTCTCCTTCAAAGTTTATTATAAAATTATGCATATTGTCATAATCAGATCATTGATTCTACTGCCATCTAAAATACTCCTTCCCTCTCTTTCCTAAATAAAACACCTAAGTGTGCCATGAACTAACAGATAAAATCAATATTTGCAGGATTTATTGAGAACCCTTATTGTAAGATTTGTGATTGCTGTGCTGATTCTTCGAGAACTGAGGATGAAAATCACCCAAGGTATGAATTTTGGTTACTCAGCTCTTAAAAATTTTCTGCCGCCTTGGAAATAGACATTTCCAGTTCTACAGATTTCTTCAAAATTACCATTCAGTCTTGCTGCGATGTCATACCTTCTCATTCTGCTTGAAAACTGAGGAAGAATACTCATTTTTTGTGGCTCTGCCCTGGCTAGAAATTGGATCTACATCAAATTTCAAGAATAGCTGTATCTGCATGAAAATTATGATTATTATTTTTCCAAATTTGATTTTCCCTCTAGATTCCTACTAAAGCTGATTGCAGTAAAAGCTATAGCTTTTGGCTTTTCTTTGGGAATAGCACACTGACCATCCTGAAAAGATAAAAAAATCCTTTGAAATAGAGAGGAAGGAAGAGTGTCTGGAACCTTCTCCTCTGGGATATTTATGTCTAAAGAGCATAAATAATGATCATACCCTAAATGATGTGCTGGGTTGTAGCTTCTCAGTGCACAAGATTTGGCTAAATGAGGCCAGATTTTTCTTCTTGTAGTAGAGAGGGAACATGGGGATCTGCTCTGTCTAAGAGAAACAACCTACTTTTCATTATATGTTGAAAAATAGTATTGGGATTGGGTGATAAGCTATTTCAACTAGTCTCTCTCTCTGAATGGTAGATATGTTTGACTATGCTTCTATTCTGTCTTATTTCATACCCATTTTTATGAGCACATGACTAAAGCACCAGGCTTCACCATACAAATGCAATAACTATACTATGCCAGTGTTGGTCCCACAGATTCTTAAAACAAAGTCTATCCACTGTGCTTCCAAAACTCTAAAGATCAGAATTTTTCCAATCTTTAAATAAAGAGACAATTGTACTTACATCAAGTGTACTTAGCATTTTGCATTACTCTTATTTAGCTCAGCCTGCCAACACGTTTTATTTATTCCCTGAAGCAGTGCTCAGATCCAGCCTAAAATATGTGCTTCTGCACATTCCTGGGTGGTTTTCAAAGACAGTCTGAAAAAGGTACTCATTCTTTGAGACACGTTCCTGAGGGTCTGCAAACTGGAGCCCACCAATTCATCCATTACTGATGAAAGGGTGATTGGGCGTTGGAATGGGCTGCTCAGGGAGGTGGTGGAGTCGCCGTCCCTGGAGGTGTTTAAGGAAAGACCAGATGTGGCACTCAGTGCCATGGTCTGGTTGACATGGTGGTGTTCAGTCAAAGGCTGGATTCGGTGATCTCAAAGATCTTTTCTAACCTAACTGATTCTGTGATTCTGGATGTCACATAGCTTCTTACTAGTCTGGTAGTGAGAGGCTAATGCAATAATCTACTATTCTGCTTCAATGCCACATTTCCCAATGTTTTTTCTGGCAGTTTTCCCGAAAGCTTTTGAAATTATTCATCCATCATTTCATACCTAATGTGCCGTGAGCTCATACTTTCTTTAGTCTAATGACAGATATTAAGGGAAAAAATCTGCTGTCAGTTGATATCTTCATATGCTCTGCTTCCAGTGGCAATTCACACAAGTTGTAAGGACTGATAACTTCCTCCGTTTGGTATCACTGTGGTATTCCGAAAAGTTGCCCCAAATTCCAGAAGGAGAGAATTCCTCTGAAGGAAGATTACAGAGATAAAGAGCTTGAAGTGATGTGTTTGGCCCTCATTCTAGATACACTTATCTATTATTAACTACTGTCTGGCATATTTGAACATAATAAGATGTGAATGTTAGGCGATAAGAAAGAGAAGAGTAGATTTCAGGATCATTTCTCTGTTCAAAGGATTTGACATCTGTCCAATTCCCCACTTCCTTTCCTAGCATTTAAAACCACAAGCTACTGAGTTATGATAATACATTAGCCTTTGTAATACCACTAAAATAATTCTATTATTTGAAAAATTATGAAAAAAGAAACTCAACCCAATACATTAGTTCAGCAGTTAAAAGCCACAGCAATAATTATGGAAGAGAACTCCTTAAACCTCCATCTGTGTTTATTCACAATAAAATATTAAGAAAACATAGCTGTCGTGTAGCCAAAGGAAGGATGTTATGTGCTTACTTACTGAAACAAGAAAGCTAGAAAACAGTTTTCCATTGTCTCCCACTCACATATTTTTCTTGCTTTTCCTAATTTTCCTGTAGTAAAACATAACTTGCTGACTTTGCGAATTACGTTATTAAAATTTTGGAAAACATTTCCTATTTTCTGCATGAATTCTGTGAACACAACGGTGCCAGATTTTCCTTGAAACTTTGAAAGTTCAGGGAGTCAGTGTCTAAGTATGGAGACATGGCATGCATTATCAAGTTATCCTTATATCTTCTTACTTTCTTTATCTTTTCCTGAGCACAGAGCCTTTTTCTTCTCTTGCAATGCATACTCCACTGTGGCCTTCCTCCTTACTAGCAGTGAAATCAATATTACAGGCATACTTTAAAAGTCAGTTTTTCTTTTCAAGCAGGGGAGAAGCAGAAGAGAAAAACAATAAAGACATAAAGTGTTTGTGTCTTGTCATCTAGGTGAAGATCGTACAAAAAGTCATTTATAACAGGCTATAAGCCTTAATTACAAAGTTTGTAGGTAGGTAATGTTTAGTCCTCACTCCGTAGCCTCTTCCTTCCTCTCTAGATCACTGTTCCTTGGAGCTCACAATGTGTCTGCGTTTTCCTAAAAAATCATTGCATCTTCCTCTCCAGGAAGTGGCTTGTTCTTTTATAGCAAAGCCAAACTTTGTCCTCTTTAAAGGCCATATATCCTCTGCTGTCTAGGGACAACAGCCCTGGACACATTTGTCTAGATATGCTAGAGCATGCATTCCCTCTTCCTACACTGAAGAGATGGCATTCCCATAAAACAGACTTTACAGCTACCTCCTTGTGTCTGTGCAGATGCAGAACTGATTTTGAGGGGTATTTGTCCTTACATTTGTTTTCATAAACATGCTTGTAAGATGAACAATAATTTTTCATAAGTAAGCCTGTGTGGGTCACTGCTTATCCATTTTTTCCCATGCTGTAAAGCACAAGAAAACAAAATAAAATAGATCATGGGTTTTTTTGAGTAAGCTGGACCCTAACATTTCAAGAATAAAGACAGCCTATTCATTCCCTGTTGATTCTTTGTGGTCCACTGGTAGGGAATGTGGGGTGTCCTATAAATGTTATTTGATAAAAGCTGAGGCTAGACACCCTGCTGTTTTTAAGGATCATGCTGAGACGAACTGCTGGTAGGATATGCAAGAGAGCAGATTTGTTTATCCTTATTTCTCCGCTCACATCCCTGAGCACACATGGTTGCTGTTTTTGTTTTGACTAATTTTGACTTTTTTAAATGTGAGAAAAGTGGTTAAAATGAAGTCATCCCTGTCTGAAGCTGGGACTCGTGTGAAACAGTGGAAATGCTGACAGGCCTCCGGCTGGAGCAGAGTGAATAGCTGTCCTCCAGGGCTGGATGCTCTCCTGCCCTCCCAGTCCCATTCATACCATTGTTCTCAAGGAAGAGGAAACCAGACAGTGGCATAGGAAAGCCCACATGCTTCACACACTCCAGCTCACTGTGATTGCCCAAGACCTTATAGAAACTCAGAATGTGGTGAAAAGTTGCAGTAATATATTTTCATTTCTTACCTTCTTGAATCTACCTTATGATTTTTCCAAGAGCCAATCAGTATGGGGTTTAAGAATTTAAATCACATCTGATCGTTAAGGTCTGCAAGCAATAACAAGTGGATTGTGATCATTTTGTGTCCCAGATTTTACTTATCTATGAATACATAGATTTTGCTGGTTTCTTAAGCTAGAGGTAATTTTCTTCCCATGTAGGTTTTCTGCTAGTTAAAAAAAGTTCAAAAATGTTGCTTATCAATATTAGTTATTTCTCTTTGTGTAAAATATGCAGGCATTGCAATATAAGACAAGGGTCACAGTCTACCAGGTAATGTACATAGAGGGAATGAAAGTATCATTTTTACTGTAAGATGCTTATACTTCAAGTTTAAGAAAAGAGATGGAGCTTGTAGACCAGCCCTGAAACCTTTAATTTTTTGTATCGTAGCTGAGGATTTAAAATGCTCTTGGGAATACAAACACATGCTTATAAGAGTGTAAGTCAGTATGTGGTAGAAGATATTTACATCATGTGTAGGAAGGCTCTGCAGAGGGATATGGACAGGCTTGGGTTGATAAACCAAGGCCAGTTGTATGAGGTTCAGCAAGATCAAGCACTTGGTCCTGCCCTTGGGTCACAACAACCCCAGACAGTGCTACCCCAGACTGAGGGCAGTGGCTGGAAAGCTGCCCAGTAGAAAAGGACCTGGGAATGCTGGTCAATGGCAGCTGAACATGAGCCAGCTGTGCCCAGGTGGCCAAGAAGGCCAATGACTGTCTAGTGTCAGCAATAGTGTGGCCAACAGGACCAGGGCAGTGATGGTCCCCTGTCCTTGGCACTGGTGAGGCCACACCTTGGATCCTGTGTACAGCTCTGGGCCCCTCACTGCAAGGAGGACATTGAGGGGCTGGAGAGTGTCCAGAGAAGGGCAACGGAGCTGGGGGAAAATCCAGAACACAAATCCTATGAGGAGCAGCTGAGGGAGCTGGGGGTGTTTAGCCTGGAGACCTTGCTGCTCTCTACAACTGCCTGAAAGGAGGGTGTAGCCAAGCAGGGGTCAGTCCTCTCCTCCCACAAGTGACAGGATAAGAGGAAATGGCCTCAAGTTGGCCAGGACGGTTTAGACTGAATATTAGGAAAAATTTCTTCTGAAAGGATTGTCAAACTGAAAGAGGTTGCCCTAGGGAAGTGGTTGAGTCACCCTCCCTGGAAGTATTAGAAAAATGTGTTGATGTGGCACTTGGAGATGTGATACACTTGGCAGTGCTGGGGTAATGGTGGGACTCAATGATCTTAAAGGTCCTTTCAAGCCTAATGATTCTATAATCATCTTTAGCTACCTAAATTAAGTCAGGCTAACTGTAATTCCAGGAAGAATGTCGAAGTGGAAGATAATCAGTAGAGACAGCTGAGATGCGACATTCTAGAAGCACGGTTAGGAAACTAATCTTGGCAGCAGGTAAGTTGGTAGATTAGTTTGCTTTTGAGACAACTCCTTACATTTATATCGATGATAAAATTGTTGGGAGAAGAGTTTCACTCCAAGATAGATTTTTTCTTTTACTGAACTCAGGCTTGTGAGTAAAGTTTCACTTTTGCTTCTCTTATAAATTGCTTCACCTACTGACTCAGCTGGGAATAATTGCATAATAATGCAGGCAGGCAGACCACCACTTGGAAATATAGGACATAGTGTCTACTAAACGTTACATGGAAGAAGTCATGTCTCATTTTTGTGGTGATCATGGCATTCAAAGAGCACGGTGCAATGAGATTTCTGCTGATTAAAGAACTTGCAAAGATCTCTGTGTTTGCAAACAGTTGATGTACTTGTCTTAGGACAGTTCCAGAGATATTTTTTCCCAAGAATCATTCATATTTAACCCAAGTTTAATTGGAACCATTTGTTTCTCATCGAGAAGTTTATTTCCTGGAAGTCATTGGGACAGCTGTATGATTTTAGTGATACAGAGATTACAATGTGGTTTTGTCAATGTATTATTATCAATGGTGACAGAAAAACCCATCACCAAGTGCAATTATTAAGACCCTGAGGAAAAACAAAGATCCATCCTACTTTTTATTCTGTTCTGATTAATGCTACATCTGAATGCTTGGGGAAGAAGTTTTGCATCATATCTTCCTGGGCGAGACTCTAATAACCAAATCCATATGTCTACATGATAGATTCCTGGAGCTAAACCTCCCAGCTTTGCTGTCCATGACTCTCTTATGGCACAGCTTGTCTTACAGTAATACAAATTATTCAGAACTTAAGGAGAAGCATCCTCTCCTTTGCCCTGTTTGAATCTACTTGTGCACTTTCTTTAAGTATTATTGAAGAAACATCTAAGTAGATTTATCCTTTTACTTAATAAATCAGCGGCTGACTTATAGTGAGATTAATATATTTGCCCCAAATCAAAAGAACCTGTTACAAATGTTGGACATGACAAATGATCTCTTTGGTTCCAATCTGGCAGGCAAGACAGAACATCCTTCCCATTTCAAACTATTTGGAACCTGTATATTAGCACTGTATCTCTCTATGTCCTGCACCTATATTTCTCTCTTGATTCTGCTTCAGCAATAATTCCAACACATACTTAAATGCTACTAAAACTAAACTGGATTTCAGCATGTCTTCCTGCATTGTATTTCTCTCATGACCCTGTAAATCATATAATCATATAATAATTTCAGTTGAAGGGATCTTAGGACCTCATCTGGCCTAAGCCCACTCCCCCACTCCAAATGGAGTCAGCTTTGAAGTTACACTGTGTAGGTCAGGGCCCTGAGTACCTTTGAGGATGAGGATTCTGCTGCAGCCTCTTCTCCCACCTGGGCACCTCATTAGGAAGATTTTTCCCTTACATCTAATAACAGCTCCCCAGCTGCAACTTTTCTCTCTGAGAAGAATCTGTTTTCTATAACCACCCATGAATTAGTTGTAGACAGCAATCAGATCTCTCCTTTGACTTCTGTCCTCCAAGCTGAGTGAAACCAGTTCTCTCATTCTCACTTCATGTACTCACCCCCTTAAACATTTTGGTAGCCTTTCTGCTGGTCTTGCTCTAGCTTGTCCTTCTTGTACTGAAGATCCCCATACTGGGCACAACAGATCAGATTTCTCTGACCAGAGCGGGACACCACTCTGTTCAGTCTGCTGTCTGCGCTCTTACTGATGCAACACATGGCTCTTGCTCAGTGCTGCACAGCAATACTGATGCAGAGCAAGCAACATGGAAGAGAGAGCACAAATCACAAGCAGTAAGCAGGTTCTGCATTTATTTACAACCATGTGAGATCATTTCTGCTCTTTGCCTGAGGGCTGACTCCTGCCATTAACAAGGAGAAAATCAGAATGGGAAAGATCCACAAATCAGCGAACACTGGCTGCCTTTGAACTTTGGTTCAAAAACCGTTTCGTTTCAAAACTGCATTTGATGATTTGTGCGTTAGTTTGTCACTGCTTAATGCAACATATTAGTTTAATGTATGCCTTCCTAGTCCTCCACTTAGCCACAAATTTTTCTAACTAACGTTTGTGAAAGGTGCTGAATGCCTTGGGTAAGGGATGTGCTCAGCTGAATTTGGCAAACTCAAATATCTCAGACAAAAATCAATTTGTGGTGCACCTGTTTTACATTTGGGGATTCACACCAGCAAAAAAGGTATGTCTTCATGGTGTCAGTTCAATTTTGAGTGATACAGCTTCATTTTGTCAGATTATAAGTCCTGTGTAGAAGACCAAACCATGAAATCAATCAGAAATTATGCTATTAGTCTCTTTCTATAGTTGCTGGTTAATGACTGCTTTGACCTCTCTGACATTTAAAGCTAGAGAAAAATAGGAAAAAAGAGAGGAGAGCACTCAGAATAGTATTTATAGTGTTCTTAAAAAAACTAATCAGATACCTGGATGTACAAATTCAACATCAGCAGTATCTAGGATCCAGTTTTTCATCCTTGACCACTATCAAATGGAGTTTCCTGGCCTGGAGTTCAGATATGTTCTTTGATTCACCTGCAATCCAACGGCTAGACAAGGCCAAAACATATTCTAATGATCTCAAATGCTCCAAACTCTCACTGAATTCCTGTCCAGTATGTACAAAATTTTCCTAAATCAATCTGTGAAGAAGTGCACAGACTGGAGTGACACATGCCCTACTCCAGTGAGTTTCTAGCACTAACTTTTGCTTTCACTATTTAAATAAAGTTCTTTCTCTTTTGGATGACTTGACAAACATTTAAGGCTCTTTTGAATGCTTTATATTTGTCTGTAAACACACGTGTCAGTTTTTGGGGGGTGGGTTTAGTTATTGTTCATAGCCTTTTGTTGCCTCTGATTGACATTTCCTATTATTTAAACAGCTAATTAGTCCCTTTTTATTAGGTGTAAATGTGTTTCCATGCTTTGACAGGCAAACACTAATCTCTGAACTTCAGTAGCACGTAGGAATTTATTGCCTGTTAATTGTGCCCTAGGGCATAGTGACTTTTAAAAGTGAAATAACAATCATTACTTCTCCGTATATATAACTGCAGTGCCTGTATTGTTGTAACATATGTACAGTTGGATTATCACTCATACAGAGGGCAGCCATTCAAACCTATACTGATTTTTCAAATAAGGTGAAGTTTCAGATATTACTACTAACAAAATACAATATCTGGTTGTTACATTTCGGTCCATAAGTGCTTTTTTTTCAAATGACTTAATCTTTTTTCTGTTTCTGTCTGTCCTAGTGACAGCATAAATGCCAGATTCTGTGGGTGTTACCTGATTTTTCCCATTATTTGTAATGATTTCAAATCCTTTTACATTCTGCTGCTTCTGTAAGGGCTTACTTGTCATTATACTATACACTTGAGATATTTTCTATGTTCTATGTCAGCAGATGTGCTTCTCAGTGTGTGACTCAATGATAACACACTGAGTTTTCATTCCACTTGTTAATGCATTTGCCTTTTTGTCATAAATGCTGAATACTTTGTGGGATCTTATTCAGCCACCCACTCTTCCTTCTACAGGCCTTTTCTCAGAAACAATAAAATTAGTCAAGATTCCTCTTATTTGTCTTGAAATACATTTCTTAATGTGACAATGAAGTCATGCAAAGATTCGTTACCAGTTTAGGGCTAATTTAATATCTATTTTCTTTATTTTCTAAGCTAATATGCATCCCTGAAAAACATACCAGGTGGAAAACTTTGAAGGGACTGAAAAATGACACTGTATTCATAGGACTGAATGTTTTGGTCAAGCACTTCCGATGCAAGTTTCTATAGTATCAAATTAATGCATTGCTTACACATTTTGGAATCCAAACGTGATTCCCTTAGAACTCCTAAGGAAATGACTCCATAACTGTAAGTGATTAGATACAATATAGAGAGTGTGTGTGTGATTGGAAGGGGAAGCAGTGTCCTTGATTGCTCAGTTTTATTTTTTTTGAGCTCCATTCCCAAGGATCTAAAAATACGCTGTGCTGATCTCTTTTATTCTGAGGCTATATCCTACCTCTTACTTCAGCTCCCACTTCCTTTTAGCTTACCTTCTTTTCATTCTGACCCCAAAAGATATACTATGTAAAATTGCTTCAGTCACAGATATCTAAAACCAGACAACCCAGTGGGTAGCTATGTCCTATTGTTCCAGAGGAGGAATGTTTGTACCTTCCATTAACTTCATTTAACAATGTCAATTCTTGGCACCTTTAGAACTAAGGAAATGTGTATTGATGCTAAGACAAAAACCTCAGTACAAACTTTTATCCTGTATCATGCTTATAAGTCTTTGTCAGAAGACTTGGAGTCCATAAGCAGAAAGAGTAATATATACTCCATATTAATCCCTCAATTGGGCTACTAAGTAGACTGTGCTTCTGCTTTCTGTTTAGAAAAAACCCCAACATTTTGATGGTAAATTTATTTTTCCAAATAATTGTATATTACTACCTCCCTATTGCACTGTTGCTCTGAAAGGCTTTGGAAGGATGAGTTTCAATGGGAAAAGAAGTGTGAAGATAAACTTGCTAGAGTTTTGCCAAAGTGTTCACAGAGATGCCCCACAATTTTACATGTACTACAGAGTGTACAGAAAGATGAAATCATCATAGGCAGATAGACCTTGAACAGTAAGTTACATTATCTAGAGTGAAAGGGAATAGGGAATGAAGTAATACCAAACAGTAAAAAATAAAGTCAATACAATCACAAAAATGGTCAGCAGGAGATATTGTAAATTTTTAAGAATACTTTTCCCAATTTCCTCTCACAAATGTACTTTTTGCATGTAATGTGTTTGGTCTGCCTTCGGATCAGCAGTACAGGAGGGGAAAAAAATCAAAATTAAAAGAGTTTCATCAGGGTTAAAGAAACATTGTTCTTTTGCAGCCGTGTTACATGACAGAAGACCACATCTTGCTAGTCCTGAGGGATAGCTGCAGGTGGAACTTGGTGCAAGGTACTTCTGCACTCACTGTGATATTGGACAGGGCTGGAGACTGACTGTGACATCGGTGGCTGAGGGCTGTGAGGCTACGTATGGTGTATCCAACAATTGATCAGAGAAACAAAAGCCTCTAAGCTCCCTTAAAAAACTTGTACACTCCATTTTCATTCTTGTATCCTTTTGCCTTTATTTATTTTGTTAATGGTCTGAAAGTCTGAGATCAAGCAATTACTACTTTCAGTGGCAGGATTGTTAGGGCAATTCTACTGTTACTGCGTGGGCTGGGATGGAATTTTTATACTTCTCAAGTTTCTTCCTCCTTAGTGTAACAGTTTCTGTGCCATCACCAGTATCTCTGTGGTTTACAGCCTTTCCCACTATTGCTGTCCCATCTCCTGATAGTACTGTCATTTCTGGCTCCCCTGTCACTCCTACTCAAGAAATGATGAAGTAACTACTACTATTACCGTTTGCCAGAGATGATTTTGTTGCCTAATTTTGTGGGCAGCTTACATGCCAGTCTCTAGAAGTCTTGAATTTCAAACCCTGCTGCTTTCTGAAAAGCAGATCCACTTAATCAATTTTTGTTGGGCATTTATGATTAGGATGCCCAGTAGTGCACTTCTCCACCGCTACCTCAGTGGTGGAAATTCTGGCTGTGATAGGCATGTTTCTTTCCTGGGTAAGCATTTTGACATAGGACAGCTTGGTTATTGACAAGATCCTTCAAGGATACAGAAGCCCACATTATAATTGTTTTCTTCTCTATAGGGCTACTTCTTGTGTTCTGTGACTTATTCTCCCAGCTCCTCCATGGAAGTCCATGGACCCAGAGGAATATCCAGCATTACTTTATGATCCACTACTTTAAAGATCCATTGCTTTAGTCAGCCTTTGAGACATTGCAATAGAGACAGTGAGGTAAGTTTGTTATCAGCTTTTGTATTTACTGAAGTCTGGGCTTGCCGTAACCTCGTTTTAGTTATAAGGCACAGGAGTTGTGTTTTGTCTTTCAATAATGGCTTTGATTCTGAATAAAATCCTATTGTATAAGAAAGTCAGGCTTGGTTAAGGGAGGTGATTCAACAGCAACATGAGTCTGTGAATGACTCCAGTCTTTCTTGGCTGGAAAGGGGTATATAGGTTTTGTTCTTGAGCTTTTTCTAAAAGCAAAAAAAAAAAATTTTAAAGATAATTTTTAAAAAAATAAGAAAAGATAAATGGTTAGAGGTAAGTAGGCATTAAAATAATCCACTTTTGTATAAGTTGTGATAATTTTTCTAAATTTTCTCTTGTCCTGTGTTAGTAACCTATTCTGACAGTTCTGTTTATGGTGCTCAGGGGTATGCTGCTAACTGCAATGGATTAAATGAAATTTTGGGGTTGGAATAGAAAAATATGACTTCTTTCTTAGTTGTTTCCATCAACTTCTAGTAGTATGAGCAGAAGAAAAATATTTTCAGTTATCTCCATCTTTCTTCCTAGAAAAATATACTGACAAAGGATTGGTTCGTCTGCCTGCTGTTAATTGTAAATTCACCAAATCAGTTGATTTTTATGGGACTATTTTTTAAATCTTTCCTGTTTCTACAGCATTAATTCCTGTTATATCCTTTGATTCTGGTGCTAGTGTTATTTTTCTTGCCCTGTGATTAGTTAATGACTGCTTCAATTCCTACGGCAATCACGTTACTATTGTTTCTATGCCATTGTGCCCAAGCCCAGTGCTCTCTGTCAACATGCTTCATGTTTTCTTTTTTTAATTAGTATCTGGAAACACAAAGTAGAAAAGCACAAAATGATGTTTTGGTATGTTCTGGAAAATGATCTGTGTGAGAGCTTTGAGAAACTACTCTATAAAGCTGTTAAAAACAAATTTAAAGGCTTATATATTTAAAACATTAAAATTTAAAAGACTGAAGTGAATTATGACCTGGACATTTTTCTTCTGTAATTGCAGCAACTAGAAAGAGAGATTGAAAAGAAGATAAATTTATAGTCATGATACTTAAGCCAGATGGCAAGGACTCTTATTTTCTGTTCTACGACAGACTTTTTTTAAATTATAGAATTATATTTCAATTTTCTTGTTCTTCTATTTCTTTCAAAGAGATAGGAAGATGCCAGGTCCCTTTCAGCTGCTTCAATAAGAATTATTGATTTCCTAGTACATATAACTCAAGTCTAGATATATAAGAACAGTGTGGAAGGAGAAAATAATAAAAGGAAGCAATATGCCTTCTGGATAAAGTTAAAAGTCTCTATTGGGTAAAAAAACCAAAGTGCTAGCAAGAAGAGAGAAGAAATATATGGAAAATGTCACCAAAGAAGAAGTCACTTGTGAAGGAGAGAAAAGATCAGCAGCCTTCTGACTTGCAATTCACACCAAACAAGATGAGACCTTGGAAATGGTTAAAAATAGAACCCAACAGAATGAAACTACAGACAAAACACTCTTAAAGAGTGCCAACTGAAAATGAAACAGTGTACTATATGCTGTCACGTTTCCCAGCACAATAGAAGTGAAAGATGCCAAAAAGAAAAAAAAAATAGAAAGGTGCAGGTGAGGATTAACTTATGGGGAAATACTTAAATGTCCTGATGATTTCGGTGAGGAAACTTCATTAAGTCTCTGTTCTCTGAAATAAAAGGAAGTTGTAAATACAATGACAAAGAAATGTGACCAAAAAGACTGTGGCATCTGACTGTGTGATACACATTGTTCAGAGACAGACAAGTCTTGTACAGTACTACCCAAAGCAGAATAAAGAAAACAACTGCTGACAAGTAAGGGAAGCAGAGATTCAATTTCTGAAAGAAATATTTGTTCCTCATCCACAATTCTTCAAGCTACTGCTTGTGGTTTAATTTTGATCTTGGAAACAGTAAAACACAGAATAATTTTAATTTCCATATGTGAGCCAGAAAACCACAAGAATTCTGCACTCAAGCAGGCAAGTCAAATGAATCAGGAGAAAAAAAACCCATAAAAGCAGTTTAGCCAATTTCACTGAATTAAGTGAAAAGCTCTAAAACAACCCCACTAGCGACTGCTCTTTTTGCCTAAAAGGTTGGGCATTCTTTGCATCAGAAAACACTGACAAGCCCTGAAACAGAGTGCTAAATGGAAGGGAAGACAAAAAGCAGCAGTAGATATTCCTCATTCAGTTTATAGGTTTAAAGACAGCATTTAGGCAATCACCACACCGATATATTTGGGAATACCTTAGGTGTTATGATAAACCTTTATAAAAAAGAACTTCATCAAAGGTTTATGTAAGGAAGTAGAAGTTGTGTTTGATTTAGCTTTCAGCAGTAGAAATCAGTATCAGTTACTACTTCTGGTTTGAATTGTTGCTTACTTCACTGTAAAAAAGAATAGGTGGGCACAGAAGGGATACTTCCAGAAAATCTTGATTGTCCTGGCAACACAGCATAATAAACCGACAGAAGACAGTTTTCAGCACCCTAAAGAAAGACCAGAGAACCAGTATCAGAGCTTTTAAACCAAAGCATTTTCTCAGAAAGTGTTTCACTGTTCCTGCCTTCTGGGAAGTATGTTTTTAGTTGACAACGAAGCAACTGCATTTACCATTTTCAACAAGACTTGGTTGCTGAAATAGGCGCCCTAAAGGCTGGCCAACTTAACTGCTATTCCACCTTTGCTTAGGAAAACATCCTAAGGAAAAAAAAAAGGTTATGTCTCTACAAGACAAAAGCACCCAGAAGGTTGATCCTCCTTGTGGAAACAAGGCCAAGTCCATGGAGCACTTTGCAGTAGGGTGTTGTAGCTCAGAAATAACATCAACCAAACATGACTGTACTGTTTCCAGATCTAGGCTGGCTTTATTCAGTCAACTCAACTCATCGATCTCCTTAGTATTTCCACTTCAAAGGTTAACAATACTACCAGGAGGAGTTGAGGTCTGTCTGCATCATTTGGTGCAGTTATGGTTGGGTGCCCACTTTGGTCCATGTGGCTTGTGATTTCTGTTGGCTCACTCCAGGCCTTCAGATGTGTGCAGACAGTAGAAAACATAAATTACAAGGACTTAGTTTAAATCTAGGCCTAAATGCCTTTGCAAGTAAATTCGTTAGAAAATACTAGGTATTAAGCATTCAGCAATGTCTTGGCTAGAAAAGAAGATAGAAATATCTGAGACATGCTAAGAAGGAAGCCTGAGGGAGAACTCACTTGTCCAAACATTGGCATCTGGTCATTGTAAACCACCCCAGGGAATCCCTTCTGGATTCTGGCCATTGCTTCTGAGACGCCTGGGCTCGCTGGAGCCATTCATCTCTGGATGGACAGCTCACGTGCCACAGGATATTACAGGTAGGATTAGGCACCTGTGTTTGGCCCTGTGTGGGGGCCAAAGTGGTAGGGTTGCTTAAGGAACACAGAGGAGTATCTGAAGATTCGTATCCTCAGCAGGGCTGAAGGAAGAAATATTTCACGTGGTGGATCTTCAAGGAGCGCTTTGTCCTGGTCAGACAGAGCTGGCAAAGACTTTTCATGCCCTCAGTACATGTGGTCACTCAGTACACACTGGTCACCTCAGTACCAGTCACTTCAACCAGAAGTAGACTGGTTTAGAAATTAGTATCTTTCTCATTTTCAAAATGTTGCAAAAGTTCATTGAAACTTCCCCCTCTAACCAGCCCCCACTACACTGTATCACTAGCCCAGCCTTGGGGATTCTGAAGAGGGAAGAAGCTCCAGGAAACCAGACGAGATGGCAGAGGCTCTATTTCCAGATGTTTATTCTCCAGGGAAGAGGAGGAAAAGAGAGAGGACAAATGGCGCTGTGGGGTTTTATCTGTGGTCTGGGAGGTGGGAGTTCTCTGGCCTCAAGCCAATAGGATACAGATAGGTGTAGGGTTCAATCTAACAGTCACAGCTATAGGGGGTCACAGAGGTTCTTAGGATGGGTCAAACCATTCTCAAGGGAAACGCAGCACCTCACCCTTTTCTGTTTTAGAAGGTTACAAGAAAACTTTTGATTCATTGTGATCCTAAGTGTGAGTTTCCCACCACTTACAGTCAGTGGAGTAAGTATGCTTTTTCAGGTTTGCCAACTCTATATGGTTAGCTTCTGAGGTAGAGATAAAACTTGTGATAGCTCTGAAAATCACACGACGTAAGATCCCGAATGCTACAGTTACAAGGAAAAGGATAATCACAAATAACAGAATTGTTCTAACTATAGAAATCCACCAACCCGTGAATCCCCAACCCTTGAACAGTTCTTGGAACCAATCCTCCGATTCCTGCTTCACTTGTCCTATCAATTTGTTCATGTTTTGAAGGGCAGCATGGATGTTTGGAGCCTTTGCAGTCAGGTTCATGCAACACAGTCCTTCAAATTCCTGGCATTCATGTCCATGCAGTAACAGTTCATCTGTTGCTTTTTTGGAATAGCTGCAGGATCCTTACCGTAGAGGAGAGACAGAGATGCAAACAGCTGCATTTCTTGTGAAGCACAAACCAAAACATTCACTTTCAGATCTTTCTATTTGTATTTGAATAGATTGGATTTTTGCAAGCACCTTGCTTTTTGGTTCTGTTGTGGATCTGTCTTTTGAAAAAGTAGCCAGTTTTGGCAGTTGCAACACTATTTCAGTTTCATTTTTAGAGGTTTAACTCCTGGAACAACCATATGTTTTGTTTTGGTTTTTCTTGCAATATTCTTTTCTGCAGAAAGCCCTTATTTCTTTCCTTGGCCAGATCTAGATTTCATTTCCTATATTTGCAAGTCTCACATTACAAAGTTATCTGTATCAATCATGTGAGAGAGCAAAAATCCCCAATAAAACCAACTTTCAACATTTAATATTTTTGTACATAATGCTTAAAATAACTTAACGACAATCTGTGAGGCAACCTGTGAGTCAATCACAACTTCATGGAACCAGGAAGCAGAAAAGTACTTTGACTTATGTTCTGAGCAAATTCCGCAGATATATCTGCTATAAGTTTGGCAATCGTATATTGGGAATGACATGGGGGGAAAAAAAAAAAAAGATGTATTCAGAATCTCAGAATTGTCGTGACCATCAGTGTGAAACTGCCATGAAAAGGCACGGTGCTTTTACATGCTCGACTAAACTGAAATAGGTGTAGGGAATGTCTATGGAGGCACTTCTGTCCTGTGAGAAGAGTCAATTATAGTGAAAATAAAGTTGATTCTGTGTCTGACATAAGTATTTATTAAGGAATAAATACCTGTAAATAGCAGTTAAGCTTGAAAGAAAAAGTCAGCATGAAACCAGGAAAATGTAATCTCAGCAGGAATTAACTTAGGCTGGCAATTGGAAGTTCTCTAAAGTATGGGAATAAGGTTCTGTGGCAGCAAACAATCTAAGCAATTAGCATTGTTTTCAGAGAAATGAGAGTTGTATGAGCAACACAAATATCTACATGGCTCTTACCTCTACAAAAAGTTTCTTCTCCCTTTACAATCCGTTGGTCTGTTTGAATTAAAGCTGATACAAAGGAATAGGCTTTAAAGGTAATTATATTCCTGAAGTTTTCATGAAAATAAGGGCTAGGTGGAGAGAACCCAAATGAGAAGCAATAGAGGGAAAGTCTTTGGTGTGATTTCATGGTCATTTTGTCAGCAGCATGTCCCTGAGCTCACTAGGGCATTTACATGCCATGGGAAAGGCATCGAGCAGAGCCCAGACTTTCTCAAACGCAGGAGCCTCACACTGCACAGGAAAACAGGTTTCAGTAGTTCCTCTGCTCACATGTGGTGTATTTCTAACACCGGAGCCTGTTACACAGTGAAAGAGTTTGAACAATGTGTTTGTCTGCAGAGGGTCTGATGACTTCACCAAGAGAAAACATTTTCTGTCCCAGCCACTCATGATGTGTGAAATTAGACACATAATTTCATTTTTATATTAACTTCTTACATTTACCCTTCACAAAGCAGTCAAACACAAAGCTGACATCTTCAGCTGAATCATATTTTAAAGTGTTTGAATTAGATATGTTACTAACAGCAGGTGGTGTTTTTTTTGGAGTCATATTAATGATGAACAGTTATGGATCTGCCCCATCTGAATGCAATGATAATTTCAAACACTCTGAAATTTGTAAAAAGTTAATACTGTTCTGAGAGATTCCAAGTAGAGGGGAGGTCACCTTTTGGGTGAATTTCTGTTTCACAGATACCAAATATTTCAGTGGCAACTTCAACAATATATTTTGTGGAACGGAAAATACAAAGCATTTATTTTTAGGTGTTCATATGGTATGTGTCCTATCCCTTAGGGCTGTGCCTATTTCCTCTCTAAATAAGCCTCATCCATCTCTCAAAAATGATGGGCATCTTAATTTCATTGCGGGCTGAGTCCAGTGTAAAGCGGATGACTGGCCATTTCCCAAGGTTCTGAAATCACAAGCACACTTTGTGTTTTGCCATGACGAGGTCCTACGCATACAGGCATGGGTGAGTGCAAGGAAATGATCCCTCCCATTTCCAACCTGTTCCCAACAAAGACCCAAGCAGGCAGCTAACTTTTTTTCCATGGCTTGGTGACAGATGTTTTCGGGCAGCTAACTATTTTTTTCCATGGCTTGGTGACAGATGTTACCGTAGGCATTGTCGGATACTCAGTGATCGGCCACCACCAGAGGGACAGGAGTGACATACTTTTAACATTACAAATTTACTTCTTTGGTCAAGCCTGAAAGCCCCTTGAAAGCAGAAGGTGGCTGGTGTAGTAACGTGCTCATGTGTTCATGGCAATCTCCTCCTCTTCTGTGTCAGACGTACTTGCTATTTCCTCAGCTGTTTCTTGGCTGTGACATCTCGTAAGCAGAAACTTTCCTCCTTGTGGTCCTTCTCCCAGTGGACTCCTAACTGCCGACTTGGACTTGTGAATATACAGATGTTGAATAACAGCAGTAGCCACAGCAGCAGCAGTAATAAAAGAAAGTTCAGTGCTTTGCCTGTGTCAGACTGCGGATACTTACGTGATCTCTGTTACACAAATCGTGAGCAACTTTGTAGATTATCAGCGGTATTTAGACAACTACATCCCTCATTCTGACGGGAGTTAGGCACTTCAATGCCTTTAAGGATTTGTGCCTCTGGGGCTTTTTCCAGATAACAGAAGTCTATGGCAGAGTTGGTGGGAGATAAACTTGAATTGCCCACTTCTAAGGGCTGGGGGAAGGGCAGGCACTACCACCGGCAGAACGAGCGCAGCTTTTCCTGCCTGCGGCATTCCTGGCCTTTACAGAAAGCCTGGAAGGAGCACGGAGAGCTGGCATGCTGACTGCGCTAAAAATGAATATCTCACGTTAGACGGGAGCTAAGGACCACGGACCAGAGTTGGACACAAAACCCAAACCTGTGTCTTTGTGAAGGGAGGCAAAGGATTATGTGAATGAATAGAGCTGTGGGGTTGCGAGACCACCAGTGACATTCAGCACCCTTCACAACCAGCTGTACTTAGCCATGAGCAACTTGCAAGCTACTGGAGACCCGGATGATCTGTTTTACGTCGGGATTTTTGTTCTGTTATGCTTTCACAACGAAGGAGACACAGAAAATATGTACCCTTTAGGTTTGGTGGGGGTTTTTTGTTTGGTTGGGATTTTTTTTGTGTGTTGGTTTGGTTTTTTGGGGTTTTTTTGGTGGTTTTTTTTTTGTTTTTTTTTGTTTTTGTTTTTTTTTTGGTTTGGTTTTTTTAAGGACTCTGCTCTTTGGACATAGGAAATCCCATTCTATTTTTATATCGAAAAGTTTCTAAATCATTCTTGAAGGTTCCTCATATCCTCTTTCCCTAAAATTCCTTTAACTCAGTCCATCTACATGTGTGAAGAGGAACATTATGTTTTCTTTTTGATTGCAAGCAGGCACATTTAAAGAAAATTATTTGCATTTTATCATAATGAGCCACTGTCAGTCAGTAGTCGGCCAAAGTGATTCCATCCTGCAGGCAGCCAGATGCCAGAAAACACTCAAAGCAAGAGACTGACCCTGCTGCTCTTACTGGACATAGACTTCCCTTGGAAATGGGTTTTGTATCCCATTGAGAAAGGCAGGAACTCGCCTTTAATAAGAGCTAATAAGAAAGTTTATAAGAACTATTTTAAGAATAAGAATTGTTCTTTCAAATCCTCTCTTAAGGAAAGATTAACTCTTTAAGAATTGTTTAACAAGGGATAGCATCAGCAACATTGAGTCTATCCGTATATCTAAAAGGATCTATGTACCCGCTCTTTTGGACTGACAAGATCCTTCTAGAGTAGGAATAAAATGTCTTTATTGGTTGCTTAAGAGAAAGCAAGCCACGATATTTTTAAAGCCTGGGACAGGAAAGCATTGGGACAGGAAAGTATCCCAAACTGCTTTTGGAAACACCGTGGCTCTTCCTCAGATGTTACTTATCTTTTCCTGCTAAGAAACTGCTGGGACCTGCAGCTGGCGTGAACACCGTGTCCCCTGTGCCCAGGTCGGTGCGGAGAGGGAGCCCGCGGGGAGCCCGCCCGTCCGCGGAGGGGATGCAGGGCATCCAGCGCCGCCGGAGCCCCGCGGGCTGGCAGCGCCCGGCTCCCCGGGCGCCCGTACCGGGAGGCACCGGCACGGCCCGGGTCCTACCGGGGAGCGCCGGTACCGCCGTGCAGCTGCGTCCCCGAGGCCAGGGCCGGCCGCAGCACAACCGGGGAAGGCATTAGCTCCTTCCCGGTGACCGAGGTTTTGTAATCTACAATTAGACCGAAGGGTTAAGTGAGGGGGAGGAGGAGGAAGACGCTCCTAATCCCTGGTGTCTTTGTTCCGGCTTGCAGACATCGGAAGCGGGGCCGAAGCAGTGTGATCACTTTGCATGGAAGAGGAAAGACATTTGCAGGCACTTTTGCGCATCCTGGCCTCCTGAGTGGGGCTGGAGGAACGGCGAAGGACACCCCNCCCGCTGCCTTAGGCTGAAGGTGGTACGGCGACGCGCAGCTTCTCGTGCTCTGTGAGTGAGAACGCAGCCTGCTTATCTCCTTAAGGGGAAAAAAAACCCCAAACAAACAAACAAACGAACCACCAAGAAAAAATGGTCTGTTTCCTGTTGTGAGAGTTAAAAAACCCAAACTGAGAGCTCTGCCCTTTGACAGCTCATGGTACCTGTAAAGTCCGATTCCACAAAATAGGTTTTAACCAGTTTCTTCTGAAGATGTTAGCCCTTGCACAATGGCTGTCCCAGGAAAGCCACACACTTGTTAGTAGAACATTTGAGTGTCTTTCTAATCCAGTTCTCCCCAAGAGACATTATAGGGTTAAAAATTACATAGCCCTGTATAGACATAGATCTCTGGGGCAAATTTGGCTTCAAAAAGACTGTGTGTGTGTAAAATATAATATACATTCCAAAATTGTTTCTCAAATGATGTTACGGTCTTCACTGCCTTGTGGTGTTCAGGCAAAGGTGACTGCAGCCCAGTTCTGGCTTCTCCATCTTCCCTCTGAGCACTATTGGGACTAAGGAAAGGTCAGTGCAAACTCTGACGATCTCAAGAGTACTCCCATCACCAAAATCTTCTGGTCTGCTCTATTTGTCTTCTCCCTTTTTTGCCAATAACAACCTAAACCTTAGCTTCAGGGGATCACTTGCT
Organism: Ploceus nigricollis; assembly: GCA_013399945.1. Classification (NCBI taxonomy): domain Eukaryota; kingdom Metazoa; phylum Chordata; class Aves; order Passeriformes; family Ploceidae; genus Ploceus; species Ploceus nigricollis. The sequence goes on from VXBC01011381.1 coordinate 178,757, forward strand.
ATCTTTGCAAGGTAAAAAACACGCATGAACCATATCAGCAGGTCCTTGTGTTTGTGAGGTTAGTTTGTGCACAGATCATTCTCCCTCCTAGATCTGTAATGGATTCTGCACCTAGTGACAAGACAGCATTTCCAGGTGAGATTTCTAAGCACCAGCTGGGCATCTCTGAGGCTTGTCGAGTCAGTGGGCAAGCCTTTTCTGCATCTCCCGTTCATGCTGATCTGCCAGTAAAGGTTTTCCTGCACTGAAGGAAGCAAAGATACTCATTTCATAGCATGGAAATGACACTGTTGCATCACAGAATGCAACACCATGAGTATCTCCTGGAACTAGAAGTGAAACATTCTTTTAACTATTCCTGTCAGCTAGTTTAATTTTTTTGAACACGTTTATGTTTTCCCTTTTTTGCTTCTTTTCAAGGAAGTGTTCTGTAGAAAAGAGCTACCTTAAAACTGTTGTCTTGAAAATCTAATTTATTACTAGAGAATGAAATAAAAGACAGTTTTAGTGCATTTTGGAGGAAGCTTTTACTCCCACTTGACCAGTGGAGCTCTTCTTAGTCTTCCTCTGTACGATGTCATCCTTGCTACTTGCAGATGGAGCTGCAGATATCTCTGACATGGTTTTGGACAAACATTGCAGCTAGAGACAGCTATGTGAGTTTCTGGGAAAACATTGTATTGGGTCTTCTTTCTTTCCACCTGTCCAGTAGACTTGCATTGCTCCTGATTTAGCCCAGTTTAGCCCTGGACCCAGAGCTCCAAGCTTGTTTCCTGAACCCTGTCTCCTGAAATGCCTTTTCCTGTGGTTGTATAAGTGAGCCAGCACATGGAGCATGGAGTACACTGGTCCTGCTATTTTGGGCACATGTGGTGTAACCATATGCATGGTGTTGCAGGACCTTGACAGTGCTGTATATATCCCACATTTCCCAGTACAGCTCCCAAGACACTCCTGTGAACACCATTTCTGTGGCCAGATAACTGTTTGCTTTTGTTCACATTTTGTGTCTGATTTGTTCCAAAACAATCAGGGCATAGGCATTTGTGCACATCACTGAGTCACCAGCTTCTCTGGAGCAGCAGCTGCTTGGGCTCCCAGCACAGGGCCTGGTTTGTGTTACGGTGAGGGAAACACTAAACCTCTGGGGGTTAGTGCTTGGGGTGGTAAGAGGAAAAGAGCTCTTCGTTGTAAGTTTGGTTTTCTTTTCATGGCCCAATATTTTCTTGAGTAGTTTTCCCTTTTTGACGTGTTTTGGTTTGGTTCTGTGGTTCTTTTGCTGACCTTCTGGTTGTGTTTCCCACTGAAAGGCAGTGACCTTGGCCTAGTGCCACAGGGAGGATATGCTGTCGATCCTTTCATGTGGTCTTGACTCTTTCTAAATGCTTATCCTGGTACATTCATGCACTTATGGCTCCAGGAAAGGCATATATATATCCTCTTGGATAAAGAGAAGAAGAAATGGTTGGGAACTAAATTTCAGATGCCTGGGAGATTAAGCCAAGAGCTTAATCACCACCACACTAACCCTGCTGTGCTGAAAGTAGGTCACTCCCATATTGATGCAGGTGTGAGTGCATGTGAATGGGGTCCAGCATAGAGTGGAAATGCTTACTAGCATCCTTCTGTTGTACTTGTGTTTTTCAGGGTCAAAAAAAATCTTGTTCCACTCTTTTTTTTCCTGTTCAGTAAAATATTGCTGGATGCACACATAAAACCAGCTGTGTAGTATTTTGTAAGAAAATGTGCATTGTAGTATATTTTGCTTTTAGTAGGGTGTTGAAATCACTAGTTTCTGCTGTATGGTCCTGACCAGAAGAGATGTGGGCAGAGCCAAAATCATGTTGGATGTGCCAGAGACCAGTGAGGGCCAGCTGATTCTCAAGTGAGCCAAGGGCAGTAAAACAGGCAGGTAAGAGCAGCTGTTAAACCAGCAGGGAGCCAGAGTGTGGAATGGTAAGTTTGGGTCAGGATTGTGTCCAGAGACAGTGATCAGGGTCAGACCATGTCTGGTAATTGCCCAGTAGGGCCACAGTAGTGGTACAAGACTGGGCACAGATGTACCTGTGTGAGCTGTGGTGCAGCATAAGCAGGGATCAGCAGTGTGGCTTCAGTTTCAAAGCAGCTCCCAAGGAACAGGAGGGGCAGACTTTCCTCTGGCTTTCTCCACATCACCTACTGCCAGTGAAGGCAGTGGCCTTGTACTGGACCACCTGAGGTCCAGCCACTGCAAATCCTGGAAGAGGGATACTCTCCAGGCCCAAGTATTCCAAACTTCCCAATAAAATACCAGGTAACCTAATTAATTGCTCATGCCAGTTAACTAACTATAATGAAAAATGAGCAGCATCAAATTACTTACTCCCATTGCCTCTACTTTCTTGTTATGGTTAGACAGCTTCCTGCTTTGCCTGCCCTCAGAAATGAACCTAAGTGTCATGCAGGTGAACACTGACTGGGTACAAAGTCAAGAGTCTATCCAACATAAGGTAAAGCTCAGCCTTGCTGAGGGAAAGCACCACCAGCTGTAGTTTATGCTTCTGCACACATTTACCTATGTGTGTGCCCAGGGAGCAGGTATAAGTTGATGTCCCAGCAAACACCGTAGTACAGAGAAGAGGTTTCAGCTTCCAAATCTCACAGTCCTTGAGAAAACTAAGGAGAATGATGATGGTAAATGGGATTTCCTTGATAGGGTGCTTCTTGATCTTTGTTCCTGCCAGAGGATGTCAAAATAATGGTGATGTGAAACACATCATTGAAAAGAGAGAGGAAAAGAGAGTCAGAGGAAGGTCTTGGGTAGACCAGTCCATCTCACCTCACCTCTTGCTCCAGGTTACAGTCTCCCCAGCAGCTAGATCAATACTCTTCTAGTCCTCACAGCTCACTGGGTCTCCCATTGTATGGATGTGCTTGCTGTAAGCTCTACCAGTAAAATGACCCGGGTTATAAGTGACTCTCCATAGAAAGTAAACAAGTTGCATCCTGGATTGTTTCACCAAACTGTTTTAAATTGAGCCCCAGAAACAGTTCTAAGCCTCAGAAACAGCTCTGCCAGTGGAACTGACAAGGGACTATGGAGATGGAGTATGGTAGACAGGGAGCACTGGAACTTTTCACACTAGTTCTGAAAAATTTTAATGTTTTCAGCTGATCAACTGAAATATCACTTTGATTAAATTTTCAATCCTGGAAGCATCCAGTCAAATTAAGCTGGCAGATGCAGATTCTACAGAAGATCTGCAGAGGGAGATCCAGTCTGCTCTTCTTTGACATCTTTCCTTCTCTTCCTACAGCAAGAGCTTGGGACCATCTCAGAGACAGTTTAGTCTATTCCTGTGTCTACCTCTGCTGTGAGTACAACACACATCATGAGGTCCCTCAGCTGTAACTCTGACCCATGCAGTCTTCTTCTGTGGGCAGGCTGTTGCAGGTGCTGGTGGTGACCTTTTTTATAATGCCCTGAACATTAGAACCAGTGCCACAAGGAATTATTCTAAGTATTTGTGCAAATAAGGAATTGTTGCCATGACCAGAAAGAGTCAAGTCACGTTAGCAGGATATTAATTTCTGGTGTGAATGAGATTTTCCAGGCTCTTTATTTTTGCCAGGTCCACAGGACTGTCCAAGCAATTCTTCCCAGAAGACTTGGCTGAAGCTTTAACCAAGGATATTCAAAGTGTCCTGTTTCCATTGGGAAGTAGAAACCACAGCCTCAGAATGTGTCCCAGTGACTTGACTAAGTCATATCCATAGGGGAGTTGCCACTCCATCTAACTCCTGAAGCCAGACAAGCAAGAGACCGAGAGCGGACAAGAGGCAATGAGTATTCAGCTGAGTATTCAGCTATGAAAAGTCCAGTATGCTCAGGATGATGTCTCTGTTCCTTTGTCATGGTAGTCTGCGGCTCAACATGGACCTAAGGTCTGAGAGCCTTGATTACCCACCTTCTCAATCAGATTTCCTATTGCTCATTTTCTATGTTGTTCCAATGAGTCTTCCTGGCCAGGGATAGGCAAGGGATGCAAATGGGAGAGTTGGTGCTTTTGCTGCCTGACAACCTGATGATTTTAGTGTCAGATGTGGGGCTTGTTCAAGCAAAATCTGTACTTTGATCTTCCTGCAGAGCAGAGTAAAATTCAACAATACAAGGTACTTCTGGGCTGCAAGTGAACTCTGAAAACAAATGTTGTCTACCGTGAAGGCTGTTTCTCCTCTCTCTTTTTCAGCTTCTGTAGTGCTGGAGATTGAGCAGATGATCAGTCTTGCAAAATGTTTGCCTGGTATGTTTCAGAGGGCTTACTCTCAGCTGCTAAATTTGGCTGATTTCCTTCCTAGTATTTAGTAATAGTATTTTTAACAAATGCTAGAAAAATGAAAATTCCCACATTTCAGAGCTGAAGGGAACATAACAATTGTTATGCATCCATTATTCATAGAAACATAAAATCATAGAATATTCTGAGTTGGAAGGGACCCACAAGAATCAGGTCCAACTCCTGGCCCTGCACAGGACATCTCCAGAATCACACCATATGCCTGAGAGCATTGTCCAAACACTTGAACTCTGGCAGGCTTGGTGTGGTGGGGAAGCTGTTTCAGTGCCCTGTCACACTCTGGGTGAATAATCTTTTCCTAATATGCAACCTAAACCTCCCCTGACACAGCTTTGTGGTGTTCTCATGGGGCCTATTATTGGTCACCAGAAAGAAGATAAAATCTCCTGCCCCTCCTCTTCGCCTTGTAAGGAAGCTCTAGACCACTATGAAGTCTCCCCTCACTCTCCCCTTCTCTAGGCTGAACAAACAAGTCACTTGAGCTCCTCCTCCTAAGTCTTGCTCTTGAGGCCATTCACAATCTTGATCCCATTCCCCTGGACATACTGTAATAGTTTGATGTCCTTCTTATATTGTGTCACCCAAAACTGCCCACAGCACTTGAGGTGAGGCCCACCAGTGCAGAGCAGAGTGAGACAATCCCCTCCCTTGGTCAGCTGGTGATGCTGTGCCTGACACCCTCCCAGGATATGTTTGGCCTCCTGGCAACCAGGACTCACTGGTACAAGTCACTAATACGAGTCACACTGCAGACTTTTATTCAGCTTGCCACTGATATTTTCTGTGGCACTGCTCTCCAGCAGAACCTGACAGACCTGCAGTTATCAGGGTCATCCTTCTTGCCCTCCTTGAAGCCTAGGACATTAGCCAGCTTCCAGCTGAGTGGGTTGTCTCCAGATTCATGCTTGTGCTCCCCAGGGCGCTCCTGGCTCTGTCCTATGCTGAGTCAGCCTCTCTTGTGCAAGCTGCCAGTTCCATGTGAGCCTCTCTTGAGCTTCCCCTCTTCCTAGAAACTTGCCCTATTCTCCACGATCCCCTGCTTTGCTATGAGATGTGCCTGTACCAGAGCTGTTTGCCTCAGTGAGTAATGGCTGAATGCCAATGATAAATTTGGCCTCATATATGCCACCCACTACTTAGGATCAAACCAAGGCCTAAGATTCTGGTATGAAGAGATCATATTGCCTGCAGGATAGACTTTTGCCTGGGACAGATCTGTGGCTGCCTCCTTAGTGTTCGTCCAGCCACAGCATCTAAACTACTCTTCAAAGGTAGTTTGCATCCTACTGGGTGTTGCAAATTGCATGGTAGTAGTACACACATACACACACACACACACACACACAAAAAAAAAAAAAAANCAAACAAACAAAAAAAAAAAAAAAAAAAAAAAAAAAAAAAAAAAAAAAAAAGTCAAGTACATTCCACAGAGCTCTCCCCTTCACATATGCATTTTCCATCTGTCCAGATGTTCCAATTTATGTGTTTAGACTGTCCAGTTCCAGGCATAAGCTTCCTACTATACTTTCCTTCTGCTTTATGGGAATATCTGCTTCTTCTTTCTTCCCCTTATCTCTCTGCTAGGGTCTTTCCATTCTACAAACTCCACATCTCATCTCTCCCTGACCTTAACATATAAAAGAGTGAAAAGAGATTAGGAGCAGGTCTTCAGGTTTGGCCTCCCTGCTCCTCAGCCACTTGAGTGGATCACGAGCTGATGACATCTGTTGGAGAAGGAAGAAGCTATGGCTTGCCAAAGAAATGTGGTCTTTGGAGGGCCATGACTGAATGCAGCTGTGATGTAGGAGGTGTGAAGAAGATGGGGAGGAACTGGTGTGGCACGGCTGCTGAGCTTGTGATTGGGTTCGCATCATCTCAGACTCAGCACGTACTCAGCACTGGGCTGGCCAAAGGCAGGCACAAACTGTTCCCTGAGGTCCTTCCACAGGGGAGCCCTTGCTCCTAGGGGGTCTAAGCTGTCAGGATGCTCAGTGTCCTAGTTCTTGCTGGCCTGTCCTCCCTGGCTGACTGTTTTCCCAGCTGCTGTCCTCTCCAGTGGAGGAGGTGACTTCGTGTGAGTCATCCTCTTCGGGAAAGAAACCTCTGGGTTCTTCCCCCCGTGGTGTGAGCAGCTGAGGGGGAAGGTATCCATAGCTATTTTATTTTCAAGGTCTCAGCTGGGGGCAGGAAGATTGGAAAATACAGACTTAAATTTGTAGCTTAGGGCGTAATTTATGAATAGGAGTCAAACAGACGCGTGCAGGAAATATTCTCACAGACTTTAAACTTTAAAGTTAAACAGTTCTCAAGTTAAAAACAACATCAACTTCTTATTTTTTTTTCTTGCACAGGATGGTCTGGTGGGACACGGGAGGTCTGAGTTCTATTTGTGTCTCCTGTCACCAGCTTCCTATGACCTTGGACTAGCTGCCTAACCTCTCTATGCGCCTCCGTTTCCTTCTCTGTAAGAGGGGGATGATCACATTTACCTGCCCCNAACATCAACTTCTTATTTTTTTTTTCTTGCACAGGATGGTCTGGTGGGACACGGGAGGTCTGAGTTCTATTTGTGTCTCCTGTCACCAGCTTCCTATGACCTTGGACTAGCTGCCTAACCTCTCTATGCGCCTCTGTTTCCTTCTCTGTAAGAGGGGGATGATCACATTTACCTGCCCCATGCAGACACTCTTGTGACTTATTTTGTAGTATAAAAATGTAGAAAGGGCCACAGTGGGTCAAATTGAAGACCTGACTCATGCAACAGCCTTTCTTCTGGCTACACAGGGAAAAAGTGGAAACACAGGGCTTGAGTTTTGCTGTCATGGGCTCTCTGCTGATCTTTCACGAAATAAAACATGTATGGGAGACGTGGTATGTGCATGGCTGAGGGAGAAATATATTTCCAGCGCTGCCCTGGATGTTACAGACTCAGTGAAGGCCAGCAGGGGAGCTGGCAGGGCAGACTCCCTAAGCATCCTTAGCCAGTGCTGCCCCTTCCTGGCTTCCCTGCACTGAGCATTCTCAGTGCTGCTGGCTGGGGACCCGTGGTGGTCTGGGTCAGGCCCCGCACAGAGCGATCTGCCTGCCCCGCGGCTCCCTCTCCCCAGGGGAGGCGAGGAGCGGAGTCTCGGGCCCCTGGGGCACGGGCGGCGCTTTGGGCGCTCCGAGCATCGCACCGGGCAGCCGGGGGACGGCTGTAAATGGCCCCCGCCCGACCTGGCACCCGGCTCGGCAGACGGTGGCGGGATGCGGCGCTGGTTTTCCTGCGGCGCAGGAGAGGGTCTCCGCAGGACCGGGATCCCACCGCTCAGCATNTTCTCCTCCACCGCGGGAAGCGCCCGGGACCGAGGAGAGCCCGTCGGAGCCCAGCCGGCGCCTCTGCCCCTGCCTCGCCGCCGTCGGCAGGGAAAAAGCCCTGCGTTCCCGCAGGCAGGACCATGCCCCGCCAGCTGCTCTCAGGGACCGTGCTGCTGGGAGCCGTCCCCCTGCTCGCAGGTAAGGGACCGCTGGTACGCGCTGTCCCAGTCAGGCCCCGTTCTGCGCCGAGCTCTCCGCGACGGGTCCCTAGTGATGTGCCTCGTCGGCTGCACCTCCCGCACCTCTGACCGGTCCCGCCGCACCCCGCTTGTCGGCTGGAGCCGGCGGGCACCTGCTTCCCCTTCGCCCCTTTCCTCTGGGCAGGGCCGGGGAAGTGATCCCTGCTTTCCAGGGAGCGGAGAAACGCCGCATCCCCGAGCTGTCGTTATGCTCCGGATCCCCATCGGCGTGCCCGGGGAGCAGCTCCCCGGAGGGTCCGGCGGTGCGGAGCCGTGGTGCCTCTCCTCCTCCAGCAAGGCAGTGGTGGCGTGGAGGCCAGCCTCTCCCGGGCACAGGGCACCGCCGTACATCATCGGGAGTTGTGCGAACCGGTGCATCACAGAACAAGAGCGTGTCTTGGCTGCAGGGCACGCTTCTTTCCTCCGCACTTTGTTTTCAAGTGTCCCAGTTCTGCCCGTGAAGAGGCAAAATTGTACCTTTTCTTCCCAAAAATCGAGGTCCTGCTGCCTCCCGCCCGAGCAGCTCGGCGGAGCACCCGTGGCGTTCCCTGCGGGGCTGGCTGCCGGGTCTTAAGTGGAGAGTGGGATGGAGCTGCTGTCCGGTGCCTGCATCCCGCAATGATGGGGATGGATCATTGCAGATTTGATGTTCTTAGCTGAGTTTTATTTTACTTTGAGCCAAGAGCCAGTCCCTGTGGGCTGGAGCGCCGCGGTGGGCAGTGCGTCCCAGCGTTGTGTGGCTGGTCACTTGAGAGCAGGGGTGCGTGGTGGCCGGGCAAAGGCCGGTCCCGCGTGGGCACGTCACTCGGCAGGGCCGGTGAGCTGCGGGGATGCCCCGCGGAGAGGGGCGGATCGGCGCTCCCGCAGCCTGTCCGCGCACGGGCTCCGCGCGTCCCGCCCCGGGGCAGCGCGCTCGGCCGCGGGCCGCTCGCGGGGACGGCGCTCGGCAGAAAGGGGCCGGCGGCAGGCGAGGAGCGAGAACAAACCCCGGGTGGGGAAGCGAAAAGCCGAGCTTCCCGCGGGACAGCAGTCGAGGCCAGCGTTCCTGCGGCCAGCGGCGCGCCCGCCCGGCCACGCTGCCCCTCGTGAGTGGCCGGGGACTCAGTCTGCTGCGCGTCGCTGAGCCCACGGTAATGGTCCCGCCGCCTGAGGCTGCCCGGGAGGAGGGCTGGCGGGCCCGCTCCGACGAGATGTTTTCCTGCTCGGGAAGTGCTGATTCATCAGCTTTGATACAGATATATAGGTATTCTACTTTTTTTTTTTTTCCTTTTTCTTTTCCCCAGGAAAGTGCTAATTTCCCCACATTATTTGTCTCTGCCTAGGAGGTTCTTATACCCAAGATGAAATAGGCACAGGCATGGGACACCCACCCTGGATACAGGAAATGTGGATTCAGATCCTTGCCTGAATCCTTGGCTTCCTTCACAGCTTGAGTCTGAATTTCGGCGTCCTGCTCCTACATGGGCTCCTGCAGCGACGAGCTCCGCTAGGGGACTGGCTTCCTCTTTCCTGTCGGGAAGGTTTTCCATTGTGCAGATCATGGCAAGCCCACTGCCCAGGGAGAGGGTGGATGCTGTGAGCCAGGGGCGGTGAGAAAGACACTGGCTCACCTTCCTGTTCATATGCACCCTAGACCAATCCCAGTGGGAAAAGCTTGGCTTACTTAGGGGACAACATGGGGCTCTGGGTACCGGGGACAAACATCCCTATGGCTGGCTCAGGTGCTGTAGGTGTTGGAAAGTTTCTTCTCTAGTTCAGCTGGGTGCACTTACAACCATTTTGCTGGAAGTTCATCTCCTCCCTATGTACAAGAGATTGTGCTCAAATCAGAATTTAAACGTTTTCAGACTCATTTGCTTTCTTGGGTTTTGTTTGGACATCTCAAATAGGTTGATCATGCTTCTTCTGGGCCACTGGCAGAACTCGCCATAGTTGCATTTGCATGGAGAGTTTGAAAGTTATTGTTGAAGTCGTGGGATGCTTTGTGCCATACATCTCTTTGTGCTTTTCTTCCCATTTCACCCTCCTTCATTGCTTATTTACCTACATTTCGTACTCAGGCTGCCCAGCACTTTCCATTTCCAGTGCTCTTGATGAAGTTCAATTCATCACTGGTCCCCTCTTGTAATACAGTCTCTGCAGGTGCCTGCTGAGCTTCCATTTACTGACAGGTGCTAGGGGAGATTCTCAGAAATAGTCAGTGGTTCAGAAAGAACCTAAGAAGACCTCCACAAGGAGGAGGCAGAAGGAGGTCTTTCAGGCCATATAAGTCTACTTAATAATTTAAAATTCCCGAAAGCAGCATGCAGCCTACAAGCTTTGAGAGTACCCATTTGAAAAATGAGATTAAGGAAATTAAATTAATTCGACATGTGAATGTTGGGCACTTCAGCTCTCTTGTGCACACACATATTTTGTTAACTTGGGAAAGAACAATACTTATTTTTCCAGGTTTTGCATAGAATCTACATATGTTTTCTTCATATCTTATAATTATTTATTCCACAAATTGTATTGCATATGCTTGCTAATGCCTGTAGACATAATGGCCAACATGAATATGTGGTTGCTGTATTCAGGTCAATCTCCCAGTCCTCAACTTTATTACTATAATTATAATTATTACTATAGTATTACTATAATTTTAATCACTAGCATTTGGGATTGTGAAGGACTGTGTTTAAACCCTAAAAACATCAGACTCTGCAGCCTGGATCAAGGCTTATGTGCCATGTTTCCAGAAACATAAACTGATGGCTTAGCTGTATTTCTGACTTCCCACACAGAAGTGGAACCTCACAATTTGCAGTTAGAAGGTGGTAGACTGTGTTACAGTCTTATCTGTGAACAGCACTATATGATCTCAGTTGTTTCAGTTGCAACTAGAACATAAAAATCCCCAGTGGACTTTTCAACTTCATGGCCAGATGGAAAAAGTGAAGGAAGAAATTCCAGGCCAAATCTAATCACTGCTGAGGTTAATTTCTTGTAATAACTAACCTGACTTCTCCAAAAGTGCTGTTCAGATGGAAGTTCATATATTAAGGTTTCAATTTGATTTGAGTACTTGCTGAAGCAATGACACAGGTGGAATGGTCTGATTTGGGATACGGGCTGGAGTTATTAACAAAGTTGAGAAAAACTGGCTTTTCCACTTCTTCATAGAAACAGGGCTCCCCAAAAAATTCTGAACTATATTGACATAAAGGAGAAGAGTTAGGAACTGCTATATAACAGAAATTAAAAAAAAAATGTGTGGCATGTATGGGGTTAAAGCATCAAACTTTCTGACATAGTTAAAGAAAATCACTTACACAGGCAACTGATGTTTTACCAGACAGGTGTTTTGCCCATGTGCTCCACACAAAGCTAGATTTCATTATCTTACAGCTGGTGTAAATCTGGAGCAACTCCTTTGGGCTGGGTAGCATCTTCTAGATTTACACTTTGTGTTGGATGAAATCAGGACTTGGCATGTGCTGTAGTAAAGATATTCATATCCAGAAGAACCCAATATATTTAGAACCCTAAAAATTTGCCTTTGAGGAGATTTGAGAGGTTTTTTGGTGGTGTTTGGGGTTTTTTTTTACATCCAAACAATAACAAACAAGCTGTCTATTTTTTGTCAGATGCTTCAAAGACTGAAGCCAGTAACCTTCCACACTGTGTGGGTGTATAGGGCAAAAGGAAATTGTCCAGATTTGCAGGACAGTTGATAAGTCCTTAATGTGGTTTGGAAACTTCCAGCACACTGTTTATCATCTTGCTAGTTTTCATGTCCGACTGAGATTGGGAAAGGAAGAAGCTCGGCAGAAACAGATGAGGGTTAAGGTTCGGTGTTTCAGAAGTCTATGTCCAGAGGGGCTATGGTGGGACTTCTGCAGCACAGTCAGGGTTTGGGACTTCCTGCTGCAGGCCCAGAGGGAATGGAAAGCAAGACTGCTGCAAGAGTAGGTTTGGCATGAAATGCCCAATCACAGTCACCTCTGCTCTTGGAGACAAGTCTCTCCTGTTGGTGTGAGACCTTCAAGGAGCAAACTGCTCCCTCCAACGACGTGCTTCATCTTTAGATCTCATCCCTGCCCCCAATAGACTCTTTTTTCCCCTTTACCAGTATTTGTGAGAATGTAGAGAAACATTTCTCTACATATTTGTGCATGAATTCTACCCACAGACAGAACCAGGCTCTTCTCTCTTTGCCCTTGTGACGCATCCTCACTGCATGTATTCCTGCAACTGGGAAGCAATACCTTTCCCAAGCATCCTCTGCTGGAAATGATCTGACCTCTTGATGCATCGTGGGGAACTGCTTATCCTAAAATTGGTCCAGTGATTGTCAGGGAGATGCCCACAGAGTTTTCTCTTACTGAGATGCAGAAGTTCAGTTTCATTCTCGTATGGTTGGAGATCCGTACTGCATAAATCCTGATGCTTAAGAGAAAGAACTGTGCTGCAAGCAGGAGTTGGAAAGTGAAAATGCAGTCATTAGTGCTCTCTGCAAAACCAGGCATGGCATAATATCATGCCTTTGTGACCAGCAGAATGAGCTCATGATGGAACTAAGCAAAGTGCTTACAGATTGAGAAACCAACAATGAAGGCAAAGAGATTTGAAACTATAGATTTCAGAGGTACTTTTTGTCTGAAACTTAAGTCTTGAACCATTGAGATGTACGGAGAAATCTGGACAGGGAAATGTGGATGACTGTTTCTTCTGCATTAAGACATGTTTCCATTTGGGGTGTTTTTTGTGTGGCACAGTGAGTGGAGACGTACCAGACTAAAGATGAAGAGGAGGATGATTTAGCTTGTGGTGCATCAGTGTATTCAAAACCATTATAGATGTTTGTGCAGTAGTTAATAGATTCATTAATCATCTTTCTCAGACTTTGGTTTGTCTTGTGTTAATGCTGAAGCAAAAGGTTCATGTTCATGGTGAGCTGGTTTTACTCTCTGTTGTTTTCCCCTCAAATCACAGTTGATTTTTCATTACTGAAATCCATATCCACAATGTTAAGTCACCCCTGTAACATATTTAGAGCATAATTCAGTGAGATATTGTTGATACTGATTTCTCTTGGCATGATTTTTTGGGTGGTGGGGCTGCTTTTCCAGCAGTCACTGGTATGTGGCACTAAGCACTTGTGCAATACAACTTCTTTTTAAGTTGTATTCCTTCTTTTGGAGTTATGGCCTTGAAACAAGGTTCTCTTTGCTGTTGGAGCAGCTGAAGGATGGGCAAGGGGCTAGAGGGCAGCTGCTTCTAGGATTTCAGTGGGTTGAAGATGCTGTGGCAATGCGGTGCCATTATTCCCACTCCATGGCTGGAAGCTGGTGAAGCAGGCAGGGCACAGTGGTCCTTGAGAGCCAGGGACCTGTGAGCAGATGTCTCTGCTCCTCAGATGTTCTCTCAGGAAGCCTGTGCTCTGGGAACAGACCCCCTGCTTAGTGCGTGGGGAGTGAAAAGGGATGAGTGTGAGGGCATTTCATGAGAGGAATTTCACAATTTCACATAGCTCACTTAAGCGTCCTTCCTGTGGGATTCTTCCTTGACACAGAGTGAAGGAATTCACCCCTTTTGTTCCCATTGTCATTCCTCTATGGAAAAACCTCTCATCAGGATCACCATAGACTAATGTTAACAGAAGCGTGAGAGTTGCCATCCTGGATCAGACAAGGGCTTTTTTAGCTTCATGTCATGTCTTTAGTGGTGTCCAGCATCTCATCTTCAGGAAAGGTTCACAAAGCCTCGCAGGAAGCAGTTATCTGATAAAATTCTTAAGAGGGGGCTTTTTTCTTGTTTGTTTGGTAGTATGATCTAAAATCCAATAGTATTTCACAAGAAACCATGGGATTGAGGGTCAAGGAAAGTAAAATTTAGTTGTTCATGTTTATGCAAGTGGATATTATATGGTGGAAATAAATCACATTAATCTAAATAATACAGAACTTTTTTGTTCTGTTGTGCTGAAAGTGTTTGGGGCACCTTTCTTTGTCTCATGCAGTGCTGCAATTGACAATCATCCTAATCTATTTTATAAGCATGAATAATTGTCATTTCCCATTGTAATTGAGCCATAGGCAATCTTGCCAGAAGATTTCTGCACGTGCATCTACCTCCTTAGACTGGGTGCTTTAGATGTCACTTAACAGCAAAGTGGGTTTTGCTCCTAAGCCATTGCAAGGGACTCCTCTGTGCAGACTCTTCCAGTTCTTCTCACCTCTCTATTTTAAATTGTTGTGCTGCATTATTTACTTGCTCTTGTTTTAAACCCAGGGGCTTTACTTATAGCTCTGCTTTATAGGTTTAAGTGGGGTGGATGGAAAGTTGGTTCCTGACTTTTCTTTTTGTCTTAGAGCACTACAGGGCTGTTCAGCTGTAACAATGGAAATAATAACCAGCAGCCTTCAGCAAAGTGTAACTCCTTCAACTTTGCTTTACATTTTCTTTTACATAGTTCCTAATTTGTTTCTGTGCTTACAGCTTAGTGATTACTACAGCCGCAGATGAATTTGACAGGCCTGTGTTGCTGGCTAAGCAGGTAGATTACTTACTGGCAGGTAGGCAGCTTGCCTGTCTTTATGAAAGTCTTCCAATTCAGTCCTATTATATTGCTTCATTTGTCCTGCCAGGTAATCTGTTACAAATTTTAAGTATCAAACTGGTAAAGAAATTTAGCTTGGCCAAGAAAATCTACACTTTTACTCTAAATGCCTAGGAATTCTAAATTGTTTTTGTGTCAGTTTTAGTGTACTTGCTTTCTCTTTATACCATATTGATACTTTTCTACTCACTTATTAATGGGATAAACTTTTCTGAAGAATATTGAACTGGTCATTATGTGCTAGGTGGAATTAGAGCAGAGGCACCATGGTTGCTGACACATGTCAGTAGGTAGATCTGGCAACTCACAGGCACAGTCTGGATGGGGCTCTCTAGGCTGTGTGAGCAGCACAGGCTGAATCGTGTGTGGAGGCACGAAACAACACTCCTGGGTGAGTGCCACTGGCTGATCACATGGCATCTCTTTGGCTGGGCAGATGACAGAGTCACAACCACTTCCCATCTGAATGGCCTCAGCAGGATCTCCATGCAGGGGCCAGGACCGGCACACCAAGGCGGGGAGGGGTATGAGAGCCACGTGGATTTGTGCCGAATGTGGCTGTGAAAGAGTTGCCATAGGCTAGCTCTGGTGTTACCAGCCTCAGCTGACCTGTTTTGATTTTAAGCTGGGCATTTACTCTGTTGGAGTGAAGACCAGACTAAGGTGGACACAACTGTGGTATTTCTCTTCTTGTCTCAATGCACATCACATGTATGTGTGTCTTTTGCCTTCTGGGTGTGGTTCACCAAAGTGGTCCCACAAGGGTTCATAATGGAGGTTTCAGACTGTGCATTTGGATATCCATTTTCAATTCCATGTGCTCAGTGGGAAAGAAAAAGTTTGCAGTTATGGCTGGTTTTATTTCTTCTCTGTGAATATGTCCTCCTTATATAGCTGATGAAATGAGCACTTTCATCAGGCTAGATATTGGCCAAGATGCTAATTTCAGATCCTATATTTCTAGAGATATTAAAACTTGATGGATACAACAGGAAACCAAAATTATTTTTCTCTCAGATCTTTGTCTGTCAAATATTGAAATTCATTTTTCATTGGTATTATATAAAGTGCCTATGCTCATGCATGGAAGTTACCTAGCGAGTTTAGGGCAAACAAGGCACAAACTTCTGATGAGCTGGTGAAGCAAGGGCCTTCAGGTGGGTCTTGTGGGGCACAAAACATGGAACTGCATGGCCTTGGTTGCCCAGGTATGATGGGAAATGTCAATAATTTCAATTGGTAGTAACTGGAATGAGATTTATGTCAAATAACCGGCTGAAGTTTCAGTTTGTTTAATTTCTACATCTAAATTTTTAAATGAACAACCCCTCCCTGATCTTTGTTAGAAAGACTTCACCACAAATGTCTATAAAACCAACCTGACCTAACTAGGGCAAGTGCTGGCAAAACATTTGGCAGTTATTGGGGAAATATATATTTATTTACATTTGCAGCTATTGGCCATATTGCATGACAGTGTGTACTGCTCACAAGTGCTGATGAAGAACAGAACTATTGCATTATTTTTAGCAACTGGATGTTTTGCTTTGGCTCTATAACATTTAATCTTACATCAGTGTGTATAGTCATCTAGGAACAGCAAATGCATGGAGAGTAAATAACTTATAACTTGCTCTGAGATCTAGAACAAAAAAGGAAGAGACACACTTGTTCAAATACCTTTCTATGCCTATGAAGGCATGTTTTGGGCAGATGCACATCCATTTTCCCTACTGACTGATTTTAGTTCCAGAGCATGGAGTCATGGTCAAGGCTTTTAGTCTGCCCAGAGATCATTTAATCTACTGTTACCAACCTCATACTGTTCAGACTCTACTATGGTGTGTATCATTAAGCAGCCCAGCTTGGCCATCCATTAACCTATCCTTTTTTTTTTTTTTTGGCTGACTGTTATGTCCTAATAGTACTTTAAATTCTTACATTATAATTGAGATTGATCAAACATAAGCATGTGATCCAGAAATCACTTGGCATGTGTTGCAAAACATCAGACTAGGTGAATAGAAAGTCTCTTTTGGACCTGAAAGGGATGAACCAATGAACTGGTAATTTTTGTGCCTCTATGTGTACTTAGTAAGTAAATAACATCCAATAGTTTTCTTGGTCTTGAGTGCAAAAGAAAGGAAAGTTTCAGTCACCACAGGAATATGTGCAAGGGATGGCTCTGTTAAGGAGTGATACAGCTTGAGCTGTTGCTTCTACCCTGAGGGGGTTTCTGTCTGCCAGCTATGTACCAGCACACATGGTGCCTCTCATTGCACAGGAGCCAAGAGGAAACAAGTACAAAACTACCTCTGAGTCCAGGGACCTGTATCTATTAACACTTGTAAGTCCCCATGGCGCTTAATTGGCCTGCAGGTTTCTGCTTCAATAGAAATAGTGGTTACATTTTGCTGCTTCAGATCATGAGTTTGCTCATCTGGACCATTGTCAATGTCAGCTTGGGACAAAGTCACACCTCCTTGCTCTCTCACAGTTAAGCTGCCCTAGATTCTCTTCTGCAGGCTTCAGGTGTTAGGTTTGGATTTACTTCCGAGAAATGCTGTGAAATTAGATGACTGTGAGGTTTCCTTTAGAATGGGGATTTAGATGGCATCTGAAAGACCTGGAGATACCACTTTGAGTATCAGGGTGGCTCATAGTTTGCCACTGTAGGTCTTTTCTGGAGACTGTTTCTAAGTACAGGTGATGGAGAGGGTGCTTTTACCCCTAGGAGCAGGAAACCAGGCTGTGCTGCATTCTTTTCCTGTACCTGAGCGTCAGGAACCCAGGTGACAGATGAGATGGGGGCTATTGATGCTATGGGGATAGAAGAGTGTCTCCTTCCGGCAGCAGTTCTTCCTAGCCACCAGCACTCACAGCAGCAGAAAGCTTCATTATCCAGGGTGCCCCCTTCTCCCTCTAGTCCTGCAGTAGGACCAGGCCAGACAGTTACACAACAAACAGGAAAACAAAATTTTCTTTTCCATTCACCACACAAGTTTTAAGACAACTCTCCCTAAAAGATCCCCTGTCTTTATAAGTGCAAGTATTAATGCTGAAGAGAGACTCAGTGTTGATTAAACTAGAAGGACCTGTTGGTCTAGACTTCTTCATATAGTCGGATGTAAATTGAAACTTTAAGTGGCTCTTAAGAGTTGACCATGAGTTTTTCTTCTCTATATATACCTTTTTCTTCTTTAATAGAGTGAATTGGTGTAATGATATAATTGCAATTATTGTGGGTAGGTACAACTGTTTGACCAAAAAAGTAGTTATATTTACTTACAGAATGGATTGAAGAACCTTTTAAAGAAATGGTAATACAATAGCTTGTCAAAAATAGCTCTGAAATAAAGAAAACTACTGATATCCCAGGTTTCCTTACAAAAAGGAGTAAAGCCATATACTCCATTCGAGGTTAGCTAGTGGCCATGCTCTGGTTAAGGTGCTGCTGCAAGGCAGAGTCAGCTCATTTTCACTGGAAATGCACTGAAGGTAAACCCACTGGGTACTGTCGTGTTCCTTTACATTTTGTCTGGATTCTGCAATTGCTTATTAGTTGTACACATGTCAGCATTCCCATTCCCTTCACTGGAATGACTCATAGGGAAGTGCTCAGAAGCAAGAGTAAAGTCCTGGGCTGCGTCTGAACTGAATGACTGATGTTTTAAGCAGCACAGAGAGGTGGAGACCCTGTTAAGAAATAACCTGCCCTCTCCTTCCAGTGCAGGAGTGTCCTCTACGAAGTACATTTTTGCTGAATGTTTGAATCAGGAGGAAATTATATTTGATGGTAAAACCCTCAAAAACTCAGTTATGTTTCACAAGGGGTAAAACGTGCAAATCCAACAGTGACTGAAACAATTACTTCATGATGGATAACTTTATTGCCCACAGATGGCACTTGAAACCCAGAAGGTCAGATTCTTTGTACGCACTGAAGTTGCAAAGATAAACTGATCATTCTCCTTAACCTCTCATTGTGCAGGTGAAAAAAAGATTAGTCAACATGTTGAGGATAAGAGGAGCGGCTGGAAGACAGTCACAGCCCCAAATTATGGAAAAGATGTTAGAAGGTCACCAAACCTGATAACTTCAAGGAAATTTATAATAACTTCCAAAGTAATTTTTTAAACTTAGTCTTAAAGCTAGCTTTTTGATTTCCTTTCTTTAGTCAAAGGTAGCAGAAATTCTCTGTGTATGAAAAGAAATTTAAAAGCAGAAACTGGGAAAATCGGAATGGGAATAATAACCCAGATCATGGTCCCAATTTTGAGTTCAGCCAATCTGTCATTTTTAAGAGACTCCAAGACTTAGCAGAAATCAGTGGGAGGTTCATCAGGCGTGCATGATTACTCATTTGTCTATAGAACTGGACACATACCATATTGGAAAAATACATGCATGTTCATTTATTTTATCTCTTTTTCATGACTTGTGATCAGAGGGGTTTTTGGTTATCAGATAATTCATATTTTTATTTACTTAATTTGGAAGAGGATCAGCTTTTTTTGCAGGGCAGAAGGTAATGGAAGAAAGCCTTCTTTTTTTTCCCCTTGAAAATCACAGATTGCTCTCTGCTTTCATAAAAAAATATTTGTCCTCCCCTTACTTTACTTAGAATGGCTAACTTTGCAATCTAAATTAATGTTTGCTCATTAATTAAGCAACCCCTTCGACTGACTTTCACATGCATCTAATAAGCCTTCCATAACAAATAAAATGCGTCCAAAAAATCACCCCTTTCCCCATAGGAGGAGATTCCTTAGTTATCAGGATTAATTGGTTCTCTTGTTGTCACATGAAAAGAAGCTGCACCCCTCAATATAGGTCAGTGTGAGGGTAGGCTGCTGATGGTCGCTTAGTGACAGGCACAATGATAAGTGAATGTGTCCTGTTGAGCCATGACCCTTCAGAAAAGACAGTGTCAAGTAAAATGCCCACAGAAGGTACATAGAAGGCATAATCTGCTTCTAAATATTGACAGTAGGAATTTCCCTGCTATTCTCCTTCCTTTTTCTTTCCTGGTAGACACGTCAAACTCTATTGCATTTGTACTCTGCATCGGTTTTGAAGCGTTTAAAAATGTAAGGAAGCTAATGACCCATGAATAGATGGGATGTCAAATAAAGCTATTTTTCTTCGAGACATAGCATCTTGTTGGTAAAAGCATTGTGTCCCATACTTGTAAAAGCAAAAATATTGGCTCGAAATAGGACTTCAGCTTTTGTCAGTGAAAATCTAAATAAATGAATATATAACCAGGCTTGTATCTCTTGCCAAATACACTGACATTAAATCTTGAATGTGATTAATGATTAACTACTGGAGTTAAGTGTCTAAAATGTACTTGAAATCAGTGATGAAATGCTGGCTTGTGTCAATGGGAGCAGAGTTAGACAAATACTAAGCACTCCTTAAGATCCCCCACACAATATTTATAAATACTGTGCTGTCTTTTAGATATATGTAAAATTTGTAAAAGGGCAAAAGCTTGAGTATGTGTCCAGTATATTTGGTTTTCTTTTTTGCCTTCAAGATGGGGTGAAAAGGTAGGTGGTTTTATTTTTTTTCTTTGATTTTAGTAACTCTGAGGCAGACGTGACATAATGCTTCCAGGCTGACTTGTTTCATATGCTTCATTTAAGTTAGATGTTAAGATTTTCGCATCTTTGTTTATATCACTGTAAAGTTATGAAGAGAAAAACCTTGTAATATTTATGATGGTTTCTTGCTCGTCACCTTTAGCAGACATTGAAAACAGCAGCAGCCCACATTCCCAGGGCTGGTCTCCTGGTCTCAGCACAGGTCAGATGTGGGCATGGTGCTGCAGGACTGGCTTTGCTCCTGGGCATGGTGCAGTGCCAGTGCCGAGCAAAGCCAAGCACTCAGCACTGCAGGCATGATCGGGCACTGCAAACTCACTCTCCTCTCTTGCTGTCAACACCTGTCACTCACATGGATTTTTCCACTTTCCCACCAGTTTTACATAGGAAGCAACCTACATGTTGCTCTCTAGCAACTAGGTTGAGTGTTGCAGCTCTAGCAGCTGGGCTTTGATCCCAATGGTTTCCTCTGGCAGACCATCACTGATGTTTTTTTCATACATATTGAACTGCTTGTAAACACTGTTGCACGCTTTCAGCTTTTCCAGGGCCTCAAATAAGGAGCAGTTCAGGGAAGCTTGAGGTCAACTTTTCCCCGAAGTAAAAACCAAGATTCATAAAGCTGGATATAAACTCTGCCTTCTTGGGAGAGCATCTGCCCCTTCAATTCTGGGATGACAAGAGGAATGCAAATGAAATGTGGAAATGTAGGAGTTTCACAAAACCATGAGATTGTTTAGCTGGAGGATGTTGACAAACCCTCTCAACCAGAGTGCCTGGGTTGCTCTCCAAGCAGCTGCCTAGGCTGTTGTAGCATCTTATCTCAATTTCTCAGTGATTAGCCTCAGAAGCACTGTTTCAGAATGGTGAATGAGAAGACTCATAGACTATAAGCATCTATGGGAGACTATCCCATAAAAGCACAGAGCACACTTTGAGGAAACCAGCCCTTCAGAGTTGAGATTCCTAAAGGGCAGGCATGAGAAATGTATGTTTGCAATGCATATCACATAACAACTACTTCTTCAAAGATTTGGTACAACTTTTTTCTCCCCTCTCACCAGCTGCCAGAATATATTAATTTCTGGTTAGAAATATGATTGTCTAGACAAATTGCAGAGGAAGTCTGTGTATCTGCACAGTCTCGCCATTCAAATCTATAGTGTTATTTGAGGTGCAGTCCAGAAGACCTCTTTATTCTGAAAAGTTGTTATGCCCTTGCTTGCAGCTTGTGCAAGTGAGCTATAATTTTGTTTACGTCTGTGTTCAAGTGTACCCTTTAAATCTTGTTTTGAATTGGAGCAGATTATAGAATATATCAAAATCTACTGGAGCCACATCTTAAGTAAGATATCCAGGGCTAAAAAGAAAGCTCCAGAATTTGGAGCAGCCTTTGACTTTGATGTGTTTATACATCCAAATTTTAGTCACCAATCTCAGCAGGAGCTGGCATCTGAAAGTCCCTTCTCTAGTTAACAAAAGAGGGAGGTGTTCCTGATGGGTGATACGTAGCCCCAAGAAAGGTTCATGTATTTCTACTATGTTTGGTGCATACAGCTGTTCATAATTGGCTGTGACAGGGATCTCTTGGAAGGACTTTAAATAGCTAAGCTAAAACTGTTTTTGACTGAGTTCTAGAAGAAAAATCTGCATTACCCTTTACTATGAGATGGGGTTTCTCTCATGTGTTGGCAAGGTAATACTTTCTCTTGGAATAAAGTGGTTTGGGGTAGTTGCTGTTGCTCTCTCTCAACACTGAAATCTTTACAAATTACACTTGAGTCCCAATTAGACTACAACCGGTTTTCAACTTTTAACTGTTTTGTTTGAAATATTTTTACATTGTGTTCCCAGCTTCTGGAACATTTTCCTGTCAATGCAAGGGCAGTGGGATGGATCAAGCACTGCTTCTTCCCTAAGGCATGTTCTTCTGCCGGCTTGCCATGAAAGCTTTTGTGGCCATAGCCTATTATAGGGCAAAGATAAATCATTATGTCTTTCCAGCCAGCGCCTCTTGACTTGATGAGAGGGAAGATCTCATACTCTTCTGGTTTTCTGACCATGGGGCTTTATCATGGTCTTCTTAAAAATGCCTCCATGTAGACTTTGCAAAGCCCACCTGGATGTTTTCAACTGTCCTAAGCCAGCACGTGTTATACTGACACGTGGGTCAGTATAAGGGTTTCACCTATGCCAGAATGGTCTGGCCACAACAACATGCTTGCTTTCTCAAATAAGCAGGAAATCTGGTCTGGAAGGTGTCTTGATCTTGTTCTCAAAATTTACTGTAAAATCTACCTTTTGACACTACTTTGTTGACAGGAAGCCCACAGCTGGTGAGGGACCATAAATAAGAGTGCTGTCACCTTCAGTCGGAAAGGGAAGATCCTTAAAGCATTTCACTCCTTCCACATCAGTTTCAGCTTTGCAGCAAATTGTTTGAGTGGGATTTCAGTATCTTAGGGGTCAGTACGCGGCTCTTGCCATGGGAGTGGCTGAATTTACCCTTCCCATTGAAGGGGCTGCCATGGCCATGTTTCCTGAGGAAATGCAGCCAGTGGCGCTGGGGGCACACTTCCTTGATTAGATGTGGATCCATGAGGTCCTCAAGTTTCTTCATGATATGTTCAGTGAAAAATTTGAGAGCAAAGTCATTGACTGATAGCTTTCAATTCTATTTTCTTTCCTGAGTAATGCTGCTGGAAGGTTATTTGAGTCCTGAGTCAGGGCAACAGGACTTTGCTCAAAGGAAGAGAGTATGTGTGATGAGAGAGGCACAGTTTTCTTTTCTTTTCCTTTCCAGTATAACAGCATAAATGTGAGTGGACTGGAAGCAGAATTATTTGACTTTGTTAATGTTTTGGTTTTCTTCTTTGTTTTTCTAGGATCTAGTTCAGGATCAAAACTAAAAGTTCCTGAGCTGAGTATAAATGGCATACAGCACGTTGTTCAAGCCGGCCAGACTTTAAATCTCACCTGCAGGTAACCAACTGAGTTGGATTATGATACTTTGGCAGGGACTTCATACACCTGACACTTTCCTTTTTTTGTAACTGAAATTAGAAAAAAAATTAAACCTTATGTTGCGGGGAAAGGTGGGGAGTGAACTTCAATGGCAATTGTTTAATAGTTCTTTGTTGTTTCTGTTGTTGTTTTTGGAAAACAAGATAAAAGAGAAGCCCATAAATAGCCTGATATAATAAAAAAGAAAGCTTGGGAACTGGAGCTATATAATTACAGCCCAACATAATTGTTTCTGCTTCCTTATCTGTGTTTGCAGGGGGGAAATGGTTCATTCATGGTCTTTGCCTGAAACTCTTAGCAAGGATAGCAAAAGGCTGAAAGTAATTAAATATGCCTGTGGAAGGAATGGGAAGCAGTCCTGCAGCAGTCTGACCTTGAGCAGAACTCAAGCAAGTGACACTGGAAATTATAGCTGCAAATACCCAACAAGTCCAGCAAAAAAGAAGAAGGAATCTACAGTCTATGTATTTATTAACGGTAAGATTAAGTTTTTTTAACACTTCATGGTACTTGCTCTGCAATACAGCAAACTGGAAAAGGAAGGCAATGCAGCTGTGGCTGAGTTTTGAGTGACATTTTCAGCCTTGCATAATGTTAATTTGCCATTTAATATATAAAATCTGTTTTCTCAGAACTTGCAAATACAAATGGTAGTCTTTTATCTGTTAGAAAAAAAATGAAGCAACAAACAGACCCAATCCATCCATTTGCCTAGAGAAAAGAGGAGTCCAGATGGAGGTGGACTACAAGCAAATATGTGAAATAGGTATCAGAAACCATACCCTACATGATGGGATGTGATGTGATTTCTAGGCAGCTGAAGGATGCTAAAGCTATCTGTCAGATCACTGACTTGCCTCATGCTGCAGAAAATTACTATTTGCATGTGAAGTCATATTTAAAAATGTCCTCTGTAATCCGTGTCACACAGACTGAAAAAATCTAGAATAAATTGAATCAAATTAAATGCAGAGTTGTGTTCAGCAAACAAGTATTGTGTAATGTATGGGAAGTGCTGGAATTAGGTCAGTTAGACTATAAAAGAAATTTATTTCTGATCCTGTTTCCTTCCAGGGAATTAATCAGACACTTCTGAGAAGAGTTGAATTCAATAGACACAACAATAAAAGAACAAATTATTGACATTTTAGGGATTTAATTAATACTTTAGTTTTTCCTTATTTTTACAGAGTAAAATTAATAGATTACTGTAGTATTTCAGGACTCACAGATTTTGAAAGCCCATATTACAGAGAACGTGCAACTGGAGGTTTTCCAGTTTCTGGGTTTGCTGTATATAATGAGTTCACATCAGAGTGAATTAGCCTTTGTTTTCATTTTGTGATGTGAAGAGTGAGACTGGCGCTGTGAAAAAGCAGAATGAAGTGGACCTCTCACTACACTGACAGAAAATAAGATAGCTCTCCCCATTACTTTGTGTTGCTTTATTGAGCACCATTGGCTATTTCATGCTGTTCATCCTACTTTCCTTCATCTGAAATATGCTGCAGAGTGTTTTCATCACCCACCTCTTTTCATATAATTCTCTGTCAATCCAACAACAGATGCGTGCACGGAAGAATAGCCAAAATAGGACATTCATTTAGTGACCAACAGCCTGCAGCCTAGGGAAATGTACAATTTCCTTGGATGCCTTTTGCAAGTTTCCCATCACAGGACCTTCTTGAACCTCCCACCTTGGATATCATCCCTGTCTGAGACCTACCCACAAGCCTCTCCATTCACCGCATGAGAAGGACGTCTCTGCTGAACTGACTTTACCATACAAGGGATGCCCTTCCATCCTCTTGGTCTCTTACCTGTTTGAAGAGTTAATTTTTCTGGATCCTTAATTTTTACAAATGAGAGACACAACCAGTCTTCTACCTCTTCACTGCTTCCCAACTTGTATGTGGCTTCCCTGCATTTAAAAGGCACCTTCAATCAGATGATTGTAAACCAAGGTTATCTGCAGAATTCACATGGTGATGGAAGAGAAATGTATCATTGCGGAAATTGTTTTAGGACAGTCCCACGCCAACCCCTGTCCTTCCATCCCCTCTAATCATTTAAAGAAGGCTGCCTAAGTGTCTTGGTTTTGTTGGTTTTTCAAGGACATTCAGTCACAAATCTTGATGTCACTGTTGAAGAGAAGGCTAGATTTTAAAACTCCTCCTACCTTAATTGCCAAAAAAGTAGTAAAATGTTTAAGGAACAAACCTGTAGCAACCTTAGACCACTCCGGCATGTTAATTTTCTGAATTTGACAATCATTTTGATTGAAAACCAATTTCTTAACATTGAAGTGTTAATTGTGTCCCAGGAAGCAGCCCTGAAAATTAGGAAAAACTAAGGATAATGAGGGAGGCTGCAAGGTAACTGCTCATTTAATGCCTGTTGTAAGTGTCACTCTGCCCTAAGGTGGAGAAAGGTCTATTAGTCTTCCAAAACTTTACGGTTTTCAGGAAGAATTATTGAGTAAGTTAGAAAGAAACAAGATATTGAATACCAAAACTCACCTTTTCTGATAAGTGTGCATTAGAAAAGTACTTTCTTCTCTATGTTATCTCATTATCTCTACCTCTTTTCTACCTGTCTCTTATTATAAGTCACTGTTTCTGTGAGCATGCATGAAATTCAATTATCTAGCTCAAGTGGGGTTGAGATGGAGGTAACAAAATCCTCTGTGAAGACTCTCTTTCCTGAGTTTAGTTTTACTTTGCATTAATTTGTGGGTGTTTAGGAAATAAACATTTGTGAAATTTGGGTCCCTCCTAGTTTTGTATTGTTTCCTGTGACAGGACGTTGTGTCAGTCCATTTCCCATATTAGCTCCATGTGGATCACCAAGGTGCCTGTTTCCCATGTCTTAGCATGCTGCAGATGAGAACAAATAGTTGCTATTTACAAACACAGAATCCGAATCAGGAAAGTTGATATTGTTTGTACAGGAAGTCATCACTTATTGTTTTAAAAATGTTCTTCATTTCCGTAATTGGAGTGATACTGAATATGAACTGGATTTAAAAAAAAAAAAAGCCAAAGACCAGACCACAGTAAACCCAGTAAGTCCTTTGGTTCAGTGATGAATGTATGCTACAGCAGAAAATGATCTGGTATAGACAAACACAAGACACAAGGCAATGAGAAGGAGACTGCAAGTCCCGCAGGCCCCAGGATGACTTGAAGCATTCCTGAAGTCCTGCTTTTGGGGGTCAAGGAGAGGCAGGCTGGTGACTTGCCTTGGAGGAGCTAGTCCTGACACCACCCTTCTTTCAGCTGGAGAGGTCACTACTGAGTTGCAGAGGGGAGTGAGTGCACAGTGTCTCGGCAACTCTTGACCCCACACAGCTCAGGAATTGAGACATTAAGCAAGGGAAATTAATTCTCTTAAGAGTCTTCATCTTTGCCTCAAGAAAACTGATGGCCTGACTTCCCCCACGAGCCATGGGAAAAATCTGAAATGAAGCAAAGCCTCTTTGCCAATTTCTCCACTGTCTCAGACCCAAAACTGCTCAGAGCTTTGTTTTGTAGGGGAAAATACAGCCTAACAGTAAAAAGGAGAGATTTGCAATGAATGCTCACTGCATACATTGCAGCAAGGCATGGGGAATTTTCTGCTTGAAAAGAGATAATGATGGAATAAAGACATTTAAGAAAGACCAAATTATCAGCAGGCTGTTCTGAATCCTATGTAAATTTCCCTGGGGGCAGTACTATGGGCTTTTCTCTCTGTCTGCTTTGTCCCGGTATCTCCAAGGCACTTTTCAATTGCTGGAGCTCATTCACCATCTTCAAAAATGTGTAGTACTCTTAATTCTCTACTGTCATAATTTCTTGCCTTTGAACAATTGCTCCCATGGTATGACAGAGGAAAAGCTTGTAAGTTCAATTACACTGATATATCAAAGTTAGATTTTTGCATGAATTTAAGCGAACTGTGATTCAAGTTGAAGTGTTGCTATTTTCTGTGATGAAGACTGCTTTTGGCTATAATATACAAGAGTGAAATCTTAATTCTTCTGCAACAGAGAACAGAATTCTTCTCAAAGCAAAACTATTTGGGTCTAGGGCAGTAGCCTATTTCCTAGTCAGTGTTCTCCCTCTCCTTGTCTTTTGTCATAATCCTGTAGTGTATGTCTTCTGGTCACTTACTTTTCTTTGCAGAATGAGACATGTTTTAAAATCAGACCTCTAGGCTGGGTTAGTTGTCTATTCTCTTCCTATACTTAACAGAGAACAAAAGAAGCTTCTAGTATGTACTGTTCATCACCTACTTTTCCAGAAATCTGGAGAACAAAGAGTAAATTTCTTGCTTTGAGAGGATTTAAGCCAGGTGAGGCAAATCAGAGCTGTCTAAGTAAAGGTACAAGTCCTGAGAGTGCTTGTGCTCACCAATGCCGAGAATGTCAAACGTGCCCACTAGTTGTATGTGTTTGGTTTGATGTGTGTCTTGGGCTCAGCAGTCCAAAATGAAAGGCTTTATCATTAGGGAATTGTTCAAAATGTAAGCCTTCGAAATCCCAAAACATCTGGGATTCTGAGCTCATTTTCAAACACTAAAGTTGTATGCTGCAGATTCTGAGTGTTTTAGAACTTCCTGGGCACCTCCCTGGGAGGTCCTCCTGCTGACAGATAGCTGGATCCAGACCCAGAACTGACATGCGTTTAAGATTTAGCTTGAATGGATTGACTCCTGTAATCCTAAAGATACTATTGTTGCAGAACATGGAGGGTATCCAAAGTGTTCTGCAAAAGGGTCTCTTTAAATCAGAAGCATCAGAGTCAAAATAATTCAACGTGTAAAAAAAGCAGTAAGACAAAACACCCTGAGAGCTAACAGAAAGGGAGATTTTTCTTCTTTTTCCTTTTTCTTCTTATTTACAAATAACGCACTGATAAAAGAACCTGCTCAGGCCTGGGAAACTCTTCCCCTCCATGCCTTTTTTTGTCTTTGCTTTTAGCACAGTTTTAACATATGAGCAGTATGGTTTTGGCTTACACTGTCGGAGTCAATACTATGATAGCGCTTCTGTTATGAAGAGGAAACTCTTTGGAATTAAACTATGTTGCAGCTGTATCAAGTATGCGGACACATTTTTAGTTTCTAATGAGGTTCCTGTTACAAAACAGAGACCTCTAGGACTTGCTGACGTCAATGGCCTATAATTGCCGCGCTTTTGTCATTGCGTGTACATGGACTCCGTATCACAGACACCGTGAGGAGCGGAGCATGTGCAGACACTTTGGCAGCATCCAACACTCTGCACTGACCCCTCCATGGTCCTGCTCCCTCACCAAGGCTCATAGCTCCTACTGAAACAAACATCTTTCCAGGGTGAGCCACCACAATGGAGGGATACACCTGAAAGAGCATTCCTAATATCCATTAGCCTTTCTAGGGATTATTTGCTGAACGTACTAATAGCTCTGTCGTGGATTTCCTGGCTAATATGACTACTTTTCCTGGAGATTTTTAACTGTGTTTTATTTGTGTCATGGTCCTATGACACAGAGTAACTAGTCTCAAAGTAAAACAAAACCTTGCCTAAAAATTGTTTTACAATTGTATTAGAAATTCTTTGTGTCAGAATGTGCTCTAGATATAAATTAATAATCATGTAAGTCCAGGTAAAAGAAAGAAAAACAAAAAAGGAGGGAAGTACTTTATGTCTCAGGTCTTCTTTCAAGGTTTAGACATACTTTGTATTTGAAAAGTGTTCTTCAGCAGGTTTACAAGAGGCAAGAGTGGAACAACCTTTCTTCTAGAATAAGATATACAAAATGGGATTGTTTTTCTTTAAGGGAATTAGGCATATGAGCTGGTTCAACAGACACATTTCCTAGGGCATGATTCATTTCATGGTAAAGCAGATATCTAAGACAGGTCAGATGAGTCCCATTGCAAAATTCCCCTTTTCTCACCAGGGACAACACTAATGGTTTGGCTCCTAGCTCAGTGAGAAATGTCTGCTTTGTAGATGTGCAAGTGAGGCTGGAGTGACTCTTGGCGTGCAGGATTCTTTTGGAATTACTTCTGAGCAGCCCCGATAATTTATCTGGGATAAATAAAGTTAAGGAAGTTTAATCCCTTCAATGGAAAATGAACTTCAATGAAGTCTGCATGTCTGTTCTTTACTAAAGACTGTGGTCCTTTTCACGTGAGGGAAAAGGGTGTTATGTGAATGTGATGAAAATATTTCACCTCTTTTAGCCTGAAAAGAATCTTAAGGATGAGCCAAGTGTAAGCAGGTATTTTGGAAGAACTTCAGAGAATAAGCTTTTAGAGATTTCAAGGAGCTTAGATTTTCCTGCAGAGACTTTTCTTCTTGCAAATGTATGTGTAAGTCCTCTGACTTACATAGCTCAGATTATTAAAAACAAAACAAACCCAAGAACAGTAGCTGAAGCTTGTGGAAAGAAAAACCCTCTCCACTGTTTCTGAACTTGGCATTTCAGTGTTGGCTAATTTAGTTGTTTGTGCAAACCCCATAAATAGCCTAGACAGGTTACTGATACCAGACATAATATTGCTTGTGCTAAGTCTCTTATCAAGTTTTTATCTGGCTGCCAACCAGCTTAGCAAAAGAGTTGCTATTTATGCTCTTTAACAATATAGCAAATGACCTTCATGAATTTTGTGATTTCATGAGTGCTCTTTGTGGTTTCATGTTAATTGCAACTGAGAGATATTGTAAGGAACACAGCCAACCCAGCACACAGTCATTCATTCTAGGCATAATTTAAAAATACACTAAACTGATTTTTAAAGTAACCTTTAACATAAGTAAATATTCTGGCTATCCAGCTTTCATTTTTCTAACCTCACAAGCAGCTCTGAAGAAAAATACCCAACAAAATAAACCAGCAACCCAAATCAATAATTCATAAAAACAAGGTCAACCCCTTAGATCTTCCATTCCAAATCCCAATGAAGCTGAATGTGTAACCTGGATGTGGTCTTCAAGATAGGTCAGTCTGTGATGTTCCTTTCACATCTAGAGCTTTCTGAACATAGAATTGAGTGGAGCTGGCCCAAAAGACTGCTGGTGGGAAATTAAGTCATGCCAGATGTGCTGCCAACCAACACATCTATTCCCAACAGCTATGTGGGGAAGGTTCATACCTCCCCTCAGGAAGAAATTGAGAGGAAATGTAGTGGGAGCTAATGGCAGTAGCTGGAGTTGTGATGGGAAGGAATGAGGAAAAGAAAAGGCAAGGAGCACTATTGCTTGGGGGACAGAAGAATTCCATGTTGTTGACAAATTCTGCCAACGTGGCATAACCTGCCCTAGCGCTGCTGTGTGTTCAGCTTTGCCTGATCCAGGCTGGTAAAGCCTGCGCCAGATTCTGATCTTGAGGCACTAAGAATATCCCATTAGGGCCTTTACGATGGAAGGAGAATAAAATCAAAGGGAATCAGGAAAAGCCTCCATGCTCATTATGAAAACAAAACTGTGCTAGGAAACATGATGCGTATTTCTTTTAATCAAAAGCAGGAAGACATTTGGAGCACTTGGGGCCATCGATTGCCCTCTGGCCCATGGCGGAAGTCCCCAGTGATGTCAATGGGAGCTCTGCACGCGAATAGCGGGAGCACGGCGACGCCTTGGCGCACACGGCAGGGAGTGTACCAGGAGAGGCTGTGACCAAGCCTTGGAGCCCACCAAGGGCAACCAGAGTGCTTTGGCCACTTTCATACAGCACTTTGTTGGCTTCTTCACATGTGGACGTGCATTTCCACTGAAGAAGAAGAAAGAAAAGCCAAACATGGTGTTTTATGCTGGTTTCCTGTCCTGCCTTTGGATGGGCAGGAATCCTGCGAGGTCTGAGCTGCACAACCCCCACTGCCTCGATATTGGCATCAGTCAGTGGTGATGCTGTCTGCAGACAGCACTGGCAGTCCCCAGAACGGCTCTTCCTCACACTTAACAATGATCTGGAGATTATGGTACAGGAAACCACTTTGCAAAGCTTGCTGGTTTTGGGCAGAAGCTCTTAATTTTGTGACAAAGACAAATGAGTCTTCAGGGAGTAGTAAATCGGTTTGTCTGGTGATGTTAAGGGGCAGGTGACCTCTTCTGTGGCTGCAGTCCCTGAAACAAAAAAGGTTCTTTTCCCTGTGCTACAAACAGGTTAATTCTTGGTCTTTCCTTGAATCGTCCTGCAGAGGAAACGTCAGCCTAACAAGTCCTCAGGGCATTTTTTATTACATATGCATCCTCTATTACTCATAAGTTCCTTTCGCTATCTCAGTGAATCTTTAATACCTACTATTAAATAATATTTTGTGGGTTTAATTTCAGAAAGTTTGTGTAACAATTTTATTAAACCACTTTAGAAAAACGTTTTCTGTATCCTGGAGTACATTTGAGATCCTCTGCCTTAGGATTCTCACTGGTATAAATTAGAGCAGAATCCATTTCTCTTCCTGTTTGATGTCTCAAACAAAAATATTATTGCATATAGTAAGAAAAGAGGATCCTAAGGGCAGAACAGTTTGATGACCCTGGGAAGTGCATGTCATACTTTTGAAAGACAAGCAAAAGTAACTTACTTGAAGAACTACTTGAGTGAACATAGGTCAACATGCAGAAGTTTGGGGCCAGAACACTTAAATCAAGTGTTGCAGTTTGAGGTTTTATAAGGGATTGGTTCTTGCTAACCTTACTAATTTCTTATCCAAGAAAGATTTCCATTGTTATTTCTAAGATTTTTGACTGAGTGAAAATAATGGGATTTGCCTGAAAAAACATTAGAGCTGTAGATAAGCACAGAATTAAGATCTTAATGTTCTGCTTTTTTTAGGAGTTAAAAACCAAACCTTATGTGAATTTGGAGGTAGTCTATCTGCAATATGAGTCAAACTGAAACTCCAGCTCTGAACACCTGCAAAGAAGATTTGGAGCCAGAGCCTGTGGCTTAAGCCCCTCTTTGTTAAGTGGTCCAAACAATAGCCGCAGCAATGTTCCCTGTTCCCAACGCAAGCTATTTATGACAATGCCCTTTGTTAAAGGGGTTGTTCAAGGGACGGTAAATTACTCTGCCAAGCTTTAGTTTTGAGTCAAGAGGAATTAATGTTTTCCTGGCATTTTCATTTACCTTGTCACATAAAAAAGAGACGCATAGGTATTGTGATAGTGGGAAGGAGGAGAAGAATTAACTCTCTCTAGTCCCTATTCTCAGAGGTGAAAAAATGGCTGGATAATAACGGTAGATTCTTTCTCCTGATGCAGTCAGTGTGAATTTTTCCTATCAATTTCCTTGCAGACAGCAGGAAGATGTGCTTTATAAGGGGTTCCTGATAAGTGAATTTCGGCTCACTTCCCATATATTTACTTTTCCTGGTGATAAAAAGATAAAAATGCCATGAAATAAGAAGCACATATTTCAGCAGTAGAGGTGTTGCTGTAATGGAAAAAATGGACTTCAACTGTCCTGAAATTTAAAGAATATTTCGAAGTACTGATACTGTTATTGAATGATACATATGTCTTCAGATACTTAATAATAGTTTGATGAACATATTTAGACAAAAGTAAACGGAAGATTGATTTCAGAACTTTGTTTAGCTTTCATTACAGACAGGGCTAGTCTGTTTTTTTAAGTCTGTATGCAGTGTTACAATTCCTGTACACTGCCTTAAGATTTCATGTATTAACCTTTATTTTTCTTCTTTTGCAGATACAAGCAATCCATTTGTAGAGATGCACAGTGATATTCCTAAAATAATAAACATGGCTGTAGGAAGAGAAATGATCATTCCATGCAGAGTCACAGATCCAAACATTGCTGTTACTTTAAAAAAGGTATCTCTATCCAAGCATGCTCTGAAAGTGTTACTGTGGATGATGTTTTTGTTTGTTTGTTTACAGCTATTGTCATGCTTTTGAAATATTTTAACAATTTAATACAATGTTTCTGAGTGTCACTGTGTTCAGAAATATTTCAACCCTGGAGGCTTCATTTTGCACAGAAGTTGCACAGAAGGGCTTCATCAAATCTCCTACAAAGGGTGGGAATTTTCTGAAGAAACTTAAACTTTTCATACTATTTTATTAAATCCTCACTGGCAAAGGTTTCTTAAGCCCAGGAAGGAATTTCTTGTTAGGAGAAGAGATTTCCTCCCACCTCTTCCCCTGCCCTTCCTCCCTTTTCCTCTTCTGTTCTCTGGAACAGGCAGTGAATCCCTGGGGACTGCTGTGGCTGTACAAGGATCTTTGCAAGCCTTTGCCCTACCTCACTCCCACTAGAGACTTTGCTGCTTCCTTTTACATATGAGCACACTTAGACAAGGGATGGCTTTTCTTTGTGGGGAAACTTTGCAGAGAAACTGCAAAGTTTGATGGGGTGGGACTAGTTTTAGGGAAAAAAAAATGATATTTCCATGTTTTGGGAAAATATTTGTCTCCTAGGTGCCTTAAGAGTTATGTGAACAACTAACTGAACCATATGTACGTAGTAAAGTACCTAGTATCAAGACAGAGAATGGGGCATTTTTCAAAATTACCTTTTTTTTTGCTGAAAAATTAGGTGGAGGTGGCAAAGAAGTTTTATTTCTAAAAAAGGGAAGTAATGTACGTAATGGTAATGAAAGTTCATCACTGTTAAAAGGAAAAGAGGTTTGTCTCTTTATAGAATAACATGCAATGGCCAAACAATACCACCGTAAGATGCTTATCTAGCGCAACACAAGTCTTTGATTATTCTTTGACTGCAGAGCTTTACACCAGCCACAAATTTTACCAATTCTTTCAAGTGCTGCTTTGCTAATATAGATACTGATTTTGCTGCTTGGTTTTCACCTGTTAAATCCCATGAAAGAGAACAAAATGCAGAGATAAGAAAGTGATTTGATCCAGGATGTTACCCTGTGCGTGTAGGCACACACACACACACAAACACACACACACACAAAACTCCTACAAGAAGATGCACAAAGTTGTGCGTCAATAGAATCAAAAGCAAGTGAGACTTAGCTTCCCATAGAAGGGGTGTTGTAAAGTGGGAATTTATTTGGGCACTGTAGTGTTGCAGCTGAAATCTCAGCATATTAGATTTCTAGCTGAGAAAAGTCCTGTCAGGTTTTTCTCATTAAACAATTAAAAAAAAATTCTCCTTATTTGTAAAAGATTGAAACTACTACTTTTTTTAGTAGCTACTCTCTTTTTTTTCATATCAACTTGCCTTTAGCTTGGGCTTGTAGTGTAAGGCACGGCTTTACACCATCAAAACCAGATGTAATACTCTCAGAAGGAGAAAGAGGAGGTAGAGCCAAGTCCTGAAAGAAAGGATTGGTTGCTTACATGTTTTGCATTCCAGGAAAAATAAATGTGTTCCCTAATTAATCCTAGAATTTCCTGAAGCATGTAAGCTACAATGCATTACATCATATCTTACTTTATTTATCTTCTATGACACCCTTATATGAAGATTCCAGCAGTTTTACTCACAGAGCAATTAAGAGATGAGTTAAATGCATTCCACAGCTGCAGGCATACTACTTCTGGAGAAATGGCAAGAGCTGTTTTGTGTTTTCCATCAGTGATAAAGGAAGAATTTGGTGTCTCCATAATGCAGTCCTCTGCAACTGGAAAGAAAATACCAGCTTTAGTGTCATTAGGTTCTGCCTTCTATATTGCCAGGAAGTAAAAATACAAAATATTTTTAATAATCTCTCTCATCTGGAAGGACTCCCTACAGTTGCATGAGCACTGCCTCCAGCGTTTGTTTCTTTGCAGTGCTACTTCTTAGTGTTAGTGGACCAATTTGGGAAAGGTTTATTATCCATCTTCAACACTACAAGCTATTTTTTTACTCAAACTTCATCTTTACCTTAGTCAAACCTTTTTAGATACTGTCTTGCTTTCATTTTCAGGCTGAACATCTGTGCAGATTGTATTTTATACCATGGCAATCACATAGGAAAGGGGGTCTTCAAAAATCAAGAAGCTAATAAAACATGGACTGGAAATGGGGATGAAGCTTTTAACTCCTCTTTCAAAATCAGCCTTCAGGTCCCAATATAACCTTTATCTGCAGCAGCTGATGGCCTTTTCCTTATCATATGAAGAATTCTGAAATCAATTAATAGTTTTGATCTAGTGCTTGATAGTTAGATATTCAGAGCCTCTGAAACCATCAGTCCTATCAACATGATTCTGGCAGCCTCATTCAGGATCCATAAAATAAGATAAACCTTGTTGCAAGTAAGCTGTGTACTTCTCTTAACTCTTCATTTGCTCTTATCTTGATAAATGGAAAAAGTATCACCTTTTGATACAGTGATATAATCCATCTTCGTACTGAGAATCCTTTTGGATTCTCTATCATAAAAACAATGACAGTCATAGGAATAGAATATTCCTATGAATAGAACAGAAATAAGATTCAGTACAAGGAATAAAAAGTGTAAAAAAACCCAAGGGATGTTGTGAATCACATACACAGACAATCTGAATTCTTAATAATGCCACATCATCTTTCCCAAATTGGTGGAAGGGGAAACATGAAAGAAAAGCCAAACATTCAAGAAGCTAATGTACATTTTTATTAAACTTTTAGTTGTCTCTTTCCAATACAATCTGCCTTTGGAGATGTGGGGAACCACAGCTTGACTATAACTCTTGACCATATGTACATACACAGTATGTAGCTGTACTGTGCTAATGCCACCAGGTTCCAAAAACATTCAGCAAAGATTAAGCAAAGAAGGAAGCACAGGCTATACCAAAAATAGTTGCATTTGAAACAAAGTACAAAGAAGGTAAAAGGCCAAGAATGCACTGGGAGCCACAGTGATAGGGTTCACACAGATTAGTATGTAGACAATAAATTCCATGTTTACTGCAGCCGGCGCAACAAGCTGATTCTTTGAATGCCTCTGACTCACTGTTGGTTCTCATCTGAAAGCTATTATTGTGGCTGAATTTATCTTCTGCTACTTCAGTGGAATTTTCTCTGTTACAGCACGGTGTTTCTTCATAGGTTTTCTACTTCTCTCTGTGATGACCAAATGGCCAAGATTTTTGACAAGGCCTTGAGCTACACTGGCCGTGCTCTGCGTAGGGGCAGGACCAGATGACCTCTGGAAGTGCCTTCCAACCTAAATTACTGTGTTATTCTTGGATCCTCTGTCGTGTACTATCCACGCAGTGATCAGCATGGTGATGGCAATACCATGTTTCTAGTTGGTGGTCTGAAGGCTGGTTTAGGGCAGAGCAAAATGGCTGTGGATCTCTGAGGGTGGGAAACAGGTAATCTGAGCCAGTGAGATTGGCAGAGAACAGCATGGAGAATAGCTGGGTAAGAAGCTGAAGCAAGCAGGGAGAGAGGGCAGAGCTGCAAAGGGCTGTAGGCTGAGCACCCAGCCTC
Organism: Ploceus nigricollis; assembly: GCA_013399945.1. Lineage (NCBI taxonomy): Eukaryota > Metazoa > Chordata > Aves > Passeriformes > Ploceidae > Ploceus > Ploceus nigricollis. The sequence goes on from VXBC01011381.1 coordinate 215,240, forward strand.
CATCCATCTTCTCATCTGAGACAAAGTCCTGGTATTTCCATCCTCCAAAAGGGACTTGTTGCAACATCTTGGGTTTTTCCCCTTCAACAGATTTGGTCAGATACCAGCTATGTCACAGTGGTCTTTTGCTAGTCAGAGACCTCAGTTATCTGAAGTTTTCCTTCATGTAACTTCGTGTTGTGTTATGCTTTCATAGGTGACTGGGTGTAACTTCTTAGTCTCAGAGATTCAAAAAAATTATATGAAAGAGATGTAGCTCTAGTGGTTTTGAGGGGTGTCAGATGAGTAAACTGTACAAGCAAAGATTTGCCTTCAAGATAAGTAGGCCTAGTGGATATCCAGACAACTCACAAAATTACAAATTGCAAAATAGGACTCTTCTGGGTGTTTTGGTTACTTTTGTATTCCTGGAGTAAGGCTAATACAAAGTCAGTAATACATCAATTAAGTAATGAACATGCAGTGAATGCATTCCATGGGAAATACCAGTCTAGGAAGGCTCTCACCATCTGGCTTCACTTTCTTCATGAAATCCTGTACAGAAATATGCTTAGAAATAGTTTGATTTTCACCAAAGCAGGAAGAGGATAAATATAATCAAAGCTCCTGAAAACATAACTATGAACTAGTTACACCAAAGTTGAAAATGTGTTTTGTTTAGAACAGGAATGGCAACAGAGCTTGTAGGGACCAAGATATTGTTGAATGGTAGCCAGCAGGCTTTACTTGTGTGCTAGACACACTTCCCTGTGATTTGCATGCTTATTATAGCATCTTATCAGCTGTTGTAAAGATAAGGAATTCTACCACGTCATTTTGTGCTCTGTATTTTTTGCTCATTTGATTCGTCGTCCACTTAGTTGTTTTGGAGGAAATGGCATGAGATGAGCGAATGTGATCTCAAGGGTGTCCTTCTGCATAGGCTGAGCAGGCAGCATCGAGGGTGCCACGTTGCAGGGAGAAGCTGTTCCACATGGGAAGGAGACAGACATTCATGCTTCCCCCAGCCTCTGACAACCAGCTATGCTGGCTTTGCTTGTAGGAAGGAAAGGGCTGTCCAGCACATAAGTCCTCTGCTCAAATCAAGGGGAGGAAAGAGATGAAGGGACACAGAGAGACTGGTGCACAATGGGAAGTGATGGGCTGCAAGGTGCTTAGTTGATCCAGGGATCTTTCCTTATGACTGTAATTCATTTAAACTCTGCTCTGTGCCATCTTTAAAAATATCTTATTTTTACCATTAAAACAGGTGTTATCAAAGTAGAGTCATATCCGGGCTTTGTACTCATGGCTGATCTCTGTGCTATCCAAATGGTGGCATTTATTCCATCAATAAGGTGTAACAAAATAGCATGATCTGAAAATGAGAGGTTTTGTCTGAGCTTCAATGGCTATGTTAGGCTTTACTTTTTCAGGGCTTTCTTGATGCCTTATTGAAATGGGGCTTAAAGTGCAAAGGATCATAACGTAAAAGGTAACTTGTACTGCTGACGAAATAAACGTTTGATCCCACATGGCAATAATTTTTTTGTTTGTTTTTTAAGTCTTTTAAGCAAAATAAATATGACATACATGGAATTGAATTGAATCCTGGCAGGAATTTCTTAAAGCCACAAAATGACAGCAAATTAAGCCCATTTGTCATCTCCATTGAAAAGTGTGTATTTGTTTCTCTGTGTTGAAATCAGGATTCTTAATTGCAAAGGTTCCTGGAGATGAGCACTTAGCTGCCAACCAGGAGCCAACAGAATAGCAGCCCAGCTGCTGAAGCTAATGGTAGTGTAAATCTATTGTGTCAGAAATTACATCCTGTTATAAATAATGAAGTCCTGGAAACAAATGGAAGATTCACATTCTTCACCCAGGTTTTTCCTCTATTTTGTGATGAAAATGTGACTTGAAAAACGCACATCATTAAATGTCACCTTTTTCATGTTGATTGGCATTTTTTTGGATGCTTTTTCCCCCATTCCTTTTTAACTAGGCTACTTTGATTAGAGAGTAGACATGAGGATGAGCTGTTTTTCTGATGTGTGTTTGGCACTTCCAGATTCCACGAGAAACCCTAATTCCTGATGGCCAGACAATAATCTGGGACAGCATGCAAGGCTTCAGAATACCTAAGGCAACGTACAAATTCATCGGGCTCCTGAGCTGCGAGACAACCGTCGGTGGGCACACGTACAGCACCAAGTACCTAACACACAGAGAAAGTAGGTGGCATTCTCCACTCCCTGTCTCTCAGAAAGCACCCTGCCCTGCTGGCATTACTAATTGTTCTCCCTCTTTGTCACATGCAGCCAACACCATTTTTGATGTTCAGTTAAGCACCCCACGTCTCGTCAAGCTGCTGAAGGGAGACAGCCTAGCAATTAACTGCACTGTCACTGCAGCCTGGAACACCAGAGTGCAGATGACATGGACTTACCCTGGAGAGGTGAGTGCTGTGGCTGGAAAGAAGAAACCAGAGGTTTCCCACAGATCATGCTGCATCTAGCATCCCAGGAGGAATTCTGCTTCGGAACGCTTGCCATTGTTTGCATTCCATCATTTCGACCCTTGCTGACATGTCTCTTAAGGTTTTTTTTTTTTCCTTCTGATGCTTAATTTCATAAGTAAACATGTTTACACAATGTGCTCTGGTTATATTGCATAATCACGAGCAAACGCTAGAGTTGTTTCATCTCTGGGAGCTTCTTTTTGACCTGACGAAACAAGAGAAATTTATCACCCCATCCCAGGCAGGGGCTCTCTCTTGTGACAAAAAAGTTTTCAGTGAGGCTGTCTTCTCAACACATTCATTTCAAAGAATGGCAGACAGTCAGGCACCTGATTCGAGCATGTTTAGAAAAGATATTTTGATTTAGCTAGCCAAAATCTCATTTGTTAAGTGTCACACGAACAATCCTCTTGTTTTGACAACTACAGAAATGATCTTGAATGTGCTTCTCCACCCCCACACTGGGAGCATCCTCATAAATATTTGTCACTTGCAGAATAACTGCCAGGGAGTCCGTGTAAAACTGATAAGAAATTTGACATTAGCTTAAGGTTTACAACTCCCATTCCTTTCATGTCAGTTTGATTTATGCTGGTGATTCAAGTCAAGACCATTTATTATGTCACTCATTGTACCTAATCACAGGCTGAAATTATGATTGCATTATATAGGAAAGATTAATGCAATTGTTTATTGCTTACTGTAGCCATTTTCCCTGGCATTTTTTCACCTCAGAAATAAACAACTTAGCAACAAGAAATGCTCCAAGTATATTATATTGCTCGTTGCTGCCCTACCAAGCCCTATCTGGGCACCACACTTGTGAAATTGTGCTTTGTTTTTATTTAGATGGTTGTTTTTAGTTTAAGATAAAGTGAAGGGTGCTCAGTGTTTATGAGACATCAACAATGTCCTGGGTTAAATAAACCTTGAGGCCAAATGCTGAGGGGGAGTTGCAGGAAATAACTCCTCAGAGTCACATTATCTTCAGTTCCACCCTGCTATTCTCTTGCCAAATCTAGTCCCTTTTCCGTCTGTAGTATTTCCAGAATTCTCTCCTCCTTGTGTTAATGTCCTTTTCTTCTGTGTGTCTGTTCCCTATGGCACTGAATCCAGGCACCAAACTATGTGCTGCTTTTCATACCATGGCTTCAGGGATTTTTAGGAGCAGTGCTGGACAATGGCAATGGGGAGCTGGGCATGTTGATATGACAGGCTGTACAAAAGGGAGGATCTTCCTCTGGAAAGTACTAGTTTGGATGCCATGACACCTTGGGTGAGCACAGGGATGAATTGCCCTATAAGGTTGCTTATATTTTTTATTGTTGACCCTCTGGAAACGTTAAGCATCTTTTGCTTATCTGTGCTGTACAAAGACATCTGGGATTTTTTTTTATTAAGTTATGGTGGCAGTACATGAAAATAAAAATCTTAATAATCATGAAAATTGGTTTGATTAAGCTTTTTGTTGTTAATTTCTTTGGCTTTTATAGACAAGGAAAAGAGGTTCTGTAATGCAGCGTATTGACCAGAAGAATTCAGAGGCCAACATTTTTTACAGCATCCTCGTTGTCGAAAGAGTGCGGGATATTGATAAAGGCCAGTACACCTGCCACGTGAAGAGCGGGCCATCCATCAAGGCCGTCAACACAACAGTCATTGTTTATGGTAAGAAGTGGTGCACATTTGTGGAATATTCAGTGCTCATGTACCAAGGTCAGTTGTGTGATAGTTTTACATTGTGACACAAGGTGAAAGCCATCGTGGGCAGAAAAAGGGAAATGGGGGAGGGAGGCGCTCCAGGAGGGAAAACATGTGCCATTTCTTCCATGACTATTTTCTGCTGTTGGCAATAGACATGTTAATGTTCAATTTCATCATTTTTGTCTGCTAAATGTTGTGATGGCACTGTCCTCAGTCAGTTCTAGCAGATACAATCAGGCAAATTCTAGTTTGGGGGAAAAAAGAAGGTGCAAGTGTAATTTAAATAGAAGAATACCACTTTTTCTTCTATGGTACTTATGCATTTCTATGAAAAAATAAAGAAGAAATAAATTCCCTAAATCTACATTGAGCTGGTAGCTGGTAGACCATTCAAAAAATGCAAATCTTGAATATGGTTTTACAGCAGTACCCTTGATCAAGTTCCCTATGGTTTGTCTGAGCCTTCTGTGAAATGTGGAAATTTCTGATATTATTTCAAATGTATACAAACAAGGACTCTTTTTGCATTGGGTCTCTTTGGGAAGTGACCTTCTTTGGGACACCCTGTTACAATTAGAACTATTCAAGATCTTTGGAACACCATTGGTGTTAAAGACCAAGTGGCTGGTGGGTGTCCTCTACAACAGATGACTCACAGTCAGAATATGGATTTGTTACATATTTTCAGTGGTGTATCTTTTCTCTCCTATCTGGAAGTGTGGACTAAGCACTCTGTGTTGGTATTCTTAGAGAGAATTTCAGCCCATTTTCTCTGTTTAAGCTCTAGAATAAGGCACTGGGAGCATAGGATGGATCACAATAGCCAGTTACTGTATCTTAAACAGATAAACCTCATCTTTCAGAAACTGAGGTTTAGATGAAAATTAAAGTCAGAGAAGTTGGAGATTAAAATTAGAGTCAGAGAAGCTGGGACTGTTGAAGTCATCCTGCATTCACATAAGCAGCCCCATCTATAGGATACCCATATAAGAAAGAGCCTGTATGAATAAAGGTTTGCAGAATCAGGCCTGTATCTTTATAACTTGACTTATGTAATTGAACTACTTATTTCTCTTGTGCATATTATTTTCAATGTACGTGGTAAGTGTGATTAAATATTGAACTTGTTTAATGGATGTCTATCATCCTTATGCAGTTCATGTGAGTCAATATTGCACCATAGGTACCATCAAAAGGACACTCACACATTTTTATACTTTGAATATCAGGGGAGAAAGAGATATTGTCAGTGTATTGTATTAATTTTATGTTTTATTGCCTCTGGTAAAACCCATCAACTTGGCAGAGTGTTGGAGATAGGGAGCAGAGCAAATGGAAAAGAACAAATTCCAGCAGGTTGTTATTATTCCAGTGAAGCGACAAAGATTTTTGGTTTGATGAAACAGCTGTTTACCAATGATACAGAAAGTTTCTGCCTTTTCCTTTGCTATTTCTCTGAAGGTCCCTTAAATCCTCTCTGGAAAAATATTTTCTTTTGGAACATTCATTGATTCTTGACCTGTAAGAGCGGAAAGGTCATCTGATCATCCTCAGTTCAGCCTCCCACATACTACAGAACACTTTATATCTTGTGCCTTTTTTTCTGGCTGAACACAGTGTGAATTTGGCTAGAGTGTATCTTCTCCAAGCAGATTCATGCCCTGGGAACTGCCTCTCAGTTTCTTGTATATTTGTGGTATTCCTTTCTATTTTATAGATCTCTAGGAGATTAGGCTCTATTCTTGCTGTTAACACGTGGGAGCATCAAAATTACTGAAGATAATTTTTATTTGGAGTCACATTTTCTTCAGTAGAGCTACTCATTTTGCAGGGTGAAAATCAGTAATACAAAGCACTTTTTTATTTTGTTTAAGATAAAGTGTTCATTAATTTGAAACGTCGAAGAAAAACTGCGCTGGAGGCTGTAGCTGGAAGAAAATCCTATCGTTTGTCAATGAAAGTGAAGGCATTTCCCTCTCCAGAGGTTATGTGGTAGGACAACAGTTACTTCTACATATGCTGGACCTCTTTTTATAGTAGAGTTGGGGAGGACTTTTTTGAAGTTTCAGAGCTGCCTGTGGTTCTAACAAGTTATGAGAGCATTACTTCCATTTCACAAGTGCGAGAAAGGAGATATGGAAGGTTTAAAGCTGAGATCCTCAAATGGGTTGGATATGTCTCCTCTTGAAATCAATGGATGCTCTACAGCTAAGTATCTCTACCAGCTTTGACTGAAGTGTTGCATCCAGCTTTACTCAGACCTAGATAGGAAACCTGAACTTGCTTTTCAGACAGTAAGAGAAAGAAAACAAGGCTTTCATTAAAATAAATTATTGACTTGGGTCATACAGACATGCACTATTGCAAAAAAATGGAAGTTGATATTATTATGCAGTGATCTGCAGGTTGTAGACCTACTTCAGCACAGCATTCACTGGATCGTTCATTTTGTCTCATGTAAGTTGTGTTAAGAATTTTTTGGAGCAGTTTTTTTTATTAATCCAAACCACTTTCATATGCAACAATGTTATCTATTAATAATCTCAAGGGTTTTATTGTTTAAATAATTTAAAACACCAGTAGCTCTGGCTCAAGTAATTGCACTTTAACAAAGGGTCTATGACAAGACTGATTAAGAACACAAATTATACATACATGAACAGTGGGAGTTCAGGTTACAGCCAGGAATGAATTTTACTCCAAAAGCATTGTCTTGTTTTACAAAACCTTTACACTTATGGCTTCATGTGGAAAACTGAGGGGTGACTGTGACGCTGATGCCAGCCATTTATACATAATTTTCTGGTTTTCCAGTGTTTGGGTTTATTGACTACACATACAGATACAAAACTTCTGAACGAAAAAAATCTTCAAACATTGTGACAAATTTTAAATTTTTTTAAATTTAAAATTTAGGTTGGTCAAACATTGGAATAAATAGTCCAGAGTGGTGGTGGAGTCTCCATTCTTGGAGATACACAAAACCATACTGAAAATGGTCTTGGGCAACCTTCTGACCTTGCTTTGTGTAGGACATTAGACTAAATTACTTCCGAAGGCTTTTTCAGCTGCAGCTATTTTGTGGTTCTGTAAAATACACATACAGTGAAATGCCTAAATCCATAAGTCCTTTGACCAAATTTTAGTGCTCCTCTAATAACAGTAAGAGTTTTTTCTAAAAACTTTCTAAAATCTGTGAATCATTTAGATCAAATCCATCATCATAATGATTATGTGTTGCACCCTTCTACTAACATTATGTTAACCTTCTTGCAGCTTGTTAAAATGCACTTTATGCTGTATTTTAGACTTCGAAGAAAAATCTTTTGCTTCAGGAATCTGTGTGTGAGCAACAGTTATTACTTTCTACGTTGAAATTCTGTTATCTTTAAAAACATTCACTTGATAGCAGGATATCTGATTCTTAAGTGCTTATCTAATCTACTTACTCTTCCTCTTCCTAAAATCACAGCTGTGCTTAGAGTACTGTAATACTTTGTCCCAGGATGTATTCTGAGGTCGTAGAGAAATGGCTAATGCAAGATGATGCAACCTTTATTTCTGTGACCAGCCCTTAGCCAAAATGGTTGTCTTTTAGACTAAATGGTGGTCACGGCCATGGACAACTGGGATCTTCAGAGAGAGAGTTGCAATTTTTCAGCAACTTTCAAATACCATAAAGCCCCATCAGATTCTTATCAATTTTAAGATATAGAATAGCATTCTCTAAAGTGGTTTACAAATATCAGCAATCTGATTTGAAAGGAAAGGACAAGCCTGTGGTAAACAGAATCTCAGACTGGAAATCCAATGCCTTCCCAAAGACTGAGGGATATGATGTAACGTGGGTGATTTAAGCAGAAATATTTTTCAGAATTTTGATTTCTGGAATTCATGAAACAGGTTAAAAGATGGGCTACCTGCTGCTGAAAAATGTGCCCGGTACGTGGTTAAAGACTATTCATTAGTCATCAAGGATGTTGCTGAGGAGGATGCTGGAAATTACACCATAATACTGAGTATTCGACAGTGGAACATGTCAAAGAATCTTACAGTCACTCTTACTGTAAATGGTAAGTTTGCAACATGTTCCCATGCTTCCCCTGAACATGTAAGTGCTCAGTTTTCTTTGAGCTGGATTGTCACCAATCTTGCACTGACTTCATGGACCAATTTTTCTTACTGACTTCATGGACCCAAACCCAAGCCTCAAATGCAGAGTGAGAGATCCATCTTCGAACCAGAAGATGGTTTTCATTGGACATTGGTTTTCATTAGAAGTGTTTCTGTTCTCCGCAGCCACATATTTGCTCCTGATGACTTAAATGTGTTATTAACCACTTGTCTGACTTAGGACTTTTGTTTTCCTTTGTTCTCCTGGGGATTTTTCTTGTTACTCACACTGCAAGAATGTAGTATTTTTATAATCTTGCAATACGTTGGAAATAAGCTGGCTTTAATATCTTTCCATTTTTTACCCTTTCCAGTGAAACCGCAGATATATGAAAATGCCGTCTCATCTTTCCCGGATCCCAATCTGCATTTACTAGGCAGCAAACAAGTGCTGACATGCACTGTGTATGGTATTCCTCCACCTAAAATTACATGGATGTGGTATCCCTGTAAACAAAACCATTCTAAAACAAGGTAGGAAAATGTCTTTACTTTTATTTAGTATGTCTTCTTTGTACTACTACACTTAAATATTTTTTTTGCAAGAGTAAAGCTTGCTGTAAACATTGCTTAGTTAATAAAAATTGTCTATTTTTTATCAATATATTTTTCAGTGGACATGTAGTCACAATGCAACTTTTTCTCCATCATTATTTGAAAATGGAGGGCAGAGTGGTTATTTGGTATTACTATTTGGGTTTATTTACAGTTCACTACTATTCATGCATGCAAGATTAGTCCAGAAGTGATAATTGCTTCTGCATTTTCATGAGAGAAGACAATGTCTTGCAAAGTTCACACACTTTCACATGGAGTTTTCCTCCATGGTTTTTTCCACTCATGGTGACTCCTATGTGTGGTTTCTTTTGAAATCAACAGAAAACATCATAGAAACTTCTTCCATTATGAAGGTCAGATGTATCCTGTGATATGTTTAGTCACAGATTCAGTTCAGCAAGCTAAATGTGCCCACCATTCTTCAGATGATATTTAAAAAAGGTAAAGAATAAATGGCACCATGCAAGCTTACTTGATGCTGATGTGGTGCTCAGCTAATCCTCTTTTTACATTTTGTTTTCTTTTGAACTCTGTTTCTTATGATTAGGAGTTTGTGTTGATTCACTTATCCACAGCTCTTCGTGCATCATGAAATCTGACACAAACTTAATGATTAACACTCAACCTCCACAACAGCATTATCATTAAGTTGCTATTGGAGGGTTCAAACAGGCAAGGTACTTGGATCACAGCCCAATGAAGACATTTAAAAACCTGACAAGTTTAAGACACAACATTTTCTCAGTTTCAGCTGAAGAATAATCATATTCCACAGGATTTCACTTTTTTAACGCCTTCATAGAATTGGGATTTAGCACCAGGCAAATATTTAAGTACATGCTTAATTGCAAGGGTACAAGACACATCCTTCAACTAAATAGGACACCTCAATACTAAACATCTCAAGCTAAGGATACTTGTAAGTGCTTTGAGATCAGTGAGACAGTGGTCAGCACTTCCTAGAAGCAGAAGTTATTTTTCCCGCTATGTCCTTGGGATTATGCTAATGGTTGTCTTTCTGTGCCCTTCTCACCAAGAGGTGGCACTAGCAATCTCTCCTCTTGCTGGAATAGGTATTACCTGAAATTTTCCATTTCAAGGACAGGTGAGAGCTGCATTTCCTCTGTCTGGTATGTTACCTTACAAGGACAAGTTGCAAAACTTATTTTTGCTAATAGATGTAAGAGAAGAGAAATCACAACATCTTTTAACTAGAGAAACCTTGAGAAAGGCATATATGAAAATTTCCAGTCTTTTAGTTTCTTTCAAGAGTTTATACAGCTATGAATACTCTGGATTGAAATCCAGCAGCACTGAAGAAACAGTTGCTTCTTCCCTGAGAGTCGAGGTGGTGCTCATCTGTTGTCAGATATTTCCTTCTGGTAGCAAGCACAGGTCTGCACTCCAGCACAGGAGAGCGAGCCTTCAGAAGGAGGAATTGACATTTGCATGCAGGTGTTCAGTAATGTGCTGAACTGTAGACTCCATTAAATGCTAATTAGGAGTGTGTTTGAGCAGGTGATCAAAGGAGAAATGTAACAGTTTGAATCAGCTATTGGCTCTGTTACAATGTTGTTTCCAGACTGGCTTCCAAATTGCCTTTGTAATTGTTCTGTGATGATTCCCTTTAACCCTCTTCCCTTCCTTCTCCTTTAAGTACCCATTGAAGAAGTAGCCTGGAGAACACCATTTTTAAGGCTTTGCCTAAAAGGAGTGGGATGATTCCCTCTGAATAATATGACAATTAACTATTGCAGAAAGGCAGAAATGCCTGAGTGATTACATTTTGTTTCCTGCTCCAGGAAGGGAGCAGAGTGGAGTACCTCAGCAGCTGGCACACCTTGCTCAGGCTGATGTCTGTGCAGGTTCAGGTGTTCTCCCTGAAGAACTGGAAAACCCTTTAATCCCACCTATTTCACTGTACTTCCCTCTTTGTGTGATGGGAGGTTTGCCTAAACAACAGATTTAATGTGAATGTACCTTGTGCAGGAGACAAGAAACATACCTTATGCTGCCATTACAGCATTTTTTTATATTTATCTGCCCAACATTAGGTTTCCAATACTAAAATGTTGCTCAAGTAATGCTTGTTTCTGTACACAGATAAACCTTGTACTTTAATTCAATGAACCCCCACAGGTTACCCTTCAGTGTAAGGTGGTAGAGATTCTCAGGAAATTTCTGAGTCCTGTGTCATGGGACAGAGTATGCACTCTGAACAAAAAGATGCTGTTGCTGCAAAGACCTTGCAGTGCACTATTGGCTCCAAGATCTGTTTGCTCCAATACTTCTTTATATATGTGCTTAACTTCACACCACTTGAGCACTGTCACTGGGGGCTGACTGCTTAAGTTAGACGCTTTTATTTTTGGAGGACTGTTGCCTGTGGCCTCCTTTAATAGCAACCATTAGGTTGTGTGGATACTTCTTTCACTTTATTTTCCAAGCAGTATTTCAGTTACAAAAATCTAAAAATACCTCAAAAATTCCATTGCTTTTAAATGCAGATATAGTTTAATGCTTTCTGATTGATACAATCAATTTGCATAACACTTCTCTCTACTTCACTCAGGCCAGTAACAGGAGACTGGCCAAATTAAATAATTTCCATAGTTTCCTTGTAGCAAATAATAATAATAATAATAAAGTGGTAACATTGCTCAACAAATGTGAATTTTTGAAATGTGGAAAGACCAACATCATGAAAAATTCCCTGTTCTTTGTTTTCTGTTACAATTACTTTGCTTAAACCAACTCTTGCCGTTAATCAACCTTTTTAGCTAGGTAGCTAACTAGATATGTAGATGGAAAGATTCTCTTCTGATGTTCACCCAAACAAGGAAACATAGAAGGGTCAAGGAAATCTGTCTGGGGCAAAAAAGCAATATTCTGGGTTTTTTTAAAAACTTATGCAGAGCTATTAACTTTGGAGATGGCAGCCAAAAGACAGTGGAAGACACAATGCAAAATAAAACTAAAAGTCATTAAAAAAACAAAAAAAAATTAGTCTTTCTTAAATGATTGAGAAACTGCTTTTCCAGGGCTATCTTACTGCAGCATATGCTGCTGCTCTGTAGCAGACACATTCCCAGGCTGGGCAGCCCTCAGGTGTTCAGTGGATATAGAAGAGCACAGCCCTGTGGGACACTTGTTTTGAAGCGTCCAGCAGCCTCCTTAGCCTCTTTTCTACCACTCTGGAGCCATCCTATCCATCCTGAATTTGTCTCAGGCTGGGTTGTCAGCAGAGGTGTATGGGGGCAGACAGCAGCAGGGCTTGCTGAGAGTCTCCAGAGCCAGGCAGGCTGGGATCCACCTAAAACAGATCGGTTCTGAGGCTGCAGAACAAGCGTCTGCATGCTGGGAACGTGCTTGATGTTAATGGTTCTTGACCTGAGTCTCTTCAGCAGATTTGTTTATCTTAAACTGACCTGGCAGAAATTGCCAAGAAAGGCATGTCAGATACTGGTATTGCTCACTGGAAGCACTGGCTTGCTCAGCAGCTGTGCAGTGTTGTTTGGGGCCAGTTTCTCTCTCTGGACATTTCTACGTGGGTAGTTCAAGAGAGATCTTCAACCTCTGCCCAAGGTTTGACTGATTGGCCCTTCAGAAATGGAAGACAGTTGCAACACTGAAATTTTATCAGAGGTGTTTCAACTCTCCCATCAACTTGCTGCCTCCCTCCTCTTGAGCTATCAGTTTTGTTCAGCCTCAGACTGAATGCTATGCTATTATTTTACGACCCTGCCATCACATCAATCTATGTTTTTTTTGCTTTTGTTGTTTTTTGGTTTTTTTTTTTTCCTCTGCGTGTGTTTGCTTGAGGGAGAGAGAAATGTAACAGTACTATGGAGCTGCTTACAAAAGCAAAGTAGTTGGGGAAACTGGTACATAATTCTCTGCTCTCCTGACTACAGTGTCAAGATATGAACTCTACTTGGTGGTAAAACCACCTGATGGTGGGATTGGAGATAGAGGGCTGAATACATGAAGTATCTGGGAGGAAAAAACTTGAGGTGTTCCTTGAAACTTCTGCAGAGATACAGAAAGACTGAAACTGTCATTATGACAGTGCATGGCCAGACTGCCAGCAGCTTCAGTGAAAGAGGAGGCAGGCCATGTGTGCATAGCAGTCTAATTGCATTTCTGCATTGTTTGTGTCAGGGTATTAATAAGGGATTGAAAGGCAGAATCATTAGGATGTGCTTGGATAGATGATCAGGGGAAACCAGATTTGGGACATCAGTGAGGTATGTAAAATGAACAAGTAAAGAACAAATGTTAATTGTACTTAATTAGGAATGTACTGAACCACCCAAATTTAATTGTTGGTTGCCTGCAAACATTGATGCCCATTAGTTTGTCCACAGCAACTGGTTTTGTTCCCTGTGCCACCTTCTATTTTCAGGAAGGTAAAGGCTGAGTCTTTGGAACTGGTATAAGTAGGTCAGATGCCATTAAAAACAGGTAGTTCTAAAATGCCTTTGTTTAATTTGACATGTGGCTGAATCCTCAGCTCTACCTTCACATTGGCTGAGGATCTGGGTGGTGGCCTTTGTGCCTTCCACCCTGTGCTACAAGAGAATCATCTTACAGCAATCTAGTAATGTAAATGTACTTATGGGTACACCAAAAATCATACTAGCTATTCCCTTATTTTAGTGTGGTTGGGGAAATAGATTAGTGTAAATGAAAGTCAAACCCTGTGGTTTTTACATAACCTTAAAAAGATGCAGAGGAACTGTCATGGGTGTACGTTGCAGCAGTATGGACTTCCAGGGAACTTGAAGCCAAAGGAAAAAGAGGAGTGAAACAGCATCTGATCTACTTCAGCCCGGATAAGGAATATGCTCAAGTATTTCATTCTGCACTTTCACTGGGAGCCAAAAGCCAATGCTTGCTTGTGTACACATTCTTTCCTCTGAGTAGAGCTAAGTCCTTGTTTTCATTCACTATTATGGAATTTGTAATATTTTTTAATATTTTGTTTGCAAAATGCTGTTTGAATCAGATCTGGCACATCCATATGTTTACATAAGCTTGACAAATACATGCTTTATACTGAGTACAGTTTGCCTCAGTCTGTCCACAGGGTTACACATTGATGAATTTATTCTGCAAGGATAAATTACTTCCTTATGGATCTTAGCTGAATCAGAACCTTAAGCTTTCAAGTTTCAATACTACTAGTTTCCAAATCACTTCAAATCAAATTTTTAAAAAATTAAAACAAGAAGCATTGTATTATTTATTTTGTCATTGATCAAACTTCAAACAGAAGAGCTACAGCAGGATCCAGATGGTCAGGGATCCTCTGCTTAGTATTATGCTTTTATTCTCACTTGCCTATTTGGGTTTTTTTTTCACTTGCTCTTCCTTTTATTTTTTCCCAGTTTCTTTTTTTTTTCTTCTTGTTGCCTTCACCGGGTGGTCTCTTGGCTTTACTATGTGCAGTCTGACACCCAGCCTTAAGGAAAAACACTTAAGGGTCACGTAGATGGTGGGGTGTTTCTGCTTGATCTTTTGCTCCGTGTGGCCCAGCCCATAGGAAACAAAGTGTGTGACAGGCTGTACGAGGGGACTGCACGACGTGAGCGAGGTCCCGCACGCTGGCGGTGTCCGAGCCAGTGGGGAGTCCCAGCCCGTAGCCAGAAGCCTGCTCCTGCACTAGCAGGGGCTCCTGGCCAAAGGAAGGCACCAGGTCAAACTCCGTGTGTGCTTAGGAGTGATTATGAATGGAGTACTATTACTGGATCGAGTACACCTTTTACAAAAATATACAAACTTTAGTTAGCATCCTCTTTCCTTTTGTGTGTATGCCTTTCAAAAAGCCTTTGCAGAGGCTTTGAACAGGCGTGTGAGGTAGGATTGTGCTCAGAAAAAAATATTCAGTTAAAAAATAGAAAACAGAGGTTAAGAGGGAACAACCAGTTCTTGCAGCGTAGGGAGGTGATCAGTGAAGTTTTTCAGGAGCTGGTGCTGGGGTCTGTACTTGTCAACACGTTCAGAAATAACCTGGAAAAGGTGGTAAGGAGGTGACAGTGTTTGCTGATGATGACAAGTTTTTCAGATTTGTAAGGATGAGGGGCTGATTGCAATGAAATGCAGAACTCTGTGAATCCGGGTATCTGAGTGAAAAAGTGGCAGGTGAAATTCACTGAAGATAAATTTGCATGATATACATAGGAAAAAAAATCTTGCTTTTGTATGTGAAATAGATGTTAAAAAGCTGTTGGCTGATCATTACTACTTCAAACAGGGATCTGAGTGCTGTGATAGATGGGTTTGTGAAAGTGAACACCACCATGAGCAGCTCAAAAAGAATATCAAGTGTTAGGAATTACCAGGAAAGAAACAAAGACCACAGTACAGAACACCATGATAACTCCACAAATCCAAAAATTATCGATGTCTTTTATGCTATGAGAATTTCTGATCCTTTCATTTCAAAGGATGCAGCCAAACTGGGAGGTACACCAGGAATAGCATCAAAAAGGATCAAAGGAATTTCAGAGAATGAGAGGAATGTGTGAAGGATGAGTGAGGAGGGAGATCAAGACTCTTGCAGACTGAAAAAGATGTGACTTGGGAGCTACAGGATAGAGACTTATAGACTTGTGAAAGGTACAAGTCTGAGGATCAGTTGTGTATATCTTTTCCAATTCAAGACGTAGGGGCCATTAGATGAAGACAGGAGGAGCAGAATTTGGAACTGAAAAAGGATTTAGCTCCTCATGTAGTGGATAGTGTAGCTATGAATCTCCTTGCCAGAAGATTTTGGGGGTTTGTATACTTTCTACAGTCTTGGAAGAGAAGTGTAGAAACAGTCTATATTGTGGGAAGTTCCTGAGCTGATAATAATTGGTGACTGGGGGAGTATTAGAAGGAAATATCTGAAGTTAGTCCTGCTCTTACTCATCCCTAACCATCTGCATATGGTCATTGTTGGGACAGGATATGGGGTAGATGGATCCTTGGTCTTACATCCATGCCTGTCAGTATTTTCTCTTCCTGTTTTCCCTCTAATCAACTCCCCTCTCTCCTTAAAAATGTTTCCCTCCATTCTTTCTCATCCTTTCCTTGTTTTCTGCCTGGACTTCAGTCCCTCACTCCAGTCAGCCGAGAGTTGCTCTCGGACCCCTACTTGAAGAGAAGTTGAAAACAAATCGTCTTGAAAAACACAACCTCCGTGGATCAACCGCTCCTCTGTCTCCTTTGCTAATCACTGGAAAATGGAAAGGGTGACAGTTGTGTTTCCAGCTTGTAAGCAAGACAGGCAGAATGAAGGACTTGTAAATAGGCTACTGAAGAGTTACTCCTTTGTAGAACCAGGAGGATTCAGCTAGGACAGCAAAGGAAAGAAGGGAAATTTTGGCATTCTGAGAAGGAAGGAGTTGTGGATGCATGGATCTTGGAATATTATAGATGTAATGTTATGTCTAGAAGTTGAGTGAGCTATTAGAAGTGAATTGTGCAAGGAAAATAATTTACACTAGAAGGGTCTGAATAATATCTTGGACTTTATTTATAGGGAACATAAATTGGAAATAAAAAAAAACCTGAGTGCAAGACTGGACATTGTATGTAGAGGTTTTGTGGACTTTCTCTTTAAGATTCTGACTGTTCAACCAAATTGCAAGACCCTCTTCCTTGCAGTACTACAGACTCTCAAAATCAAAGACTTTTTTACCCTGAAAGAAATTCTAGGTGCTTATGGAAATTCTGTAGTTCCAGCCAAGATCCTGCTTCTCTGTGCAGGGCACGATTTTTGCTTTTGCACAGAGAAAGCAGAGGCTGAATCACAGTGGCTTCATGGGAGATGAGAGTGAGCACAGTTTAGTAAAGGAGGTAAGAGAGTAGTATAACAAGGAAGGAAGGTAGGTGTGGCTGAAATATGATGGTATTCTGTGTCCATGAAGAATGCTAAGCAGTGTGAAGCAGAAAATTAAGGATCAAGAAGCAAATATAGTTTTCTGATAAGACGAGGTGAGAAAATTTCAGATAACCTCAGTATATGTAGACCCCTGAAAAATGCTGTTATGTTCCCTAGTGGCCAGAGGTTTCAAGTAATGACAAAGTTGGAAGCAAAATGGGTTTTTTTGGTGACACTCAGCCTCAGTCATCTGCATTTTTTGTTGCAAGTAACTGGTGTTGCAGGGTGCTCAGGTGTGCAGTTATAGAAGTGATTTTTTCCCTGTGGAAATCTGAGTGTGGGCTGATGAATACTGAAAGTTGGGGTAGGTAACATTGCTGTTTATCTTGCTGCTTCTTTTGAGATAGCTCAGATCAATCAGCTTTCCAGGCAGCAAACTGGAATAGTTAAGGGCAAGTCATAATGTTTGAAAAGGGTGAGTATGAAAGGGAAACACCATCCAGTTATCTGGTTGCATATCAGTAATGGCAAGAAAGGCAATGTGCAGCTATCAAATGCTTCCTTTTTCAATAGAGCCATGAAAGTACACAAGAAAGCTCTAAATGCCATCTACCCTACTCTTTTCAAAGATGCCTCCCAGGAGAATGAGGCTTTTGGAACATCAGGGACCTGATCCTAAATAAATAAATAGAAATAAACAAATAAACAATATAAAATATATCCAGTTCCTCCCACCTGTAGTTTTCCTCCTAGCTCCACCAATGTGCATATTAGGGAAGGTGTTTGGGATGAGCTCCCAGCTGCAGTTTTGCCAGTATTTTGAACTCTGATTGGTTTTGACCTAGAGCAGGAGTATGTGGACCATAGCTTCTTAGAATCATAGAATCACGTGCATAGACAAAGCTGGCAGGGGGCCAGCACATGTTCTCCTTCCCCCACCCCCATAAAGCACGTTTTACAAACCGTACATGCTCCCTGCTACTATTTTTCCTCTCAGTTTCCTGCTTCAAATTGACTCAATATTCCCAAGGACACGTGGCTACACCACTCCTGTGCTATCAATCACACGGTACTGGACACTGAGGCACAGTGCAGCCATGGCCCATGCCATTCAGATTTTTTTTTGGTAACTTGCAAATAAAAACCAGTTCCTATGTATTCTTTACAATTCCAGGAATTTCCAGAGTTCCTGTCTTAATGTTAGTGTCATTGCCATTGCCTCTTGAAAGATGTGAGTCAGCCCAACTTGAATTTGTAGTAACATTGCCCTCATGCTGCTAGGAATTCCTGCCCTAAAAAAAGGATAGCTGCTGAGAAAAGTATGGTCACTGCCAATAATCACTCTAAAAAATGGGCACTGTTGGTGACAGGATGGTTTCCTCTCCCTCCCAACAAATACTACCCCAATGAATGAGAGTGTGAGTGAGGCTGCCAGGGGCTTTGCCAAGAGGAATGCTTCCTTAGAGAGTTGAATGAAATGTTACATGAGGTAACGATCGCCTCTGGAATCACACAGGAGGGCTTGAGGGGGAGAAGCTGGGAAGACAAGGAGACAGAAGATGGGTATTTTTCCAACTGATCTGTGGATTATGGCTCTCTCACTGGTATTTGTTGTTGCACTGCTTGAACTGAAAACTGCAGTACTGTCTTTGGCACAGGGAAGATGCGTCTGGATGGGCTAGATCTGGGGCTTTCAATCAGAACTGACTGTCATATGTGAGGTCAAACCATCCTATGAATAATTGGACAAATTGCTTATCTCAGCTCCCTTGCTCTGCTATAAATCACTGAGCAGCTTTTCTTCTGAGACCAGTAGTTTCATCGGCAGGACTTTAGCTTGGAGCTGGTCTGTAGTGTGATTTCAGTGAAATACATCAAGATGACATGAAGTACACTCTTACCCTGGAAATTTTTCCCTGTTGATAGTTATAAATACACCATGCTATTGTGCTTGGCATGCTGCATGCTAATAGAAGTGTGGGCTCTGAAACTCATTAGGAAAGGGAACGGGCCATGGAGCGGAGCGAGGACAGTGTGAAGCGAAGGCTGATCACCACAGCCTTGTCCAGAATAGGCCATGGGAGTTTTCTTATCTCGCTTTGGCAGGAGGTGCTGCTAGCTTCCTGTGCGAAATCACGAGCATATGCTGCTTTCCTCTTGTTGTTTGGCTTCCTCCGCTACACAAGACGGTTCCCAGCACTGTGATTATCTTTGCATCTTCAAACATGGCACACTCTGCTTCCTCAAGGGCTTGATGTATTCTCGAGTAGCAGGCTGCCTCCCCTCCTCCCAGCCATTTCTCCAGGGCCCCCACGGGTGCCAACTCCGCACATCACAGACCTTTTATAAAGCTGGACTTACTTCTGGTTGCATAAACCTCCCCCAGCCTCTCCAAATTTGTGTAAATTCCCGAAGCTCTGGGTGAGGAGCAGGTTTGATAGCAGAACTCACCCTGCCACAGGCAGAGCCACTCTGACTCCTCTTTCCCCCTGTGCTGGGCTTCTTTGAAAATCTTACAGAGAATTAGTGGCTCCTGTTTTTACAAAAGAATAGCCTTTTTCTCAGGCTCTTGACACAAAGGCCGATGCGTGCCTCTGTGGGTGCACACCTGCGAATGTGCATGCCAGCACGTGTGCAGGCACATGGGAAAAACTACTTAGGGTGTGATTAACCTGAGTGCTCTGCTTCTACCAGCGCTCCACTAAGGCAGCAGAGTCTGATTACCCCACTCTGAGGTTGTGTAACTTCTACAAACTTAGGTTTGTGCACACCCCCGTTAGCATTTGTTATGTGGGATCTCTACACATGCAGAGTTGCACCCACAAAGTAGAAGCATGAAGGGGTCTGCAGGGACACAGGTGAAAGAAATGGTTAGAAATGTGCTGGCGGAGATCAGCTTGTTTATCAATCCCTGCGCACGCTGTGTGCTCGTTCGTTAACCCGGCGGTAACCCCGCTGTAAGATTTCCTGAAGATGCAAAGCACTGAGGCTCATCCCACAACAAAACATTTCAGGAATTCATGTACTCTGGAGATATCTGGAGTAAGATTCAAATACCTAAAATGCGGTGGGATTTCCCTGCAAACACAGACAGTTCTTGCTAAAAATGCAATACCCTTGTTATTTTACTGAGTGGGTAGTTTGATGAAATTGGTAATTTCCTTGAAATGAGAAAAATATGCATCTGATGTTATGTGAGGACACACTCTATGAAACATCAGTCGAGTTAACAGGAAGATGATTGCCTATTTTGGTTCCAGCCAGCATGGATTTTTGTGTTTTCATTTTTCTCTCTTTCTCTCCAAGCAGCTGTGCTTAACACAAACATTTAGTTTGATGATTACATCTAAGTTCAGCAGAACCTTTTCTCTTTCGGTTACAAAATGCCAGTTGTTAGAAGCTGAGGTCGGGTTAAGAGGCAGGACTTTTGAGTAATTTTTCCCTTCCCCATCTCTACCTGATGCTGTTGGCTTAGGCAGCATCTTTCACGTGGCACCCCTGGCAGCAGTAAGAAGTGGGATGACTTGGAGTATTAACCTGAGTAGCCAGCTCAGGATAGTGGACACAGCTCCTGTGTTGTCCCTCAGATATTTTAGTGTATTTGAGGTAAAAGTGAAGGGATTTGGCAGCTGATGAGAGGAAGCATCTGGTTCTGTATCCAAAGGGATAAGTCTGAGTCTTGTCATAGACTCTGCCTGGCAGCCGTGCTGCAACTGATCTGTGAACGTTTGCTGATCCAGCAGTCAGTGGAGCCCATGTTGTGTGTACAACAGTACTCACACCTCCAGCTGTGTGCTGTTGGATGTAGCATTCTCAGCTTGATTGTGACTCCTTTATTATTAAAACCATGGACAACAGCTATGAAGTGTATTAGATTTTCTACTCTAATTGCATTAACGTGGTAACCGCCAGTTTGGATATAGAGTGGAATGTGACGTCAGTAGAGTTCACATATGTGCCTCCAGGCCTAATCTAGCACTTCACATGTGTTTTTCTTGTTATTGTAATTATGATGGTGGTTTGCATTCTGGTACTAATGAGTAATCAGCATCTCATTGTGCTAAGCATCAACAAAGATATAACACTGTCCTCATCCCTAAGACATGGCAAACTAAATATATTCAGTCTTTTTAAGGAATGGTGAGGAAAAGTATAATAATAGCGACTGAGTCTGGAGGCTCCAGAGCTGTAAGAAAGGAAATTGGAGCTGCTTTTCAGAGATGCACAAGTAGCTTCTGAATATCCATTCTTTCTGTCCTTTACCAAAATATGTGTAAGGACTTCTATGGTAAAGAGTACAAAATTTCAGCACTGCAACAAAGAAACATAAATGCATTCTGTGGGGATAGGAAAAAAATAAATTAGGAGGCACCTTTTAATATGCATGAAGTGGGATTTTGGCGTCTCTGTTTTCCTGTACAGATTGCATCCAGTCACAAATGTGCTTTTGATACTGCCTGTTTGTATGCCTGGTATCACAAATTGAGTTTTGATATCTTCTGTGGCATGAAAATGTTACCAGCTTAGCCAAATTATCATGCCTTCTGTGTTTTATTCTTGTTACAGAACCAGACTTCTTAAAGCTTTAAATGTGCAAAGTAAATGCCATCTACCTTTCTGGATAATTTTAACCATTTTTCCTCATCCGTGTGCAAGAGGTGCCCTTATTAATGCACCTGTTTTTCATTCACCCTGGTCTCAAAAATAACATATTATTAGAAGTTGGCTTTTAAACCAGAGTCTGAAAGACATGGTTGTGTAGATAGGGCTTTCCTGCCATGCTCTTGTTCCCTGTCCTCTCTCCATGCATGAATCTCCATTGCCTTCTCCTGGATTTTGTTTTGTCTTTTCAACACACTGATCCTTTCAGTGCCCATTGTGAAATTTGGGCAGCCCAAGTTAGTTTCCATGTCATTATTTCTTTAAGCTGTAATATCTGCTAAGTCATTGGCCAGTTTGATGCAAAGCTGCACAATTAAAAACAGGCATGAAAAGTTGGTGTACCATTGGTATTCTAAACAACACAGAGTTTACTGTGCAAAGCAAACTGCACAGTTGACTGAAGGGAAATGAACCTCATTCTTTGGTCAGGATTGCATCATATTCTGTTTTTCAGTCACTGGGCTTTAAAATTAATTTCTCCAAACAACTGTTATACAAGTCAGAACTATTTGATTACAGATACGACAGCCATTGTCTTTCAAATCCAAGGAACATAGTGTATTTGAAAGAATTTCATCAAGCTGAAGGGTTAATCTCTGCCAATGATGCTGGAATTGAACAAGCAACAGCTAAATTCTGGATGAAAAACTGAACTAGATATTGTCAAAGAAGAACAGGGTCAGGCAGCACTTAAGAAGCATTCCACTGTGTTTATATCCATGTGTGCAAAATCAGACTTTAAGAAACAAATTATCTCTACCATGACCACACCTGAATGTTCTGATTACAAGCCAATTTGTTGCATAAGGCAAAAACATTTTTTCTCTGGGCCTTCCATTCATTATGATGCATTTGATTTTCTTCCAGTTGAATTATAATTTAAATCCCTTTGTCATTTGTGTATAATTCTGTTTAACTTCATCTTGTTCATTTGCAGGATTATGCTTATTTTTACTGTGTGTCTTGTAATCATTGAACCTCAGTATTAATATCTTACTGTTTTGTAAACAGAACTGAAAAAAAATTCAGGAATTAAAACCAGCATAATCTTTTGTTAAAGCAAGAAGAACCTACACGGAGTAAAAGAGCATCCAATGCATTGTGGAATGCATCTTTAAACAAATATAAGTTGTCTTGAGTTAAAGGCTAAAAATAGTATGAATTCATGTTTTGGCCATGTCTGAAAACAGGAGCATTGGAAATGGGATGTTGGTCTTGTACAGCTCTATATTTAGGTTCTGACTGTAAATTCTGGCCTCACAGTTTGCAGTGGCTTAAATGTGAATATTTACTCCAGAGAGCTAATATTCAAGGAGTAGATGTGGAAGTGAATCCAATTATGAGGCTCCAAACCTCAAGATTTAATGAAAAGCAATTCTACTTTTCTGGTCGTCACAGCTCCTGCAGTTTTCCTGACTGACCACTGTTTTCAAAACAATTGTTTTTTCTTATGTTGAATTTCTATCCAATTTCTATCACCAAATCAATCACATTTCAATTTTTCTTGTCTTTAGGCATGGATTTTGCTTTTATACTGAAGGATCTTTCATCCTGAAAGCTGGCAGCAATGTAGGAAACAGGATCCAGAGCATCACTGAGAGAACGGCTGTAATAGAGGGCAAAAATAAGGTATGATTCCTAGGAGCAGATAACCTTTCTGTGTGACAGCATGTGTTGAAAAGGCACTGTAAGATGCTATCAAGGTAACAGAGAATAAGCCAGCATTTTTATATTGTTTGGATTTGAGGACCTGCATACATGCAGATAAGTTTCATTATTTATCTGCTGAGAGTATTTTTTTTCTGGTGGCAGTCATATAAAGGTAAGTGAGAGAGCATATCAGTGGGATACACTGTATCTGCTCTCTTATTCATGGTTTGAAATATCTTAGGAGATGAGATACTTCAGATACTTATCTGTATATTCAGATAGAGGAGATAAGATACTCTTAAGGAACACGGGGCAGGGTTCCAGGCCATCTTTGCCTCATTCTGTGCAATTGCACAATTTCATGTTGCTTTTCCTATGAGAATTAAACTATTTACACTCATTAGTCAGTTTATTCACAGATGTGGTCCTAGTTGATTAAATGGCCATGTCTTTTTTGGAATAAATTCTGAAGAGCCAAAAGAATCTAGATTATGGAAACAAAGTTTAAGAGAAGTCTCAGTCGGAGACAGCAAGACGGGATTTATCCCAGCAGTGTTAGCCATCTAAAATTAGGTGTTAGTCCAAGCCAAGCATCCCTTTATGGGTCATGGGGACATGCAGATAATTCTGAAGGGCATGTGGGCCTGTTATCTATTGGTGTCTAATGTGGAAGAGAAAGCCCATGAGATCAACTTGCCAAGGGCTAAGGAGGCTTGTCCATCAGTTAAAGCCTCGAATCAAGGATACCCTAGATCAACTGCACTTCCCTGGGATAGACATGAGACTGATTTGGTGTGGTTGGGTGGCCTGTGCTACAGAGCAGCTCAGGTGTCATAACACTGTCACAGTCTGTTTTCACAGGCTAGTTTTGTTTGTGGTAGTAATAGCTAAAGAGATTATAAATTTTAAAGCCTATCTTACTCTAGGCCTTTCATTTTAATGACACCAAAATGCTTTTTGTAATTCTAAGGGCACTGGGGTTAAAGGTCTCTTTTCCTTGATGGCTGCCTTCAGTTTCCTGCATATGAAAATGGGTATAAACTGTAGTTATTCTCATGTCAAGGCCCTTTCACACACCGCAGAATAAATAGGGTTTTACGTGCAGCCAAGAATCCGATCTGGGACTGCATTTTCTCCGGCTGTTTTATTATTTAGAAAGTATCACAGGTGTCCATGGCACCATTCCAGCACGTGGGGAACAGGCTGGATCCCAGGGAGGCATTTGTTCTATTTAGCTGTCCAGCTCTACGTGCTTAAAGATCAAGGCAAAGATGGGAGCTAACAGTTTTCTAGGGTACACTATCCTAGGAAAAAACATGAAAAATGAAACACAAGGAGGGATTTGAAGGAAGAAAGGGAGATCATTTCAAGCACAGGAAGACACAGTCTATTCCACAGGGGGAATGATGAACAAGATGATAAGAATCAATTCTTTTCCAGCAGTCATCTAGCCGTGCTATGAATGCAGTCCTACCTGCACATGTTCACAGGGTGCAGAAGGAGCTGTCTAATGACCAGATCTCATTCTCCTTTTGTACCATGCATTTTGGAGACAGTGGAAGAGGAGTGGCTAAAATCTCAAAGCAACTTCCAGTCAACAGCAAATAAATTCCTCCCTGGAGGGAGATGTTAATAATGGGTCCTTGTGGCAGAACTGCAAGTCTTTGGCAAGCAGCCCTTTGTAAAAATGTGCCCAGAAATGAACCAAGGAATTGTTTTTGCACGGAAGGATTTCCAGTGAAACTTAGTGGTCCTCCCTGGTATTCCTTGTCTTTTTGCTCTTTAGTTCAACTAAGAAAGGTCTACCTTGCTTTGCTTTACTCCTCCGGGTCCCTATGGGGAGGGGGAGGTTATGAAACAATCTGTGTACTCATCTTTCTCACAGCTTTTCTAAAGTTTCTCTATTTCTGGTGCTCTTCCGTAGCTTTTCAAGCACAGCTGGACTGCTATTGTAAGTAAAAAAATGCTCTCTAAGCCCAGGCTCCCGGCCAAGCTGAGAGCTGCATGATTCGTGCACACACAGCTGCTCTAGAGCATCCAGGATTGTTCTTTTAAATCCATGGGAGTCTATGGCTTTTCACTCTTCGCAGCCCAAGGCTCACTCTCAGTGTCCCTGAGCAAACTCAAAGAGACAGCTCAGACAGAACCCTTGCCCATCTGCAGCGATATTGTCGGAGTGTTAATAGCACTGAGCTCACTGAATGCAGCACGTCATCGCAAGTGTCTGTCTCTGAGGGACTGCTACTGTGAGCAGTTCTATTCCTGCAAGCAGCTGTGAACAGCTCTCTGAGGCACTTCCACATCGGTGGTGCCCTGCTAAATAAACAGAGTGTCTACCCCACTTCCACATCCCAACACAGCAAGAGTGGTAAAAACAATCTCAGAGCTCAATGGGAACAACAAAGATGTAGGAGACAAAGAGGTAGGAAATGAATGAAGAAACTCAGAAAGTTTCACATTTGGGTTAGCATGAAAGGAGAAATGCGTGTGGTCACAGGATGAGATTATTGTAAGCAAGGGAAGAGATGAACAAGGAATGATCAACAGGTCTCTTTAGCAATGAGGGTAGCTGTTTTCACCTTGGTAAAGACACTGTGCCAGTTCCACATTTCCTGTATGTGCAACATCTAAGTGCCTCCAGCTTAGCTCTTTGCTGTGGTAGGTTGTTTGTTTGTCTGTGGTTATCAAGGTAGCCACCAGTACTTTTTAAAGTTAGAAAAACCTCAAGCCCTGTGCCTGTGCAGTTAAAGTAGTGCAGGAAGCCTGCACTACATTATTCTTTGGTGACAGAGAAACCGTGACAACAGTGTTTTAGTAACATTTCCGCTAAAGCCTCTCTAAGCGGACATTGAGAAACTCGAGTGGTACAATGGAAGAACTTCGTAACATAAGCCATAATACTTAATCACAAGACAGCTCTTGAAGTGATTTGATTCCCCCACCCAATGTTTTGATTCTCGTTTTGTTGGACATTTCAGCGACTTCCTACAAAGTTGCACTATTCTTAGGCCTATGGTGTGAACAGGTCACAGACACTCTCCTGTCATTCACCTAACACCCATCACTTCTCAGTGCTCCCTGTTAAAGCTGACTGCTGTGTCTAACTGAGGACTAACACTGATTGTTATTCTTTGCATGCTCAGTGCTCATTAGAATGTCAGTCAGTGAATGACCTGCAATAATAAGGTACAAAGAGCTGGTGCGTTCATTGTGCCCCTGCATACCGTTGGTAGCAGTGCATGCATTCAGGGTGTTCTGTCCCGGCTGTGCAGGCACACACTGGCTTATCAACAGCTTTGAAGGCACTTGGTACTCCTGCTACAGGGGTACAAGGGACAGGGCTCTGTAGGAGAAGTCAACAAGGATCCTGGGCATGCAGTGTTGTGCTTAGAAGACCACTAAGAAGACAAGTTCAGATGCAGGAAAGCAAAAAGTGTAGGCCAAGAAGAAAGGATTATAAATCCAAGGGAAGGAGACAGTAGACAGGAGGGCAGTTGAGTACAAGGAAAAGTTGGAGGGAATGAGACGAAACCCTCTTGTTTTTGGGAACTAACCTACTGAGAACCTGAAATGGAACAGAATGTCCCTGACTGCCTCATGCCTCTGCTGCTAGCATATGTTGGAGTACCAGTGGCCAATAGCAGGTACCATGAAAGCTGGGTCTGTGTCACAGGGTATGTCTCCAGGTATGGTGTATAAAGGGTAGTAATGCGTGAAATTGGAGCTTACCATGCATATTTGTGTGTGTGTGTAGAAGTGTATATATATATATATGTATGTGTGTGTATATATATATGTGTATGTATGTATGTATGGCTTTGTTTTCCACTGCATGAATACCTAACTGACACAGGTTTTTAGTGGTTTCAGCACTTGTGAATGACAAAGACACTTGACTTCTTGGAAAATGGAAAGTAGTGGCCCTGTACCATGATTCTGGAAGACAAAATTTAGACTCACCCTTGTGTATCTCTGGTTTGGCTGGCAAAGATGGGTCCGACTGACTGGTGGTAGTATTAAAAAGTGTAACCCCCCCAAAGTGGAGTGCTAAATACTCAGAAGAGTCAATCCTTCCTGGACATGACTGATAAGTGTAATCACGCAAAATAAAAAGGTTCCATCTCTCTTGCATCTTCTATGCCAAGCCCTAAACATCGACCTCTCTTCTGAGTTCCCGTATTACTGATGAGATGGAGAAGCATGTGCTGTGTCTGTTCTCAGTCCTGACACATGCCAGCTGTCTGGCCAGTACATCTGTGCAGATTGGCCATCTGGAACCCAAAGAGGAAGAGAAAGCTGTTTAGCTCACTACAGCAGCATTTTGATCTTTCTCCTCTACCCAACAGCTGGTTTTCATTAAATGCATGAGATCTCATGAGCTTTGAGTTGTCAATAAGTCTTGGTTGAAAGTGGATAATGGTTTAAAAAATTACTGAGCACATGGAGGAGGAGAGGATACTGGCAGACAGATGGACAGGCTGGCAGACAGATGAACATAAGGACAATAAGATCTTCCTCAGAACCCAGGCTAAAGATAGCTGTGGGAGCCCCACTTGCCTGTCTTCAGCACATTGTAACTTCTCCTGGAGCGTTCCTGATTGCTACTAGAATTGATGTCAACACTTTCAAGTGAATATTTGGGAGGTACCAGCAGAGCCAAGCCCTTGGTGAGATTAAAACCAGCAGCACTTGAGGCTTGCTGCTGCTGAGCTGCGGGACAGCACGGGATGGAGAGTGAAAACACAGCTCTGCTTTATATACAGCAGCAACTCATAGAGATTTTTCTGTCTGACCCCAGGGGGAAAGTGAGTGCTCTCCTGTGTGTACTCATGTCCTCCAATTGAGGATATTTTGGTGTTTCTCCCATGGTGGTCCTGAAGGTGAAACGTGTTGACCAGATGTTTTGCACTGATGCTCCTTGCCAACATGTGAGGCATGCAGATTGTATGTCTTTGGCACAAGCAGACCAATCCAGCAGTGCGCTACCAATATTTAGAAATGGATCTTCCTAAATGATATTCCTTTAGACAAAGATAAATCCAAGGGCGTAAAGAGAGCATAATTTCATTTATCTCCTTTTTTTTTTTAACCAATAGTTCTTCTTAAAAGCATAACTAGAAGGGAATCAGCAATAACTGACAGACTTGCACTAACTTGCTCTATGTTGAAAGGGCAGTATTTTGCTTTTTAAATACATGGGCTGTTTCAGGAAGTCAAGGCAGCAATCTCTGCTGCAAGTTCATGTCAGTGTCTTAAGAAGCCTTATGGGAGTCACATAAGAGCCAGATTGCCAAACATTTTATGAAAACTTATTTTCCTTCTCTGCCATCAGCTGGAGCACTGGGAATCCTCTATTTCAGCTACTTTGAGACGAGAGAAATTTGAGCAGACCCTCCAGGGGAATGACCAGCCTACCATGGTGCCTCCAACAGCAATGATCTTGTCAGCTGCTTTTCATTCTCTTTGCCTCCCCAGTCTTTTCCTCATCAGTTTCCACCACAAACAAATCTGTGAATTCCTCTTCCATCTCTTAGGATTTCTGCCTTATGCCTCTTTTATTTGCCCAGCAAAGCAGCAGCAGCAGTATGGGACTTACTTCCCTAGCCCCTGGCTTTGAGATGAGCCTGTAACATGGTGCTTCAGCAGAGAAGATGGGAGTAAGAAAAAAGCATAAAGGGCCAAAACTTTGGTGGTAAATGGGGTTTGTGAAGAGATGATGCTGAAGATATTGAGCATGCCAGGAGGGATTTCCCTGTTCTGTCTGATCAAGCCAACTCAGTTTAGACTTTCTGTCTATAACGTTGCAAATCCAGGGACTGAAACTCCCTGTTGTGATGCCAGATGATAGAAGATTGTGAAAACTTTTGCTTCTTTTGCAGTAATAGCTGTACAGAGGGACCATGTTGCAAAAACTGATCTCAAACAGCCATAGTTTCTCCATAAACAATATGCCAGGCTTAGTTTAGTACACACTGCTTCTCTGGTGGGTTTTGGCTGGCATCCACAATGAAAAACACAGACTGCACCACTGGAGGGCTCACAAACTATTTAAAGAGATGTTATCTTATCCTTGTGACTAATTTATAAGCTAAAAGATTTATACAGAGACGTGTTGTCTCTAAAATATTCTGTTCTGTTGCAAAGTCAGTCTTGCTTCCTCCTAGACACTCTGGCTTTCTCTGCCTTAGTAGAGTAAACATACCAGCATGTGCTCTCTAAGGCCTCCTGTGTTCACAACATTTAATTCCCTTGCCTTCCAAAGAGCCATTGCTTGCATGGGAGTTGCCTGTTGGAAGGGATCCTTGGCCCATGCTAAAGAAGTATTTGGGAGAGTGTAAGTTGGTCAAAACCAAAACGCTGCTGGGGGGAAATGCTGACAATTTAAATCACTGGCTTTCAATGCCAATGAATGTTCTCTCAGGCAATTTAATACACAAGAAAAGGCATCATCTGCAAGTCACTGCAGTCATACTCCTTTAGCATAACTCTATGCAACATCCTCAGTGTGACAAAAATAATAGTAACATCACTGTGGACTGAGGCAGTAAAACTCAAGATAGCATGCACAGTTTTCCATTAAAAAGTAATACCTAATGATATAAGGACAAAATGCAGTCTGATACTTCCATAAACTTTTCAAACCTTTGGAGTAGTTGTGGGAGGAGTCAGCACATGTTTTTCAGGCTCAGAAATGCTCTGCGTCTGTGTATAGTAAAGATAGGTGTCCTGGAGTCACAGAGCAGGAGCTTCATTCTCCTTCACTGTGCATGTTGGGTCACAGTTGCTTCCTGGACAAAGTTGCTGTGAGGTAATACCAACTAGCAGAAAAAAGGCTATTTTTTGGTGGAAAGTCTGGCGTAGCAGAAGCAGTTTTTAACCACCCACATTGGCCTTCTGTGGTAGACATTGTGGGACTTCCTTCTGGTCTGAGTTAGTGTTGAAAAAACACTATTCAGGAGTGCAGGAATCCTAGTGCTGTGCTCTGTGTCCACACTTTAAAAAATGTTTAGAACCTGGAAGAAATTCAAAGAGAATGACAAAATATGGACAGGGCTGTGCCCACCCTTTATAATTAGAAATTTGTAAAGGTCAGGCTACTGAATTTAGAAAAACAGGATGATTTTTTCCTAAGGGCTGTAATTATCTATCTGGTATTACTGATCCTCTTTCAACTCACAGAAGATCCAAAAAGGTAGTTTATAAAAATTATAGCTAGAAATATTATGTAGTGTGTTAGCAGACAGGTAGTTGGCCACTGAGACAATTAACAGGGTAGAGGTGCTGTTAGCATTACTTGTAGTGAATTTACCGTAGTGAAGTTTTCTAAAACAAATAAGTCAAAACCAAATTATTTGCCTTAATGGTGTTTGCTTGAGTAGTAGGAAAAGTAATAGTCTCTTTCCACTAAAGAATGATTTTGGGAAACCAGAAGATCTACGTCATTTAGGGGCTCAGCAGGAGTTTGGGGATAGCTATGCTTTCTCCCAGCAAGAGACAAAAGCAGTGCAAATGTTCAGTCAGTGTTTATGTAGAAATGTAGATAACTGGTCCTTATTTATTACTGCCTCACCCTCTTGTGCTTGTCTCTGAACTCCAGCAATCAGGCAGACTTAAAAGAATGTATTAATTGCACAGAACTTATTTTTAGGATTTTTAGAGAAGCCAAATAATTTCAAACAGTGGAATTCTGAAGCCCCACAATTTCCGTTCATCACCGTCCCACCTCTGCCCATAACTCCAGCCAAGCCACGTTTTACAGAACAAGTAAAGTGGCAACAGAAAGACAGAAAATTACGCTACCAAGTTGTAACTGGGAGCACATTACACTGCTGAAGTCCATGACCGTGCCTCATGTCACAGCTCCATAACAGAATGACACATCATTTGTTTCTGCATAACTTTCCTCTTCTGCTTAGTGCCCAAGCCATTAGACCATGGCTTTCCATCACCCTTAAAGTATAACTCTTATTATTACAGTGTTTTTTGTGTTTCTAAGGGCACATTAGGTGTTTTTGGTCCCTGGCCTTTCAAGGTCTTATCTTTCAAGTCATATAACTCTGAGAAAATGTTTAGTGTGCTGGACCTCTTAAGATTGTGATAGAATATAATGTAAATAAAACTGACATATTATTATTTAATAATAGAAATATTAAGTCCAAGAACAGAAAATAGTACAAAAGAAGATGAGTAAACATCTCTTTTGCCACTGTTCTCTATCACCTGACACATATGTGAGAAAATGAAAGAAATCAAATGAGTTCAGTGCTAAATTGAGCTACTTTTTTCCCCCAGGATTATCCAAATGCCTGAGGCATGCCTCACCTATTCCCTTTGCAGCCTGGCTCTTCTACAGGCTGCTTATCTCCTTGTGTGAAGCACATTGTGTCATGCTTCATGTCTTGTAGCTTACCATTACATCACCAGTGAGAGACAAGTCAATCTGAAAGACATGTTCAAAGATTTTTGGTCATGATGGCTTTGATGATAGAAGGGTCACCCAAAGAGCTTGTTTCCTGTTATTCTTCTATCCTTTGCAAAACTGTTTATAATGACATCTCCTTTAAATAGCCCCAGAGGTGCCCATCACTGAACGAATGGAAAGAGTGGATCATGGGACAGACAACAGTGACATAGGAAAAAGAGAAGGCAAGCTTTAACTGAGTTCTTGAGCCAACAAGAACTAAACCTCTTCTTTCTTTTCCAGACTGCTAGCACTCTTGTTGTAGCTGAAGCCAAATCCTCAGGAATCTACAGCTGTGTGGCATCCAACAAAGTGGGAAAATCTGTAAGAAATGTCAGTTTTATTGTAACAGGTAAGATCTACTTCTCTATAGAGTAAAACATGCTTCCTAATCCTGGAATTATAACTGTTAGGTTGTTGTGGCTTTTTAATATACCACTGTTTCAGAATTGCTGTAATGTATGCACATGTAAGCTCATACCATGCTTTTGGGTGATGCTGGTAAGGTTTCACAGCAGCTGGTCTGGATTTCGAGGGATGCCAAATTGGTGGATGACTCATTGCTCCCTCAAGCATCAAGCATGACAGAAATTACTCACAAATACGGCAATGAGTAATTCCCCATTTTGGTTCATCTCTGCAGTCATTTCATGGATGAAATTTTATTGTATTTTCGCCCACCAGTAAGCCAGTTTCATGTGTGACATTGACGGTGTCTACAGCCTCATCCTGTTGCCCACCAGGATATCTCACGACACAGAGCCTACAACAGTACCAGTGTCTGCAGGCAGCACGGTGCTAGAGATGTCTGGGGTACCTCTCACAGATCTCAGGGACAATGGCAACTTATGGGTGGAAAAGTGTCAGGACACAGACTACAGAGTTCTGTTTCCTCTTCTGAGAAAGACAGCCTGGAATGTCATTTGCGCCACGGCACTGAGAATTCCTATCTTGTTATCTTCACGTATGAGTATGCTTTCTGTTATTTTTGCATTATGAGATGTGTTTGGAGTTTTCACAAACAAATGACTTAATGTTTTACTTCAGGAATTACTGAAAAAAGCCCACAGTGTGGCTTTGGGAATAACTACTGCATTATTCAGCAACATAAAGTCTGCACATGCAATTACAAAGGATTTGTTTTTTGTCAAAAGTTTTGTTTTGTTTATAAAGCAGTAGTTTTATAAACTTAGGCTGATGGCAATTTTCAGGATAGATCATTAAAGAAACATAATTCATTCAAAAATATGAGAAAAAGCAAAAAAGCTAAAATATTTAGATGCTTTAATCCCCAAATCATAATCTCTGGGGTTTTTATGTTGTCATTCTCTTGCTTATAATTCTGGTGAGTAATTTTAGAGAAACTCATTCTATTTCTATTCTGAGAGATATCAAAAGCGAATAGACACACACTCACTAGATTTGGTAAAAAAAAGGAAAAGCTACTTCAAAAAATGTTCCCCCTCCCAAACTCCGTGTTTTTAGAATATTCTGACTAGCTGAATCATAGAATACCAAGTTGGAAGGGGCCTCAAGGAACATCTGGTCCAACCTGTCTTGGGAAAAGCACAGCATCTTGTCCACATGGATCTTAAGAGTGTCCAGTGTTGGGGAATCCACCACTTCCCTGCGGAGATTATTCCAATGACTGATTGTCCACATAGTGAAAAATTTCTTCTTGTGTCCAATCAGAATCTCCCCAGGAGTAACTTGTACCCCTTACCCCTCATATTTTCCACGTGTCTCCTTGTAAAACAGGAGTCTCCAGCTTCTTTGTAGCCACTCTCTAAATACTGGAACATGTTGATAAAGTCTCCCCTAAGCCTTTCCTCAAGGCTGAACAAACCCAGTTCTCTCAGTCTCTCCTCATATGGCAGACTTTCCAGTCCTTTGATCATCTTTGTGGCACCTCTCTGGATCCTTTCCGGACTTTCCACATCTGTTTTGTATAGAGGGGATCCAAACTGAATGCACTATTCTGGATATGGCCTGACAAGTTCTGAGTAGAGTGTAATGACCTCTTTATCTCTGCTGGTGATGCCCTTGCTGTTGCAACCCAGCAGCCTGTTGACTTTTTTTTTGCCACAGCAACACCCTTTTCATTCATGCTGAGCTTGTTGTCCACCACAGGTCCCTTTCCACAGAGCTGGTCCCCAGCTGTGTAGATCTGTTGACCCAGATGAACTGGTTTTGTGCTTCCAGGAGAGTGCCCTTTCCTCTAACTGGTAAAAGAGAAGAAAAGATAGCTTGGGCACCAATACCTTTCTCTGGTACCTCCAGGATTTTGTAGTCTTCCTTGAATCTGCCCAGATTCCATCTGGCTTCCATCCAGCTTGCGGTATCACTCCTGCCCACACAGAAGAGTAGCAGTGAGTAGTAGTCAGTGCTCTTGACAAGTTGTGGCACTGTCTCACCAACATTTCAGGCCTCAGCTACCAGAAGGCAGCATGACTCCATCATGCCAGCAAATGGGCAACACTGCAAGCACTTGCCATTTCTTTTTTAGGTATCCACTGTTGTGCTTCTCGTACAGTTTCACCTGGCAGACTTCGTTTGTGGGTGTCTACAGCTGTTAAAGCTACATGTCATAACACACTTTCACATTTAGAAAGTGCCACTTATCTATAAATACAGAAAATTGTTAAGAAGCATGAGAAATATAAACAGATAAGTGACACATAGGCAGGTTGTTTGTTAAAGTACAGAAACAAGAAAGATGTCTCCATGTTCTATTAATGGAAGTGACAAGAACATTTGCCACCTTGAAGATGACTCTTGTCCCCACTCTCAGTTTTGCTTTCATTCCTATCCTCACATTGTGTGTGTTTGGACAGAAAGCTGAACAGCACACGGCTCTCCATAAATTAACATGCCAATGATAGTTTCATCTTTGTGTGGGTACTTCATATGAAACTTTGAGAAGTCACTGAGAATCATTCACTGAGAATGCTGCTCTTTCAATGTGCAAGATGCTGAATTTGGCCTTCTTTAACTCTTACTCCTCAGTTTTCACAATATGACATGGAAGATCCTGAAAACAAATGAAGCTGTACTTTGATGGACCCCATTCACTGTATCCAAATCTCCCTTTCAAAGTTTTGATGGTGGTTTCAAGTATTTTAGTGCAGTGACATGAAGGATGTAGTTTTCCTATTTAGACCTAACATTCTCAGATCTTAAACAAGGATGGAAGGAAATCGTTCTCCTTGATACTAAAGCTTGCACGAGAACATGCAGAATGTTATGACTTCCCTTTGAAGAATCTTATATTTGCTGGTGTTCAGAAAGAGGAGTGTCAGCTTTATTATGTCTTGGAATTTCTTAACATCTTGACTGGTGGTAAACGTTCTTTATAGGGTAGTGAAGTTGAAATGCATTTGTCCTATGAGTTCCTGGAGCTGAGCACTTCAGTTGTGTGACTTGGAAAGTCCTGATCATCCTCTGACACTCACTTGCATTGATTGAAAGGAGTGTAAACAATACTGTTGTTTGGTCCCTACAAAAATCCAGTTTTGCTCACCATAATTCTCCTCCATCAGGCTGAGACCAAACTGCTGTGGCTGGGTACAGCCTGTGTTTCACATCAAGAAACAAACATGTCCAGAATGTGCTGAAAAATGCACTGAGGGAGTAAAAACCTGAGAGCCTTACATGCTGATGGATGTGAACAGGACACTGCAAAGTATTTCCTTCTGATGAGTCCAAAACCAATACTTCAGGGTTTGTGTGACAGCTTAGGGCTAGTTTATCTTATGTTGTTGAGTCTGCTGGCGCCATTTGAAGTCAGTCTGAGCCACACAAAAGTGCCTAAAAGTAAGAGAAGTGTCTAAGCAGGAGGGGATGATTCCTTGTAGGAAAAGGAGCTGCTGCCCTCTATAAAAGGGACACATCAAAAATTACTCCAAAGAGCACATGGAGACAAAGACTGCTCTGAACAGGGAGATCCCTTTCCTTGAAGGCAATCTCCCTCAGCCCTTGTCCTGGGGAAGAGAAAATGCACGTGCTTCGGTGAAGTGGCTGCAGTGCTGTGAAAGGTCTCTTTTTTCGTAGGCAGAAACCATTAGGAAGATGGTGGAAGGCAGAACGTGTCCCAGCAGCCCTAGTTTGGAGTTGACAAGTTCCACTCCTTTAGGGAAAGGTGAACATAAGGAAATTAGCGTCAACAGAGAGAACCTAGGAAGAACAAGCACTTTCTTTAGTTACTGTAAATATCATTATTTCTGGGCTTAAAGTGAAACCTGCCTGTCTTTTCCTAGGAAGTTTGAGAGTGGTATACACGATTTTATACACTGTGCCTGAGGGTGCATGACACAAAGACCATGGGCTTTGGAGTAGCTTTCCTATGGCTTCTGTCAAATTAAGGGCATTTTTGGTGTATTGTCACTGACTTAGCTCTAAAAGCAAATCATTGTTCAAGACCCAAAAGTAGCTGTGAAACTTACATAAAAGCAATGTAGAAGGGTGATTTCTGAAAGCTCTCCTGCTCACTGGTATGGAAGCAGTCTCTGTAACAACACCTTTATGCCAAATTTAATTGTATTAGCACCCTTTCCTCCAGCCTGCCCCTTTCCCTATATTTTGGGCTGTTTTGCTGGCACACAGCAGGCCCATGGGTGTGTTTGCAATTACAGAGGGTGAAACAGGAACAGCTCTGCCTTATCTCCCTGGTTTCCCAATGTCACTAAGCGCATTTTATTTTGAGATTCCTGATGGTGCTTGGCAAAGATAAACAAAATCTTCCATCAGGAAACCTGGGAGCTATTTCCACAGGAAGCTTCAAATCACTAAAGTAAATAAAACCCTTTTACATTATTCCCAGCCATGTTATTTAGCTAGCCTGAGCCTGTAACAATTGCTGAGATAGGTGTCATATATTAGGAGGCTCGTAGCATTTAAACAAATGATTCTTTTGGAATCCTGTGCATTTTGCTTCTGTCCCTAGATTTATTCAGAAAATAGTCTTCACAGAAGGCACATTGAGGAAGAGCTCCAGACCTGACAACATAAAAGTAGTTGTAACTATATTATTCTGTTGGCATGCTATCCTTTTAAGCTAAAAATAGTTCATTTGCCTCAGTCCCCAGGGATCTTTATTTTCATCTTAAGAGTTTTGCTTGGCTCTTCATAGCTTTTACTGAGTACTGGCATCTTCAAAAGAAAAATTACCACTATTTCTAGCCAATACCTGGCATCAGAACAATTTGAAATGTACTATGAGTAAGATGCAGCATCTTCTTTCTTCCAAGTACTTATCCATATTCAAAGTGTTGGCCATCTGATTGTTTTTAAGTGTGTCTGAATTGAATGCTTTTTAACAAAATCAAGTGTAGGATTCACTTCAGTGAACTTTATTCTTACAGTTAGATACCTAAGCCTAAGATGATCATATAGGATCTCTTCATAATTGAGCATGAGGGACTAGGATGTCTGGCATTTGAGTCATCTTAAAGGGATGGTTTGCACTGCCCTCTGGAGAAGCCTGTGTCACCCCATGGACTGTAAACTTTTGCCCACATACAGAACACAAAACATCTGTATTGAAGTAGATGTCTACATTTTGGCAGCTGAGGCTAAATATGATGTATTCCATGTATGGAGGTGTTTCATCTTAATAGCACTTCCAGTCAGTATGTTCTTAACTGAGACTACAATCTGGCACCTGTTACGTATCAAGGGGATCCTGATGGTTGTCACTCATAGATGAGTTCATGAAATTTGAAGTTTTTGTTATAGCTTTCTTTGCCAGAGAGAGAAAAGTGGTATCCCAATGGAATGTAAGTGGAACAATTTAACCCCCAGGCTTTAATACCCAGTCTAATATTTTAGTGTCACTGCCTCCACTAGGTTGATCTTTGGACTGCACACCTGAACTACAGCTGATGACAGGCACACAGTTTGCTCCCACTGCAGGGGCACAGTGAGTTCAACCAGCAGAAATCAGGCCTCTCCCTGGGAGGCATCTACTGTCAGGAGAAATTTCAATCCAGGACTAGCAGGAGCTCATTTACCCTCTGTTTAACTCAGAGCTAGATGTGAAAAAGAGGATGTTAAGGGGGACAACTGATGCCAATAGGCAGAGAGCACTGAGCAGAGAGAAGGTTATGCTCATGGTTCCCCTGGAAGACAAGGAAGGTCAATTTGCAATGTGAGGACTTAGGGAGAAGCTTTCTGATAGATTAGTCAAATCAATGAGAGAGGTTAATGAAAAAATATGTGGGATATTATTCACTTGAGAGGTACTTTTTACACATTCCTGCTGAAGTGACATTAAACCTGAAGCAACACCAGTAAGAATGAACTGAATGGAAGTCAGCGTTGAGCTGTTCATGAGCTGAGAAACAAGAAAAGAAGTATAATTCTCCCTTATGAAAGAAGAAGCCATTCTTAGGATTTCAAGTCAAGTTTACAGCCAAGTGCCATAGCAATTAGTAGTGAAAGAACAATTGAAAATGGCCACAGTCGATGTCACTTGACCAAGAAGAAGGAAATGACTTTATCAGAATATTGGCTACAAATAAACCAAAAGAGGTTGCATTCTAGGAGTAAAACTTGGAAGTGCTTTCTCTCAGGAACTTACTTCTACTTTCACTGAGGTCAGTGGTGTAAGTGCCTCGCTGGAGGGATGAGCCTCAGGTGGAGGCAGCTGGGAGGCAGCTGACACCACCACAGCTCTGCACCACTCCCCAGGTGGAGAAAGTTGCAAGTGACATTACAAAAAACTACAAACAGGACCTATTCAAGTAGGGCTTTCTACATTGTTGGCTAAATTACTCTTGCCTGAACCATCTGCTATGAAGTGCAAACTTAACCCATGTCTACACTTAGTAAATTGTTAGTGCAATGATCCTTGGTTTCTCTCAGGTGAAAATATTTTTCACCTGTGATAATGCCAAGCCACCTAAACAAAATACCTTCATCCCAGTGCTGCCCACACACAGCTGGTCACCCAGGGCAGAGGGTACTGCTTCTGTTTACCTCATGGGTGGCTGGTAGGCTTTAAATGCAGGGAGGGTAAACACCTCTGCTCCAAGGGAAATCTCAGGCATGTGATCACAGATGTAATTTCTCAGGACTTGAAGCATTTTTAAGAAATAGACATAATTTATCTGAATACTTGTGAATCATAAGAAAACAGTGTGATGAAATGCAGTATTTTTATACTGCCCTCTTGAGATTCCTTTTCTCTTATGCAGTTCACAAGCTGGAGCTGTGATCAGAATATTTCTCCTTTTTCATAGTCCCACTGTGCTGTCTTTAAATAATTCTGCTTTTGGTACCTTCCCCCAGTCTGTCGTAACTTGGCATAACATTTATACAAACTCATTACTTCCAAGAGCAACTTCAGTTTACACCAACTGACGTCTGAGGCCAAGTGTATCATAGCTCCAAGAAAAATTATAAGAATAGCTGGAGCTGAGTGTATGAAAGATTACACACCTGAGCAGGAAGACAACGACATTGACTAGTTCAAAGGCTTCCTGGTAAAGGGGGAAATATGTGCTGTGTTAATTTTGGCTCAATAGTTTCATATAAACTAAAAGGTGTTCTTGATTTTTGACAGATGTACCAAGTGGATTCCATATTAGTTTGGAAAAAATGCCCATTGAAGGAGAGAATTTGGTATTGTCCTGTTCGGCCAACAAATTCCTGTACAAAGACATTGCTTGGATTTTACCTAGGACAGTCAACAATCAAACAAAAGCGAAGAAGTCTCACAACAGGGAGTACTCCATCACCCTCACTCTGACCATCAAAAACGTTTCCCTGGCACACTCAGGCACCTATGCCTGCCGAGCAAGGAACATATACACAGGGAAAGAAGTGCTTCAAAAGAAAGACGTTACAATCAGAGGTGAGCACTGCAACAAAAAGGCTGTTTACTCTCGGATCCTCAAATATAAAAGCACAAGGAATGATTGTACAACACAAAGCAATGTAAAACATTAAAGGACTCATTAAACAGTAAGAGATGTCTCATATCATCTTGATTTTTGTATTACTGTTGCTACCATTCAAGCCCTGAGGTGGTGCTCATTTCCCCATGGGTTGGAAATAGGAGGAATAGCAAACAAAATCCTAACGCGTGAGCTTCCAGTTGAGTTCAGACGGGTGTTTTCTGCTTTGAAAAGGCACATGGAAGCTGGGGTTTGGAAGATCCCCCGTGCTACATTTTACATGCCGTTTTTTTTTCTCTTGCTGTCTCCTACTGAGCAATAAGGAAAACTTTGGATCAATCTTTTCTTCCGCTTTGATATCAGCCTCATCAAAAGTGTCAAAGCTGAATAAACTGATTAACTTTAAAAACTGCTGTTTTCAGTCAACAATGGACATTTAATAAGCTAACTTGAATGTGCGGAATGAGCACAATTCAGTTTGAGATTGACTGGACTACATATTTTTTATTTTAATCTGATTTTGATGGACTTATAAATATTACCTGCTGAGCAAGTTCTAATACTTATTTATTTGAAATTATTTTCTACACTAAAGTACATTAATCTTAAAAAAGTATCTTCTAAAAGAAGTATGCAGGGAAGAAATAAAAATGTTGATATAATGCACAGACCTATCATATCATAATAATGATGATTTTACAAGTGACAGACATGAACCATGTTTCTCCAAATAAATCCAGGTAGACTTCCAGTTGCTGTGTTGGTCAATTTTTAAAGTCAGTTCTGCACTAATGTAAAAACTACTGATAAAAGTGTGAGTGTTGCTTCTGGCCTGAAGATTCAGGAGTTTGTAATGTTGTAATTATTTTATTAAGTGAAGAATGTTACACTAACATGACTGACAAGGTTTTAGCCAGCACGGCTAGTTAATACATTTTTAAAATACAAATTCAAAATTGAAGCCATTAAAAATATTCATTGCTTTTGGTATGCAAATGACAATTGGATTTATTATGGGGATTAAGAACGAGCAAAACTGCTGAAGGACAATTAAGGGCAACCTAAGAATTCCTTGTGAGCATTTCCCCTTTTCTTTTCCTTTGTCATGATTTTGCTATGAGATGTTTCTATGTGCTATAAATTCTGTATAAGGAAAAAGTTACTATTTTTAATAGATCTGATAACTTTATTTTTTTACAATTACATAGCTTTTATTATTTTTGATTACATTTATGATTGATCATTTATATAGCATTTACATAAGCCACAACAAAACAGACCACAATGACCAAAATAGCTACAGCAAAGGAACAAAGTGGCTGTGCTTTTAAAATAGAGGGTGACAACATGACAGTTTCTTGCGCTTGGGAACTCACCAGACTATTTCCTCCTTTAGGTATCGAGACCGTGTCCCACGGCTAAACTTGCCTTTCACGTGGGAATTGCTTTTGTCAAGTGTGAAAGGGTAAACAATAGCATTTCCCCATAATGCCAGTTTCATGGAGCCTAAAATGCTTAGAAAACAATTGATAACCTGGAAGTTGTCAGAGTAAAGAAAAGAATAATCATTTATATCTTGAAATGTCACCTATAGCCTGCTCGTATACAGTAACTCTTTTGTTCATTATTAGCGTGATGGCTTCCAGAAACAATGTGTTCTTGCAAAGGGATCAGGCTCTCTTTTTTCCCTAAAACATGCCTAAAATGCAAGTGAAGTCGTTGGCAACTGCTTAAAAATGGAGCAAGCTCACTCTTTAGCATTTGCAATTCTTCAGAAGAACTACAATACAGAATCCCTTTTTTTCCTAGGGTATTTTGTGGGAAGACATTTGATGGTGAGGTGGGCGGTGATGACAGGACATTATGAATTTTCCATGGCCTTGGGAGCCGAAGCACGATGATTTGTAGCAGCCAGTTGCCAGGCAATATGAGTTTGGGTCAAAAAAAAAAAAAAAANAAAAAAAAAAAAGGAGATGTGGCAATTAGACTGTTCTTCTGTGAAGTTGTTGTGCATTGCAATGGTGTATGTCACTGCTGAGTGGAGGTCCCACCAGCCTGAGCTCGACCAGCACTCAGAGGGCCACGCTGTGCAAGGATGTCCTAACATCCCAATGTGGCTGTCCGTGCTGGAGGGCACAGAGAAAGCTCACTGGAAACCTTTGAGGAAAGCAGTTCTTGGTGGCAGGATAAAAAGTACTGATGTCACTTTTGATGTCCTTGGATGACTGGAGAATCTCATGGGTTTGGGGAGTTTCCCTGCCTTCTGTTGTGTAATATATTATTTAGGGAGAAAGGTGTGAATTATATTTCTTCTTTCTTTTTTTTAAGTGTTTAAAATAAAGCTTGTATTTATATTTTTGTACTGATTAATAAAAAATAAGAGAACAGACAACATAATCGTAACAAAGGGCAAAAATGGATGGAATGCAAATGTAACCCCAAAAATTTACAAATTGTAATTTTTTTCCCTTTGTTTTCTTTTAAAAATGCAAATTTCCCCTCCCTACTACCCCAGGTCAGACAAGTACTCTGACACCAGTGTCCTCTTCTCCCCTCTGCGACCCCCCTGTCACTCCCCTGGGCGAAATTCTGCCTACAATGAAGTTCCGCAGAGTAACTGAGAGCAGAGTTTGGCCAGCAAGGCAACATTTGTGGGCAAGCATGAAGGCTGGGGTCAGGTTTGGGGGGCTACCCTGGGAGCTGAGCCCCACACTGTGCTGGTGGCCAGGCTAGCCCCTCAGCTTTGGAGTGAGCAGAGTAGCACATTGGAGACTGTCCCCCTTGGCTTCACTGCAAAAATGAATGGGAGAAAACAGGTGGTTTGCAAAAGAGAATAATCCTCAGGTTGACTAAGTCCTTGAAAAATCAGCTGATTGTAGCAGAGAAATTATTGAAAGTATGTGAATGATGACTTAAGTTTTAAGCAAAAAGTTTTTCTTAATATGAAATCCCATCTTTAGTGTATGGCTATAAACAAATTAAAATTAATCACAACTCACAGAACGTGTGATTTGCCTTTGTTGTGTCATCTTGTCCGCCTTCATTTTGGATGTCTGGGCTGGGGTGTCTGTCAGGGACTGCTGAGAAATATCAAGTTCTTCTCAGCACGTGTATGTGGACATGCCTCAGACTGTGCCTGTTCATAGTGTTGTGAAAAATGATAACTGAACAAAAACTGAGGTGAGGTATCAAGGAGAAGAGGGCAGTCTTCTTGGCTGCAAGGCAAATATAGTTGACTATGCCATTGTATAGGTATGTGATGAAGAATTTACAGTGCCTCTCATAAGCAATGCTGTTTGAGAAGAGAGAACAAATTGTCTACCAGGCTGTAAACAACAAATACCATTGCCTGTGAAAATTACTGGCTTGCAGCTCAGAAAAGCCCAAAAGCCATAGTCATTGCACAGTCATGACTATGTTGGAATTAATTTCAAGGGGTAAGCGTGTTGCAAAGATAGCCCACTTTAAGGGTGTTTTTAGTGCTGTGGGGCTCATGCACACTGAAAAAGCTGGTGGTACATAGGGGTTTAATATTTCTGGAGAGTTTTTATTTATGGCTGGTAAGAGAATAATTATGAAGATGGAAATGTCTGATGGCCAGTTTTTCTGTAAGGATAAAGAATAATCTTCCAAACACAGAATATCAGAAATTCAGCTGATACTGAACTTGGTGTATTGGCATCTGTTGCAGCTTGAAAGAAAATATTTGCAAATAGTTGGTTTCTGCTTTTTTTTTTGTTTGTTTTGTTTCATATTTGGAATATGTGTATTAACATGTTAGCAATTGCTGATTCTGGCGGTGTTCTTGACGGGAAAGATTGCAAATAATTGGGGAATTTGAGGGAGTCTGCAGAGTATTTCCACCTGTGACACTGCTCAGGAGCTCCCTGAATTCTCCGTGACTGCTTTAAATGGACCAAAATACCAAAAATAATTATGTGAGAGTTACAAATGCGAATGAAAGATGTTGCCATATAATGTGCATAAACGTTATAAATATCTTGACCTTTGTTGAAACAGCCTTCGGCACTGTATGAAATGAGGGAAGGAGTGGCAAAGGGTTGAAACGATCATGAGATTGTTTTGTTTCTTTCAGGGATGACTTTAACATGATGTTTGTAGTGTGTTTTTGAAATGCTGTGGTGTGGTTTGGCTAGGCGTGGTTATGTTCAGCCAAATATGTGAAACGCAGAAGTGGAATAATTTATGAAGACTTTGGTACAATGCTTCTGTGCTCATGGTTATGTGAGATTACTCAATATGATTTGTAACTGTACTCTTTAAAGGAAGTAAATTATCAAAGTCATATTAATGGATATCACAGTGTCTGGAGCTGCAAAGTGCTATCAGCAACACAGAGATAACTCTGCTACAAGGGTGTTGTGATGATTCTTCAAATCTTTGGTGTCACAGTTTGTTTCTTTTGATGATGAAAACTGAGCTTTCATAGAAAGTCATTGCTTTGATATAAACAAGCGTGGTTGGTCATGGAACTGACAAAATCTTTTGAACACTGTCATCCTTGGGTGTTCATTGGTCACCATGGCATGCTATTGCTGAGTAATGGGAGTTCTCTGCACACACCAAACCCTCCTGAGCTAAGTAGAACAGTAAATAAAATCAGTGAAAAATGAGCTTGGTAGAAGAGCCGTAGCAATCTCTAACACCAGTAAAATGAGTGTAGGGGAGATAATTAAATCCCCACCATTACAAGAATGTAAAACAAAGGTGTTGTTTTGTCTTATAGCTCAAGAGGCACCAGCCCTGCTGCGGCAGCTTACGGATCAGACAGTGAACGCCAGTAACTCTGCCATGTTGGAGTGCCAGGCTCGTGGTATTCCTGAGCCCCAGATATCCTGGTTTAAAAACCATGAGGAAATACAGCAAGAACCAGGTGAGAGCTTTGTGTACTCACCTACCTCTTACAGCAGGCTTTTATTTACCCATCTGCCTTAGGTAGCCATTTGCAGAGTCATTGGCCCCAGCACCTAGATGTAAGGAAGGCAGGCAGCAACCCAGGTGCTCCAGGTAATTCTGTCTTACTCCAAAACATGAGCCAGGCTGGAGATCTAGACACAACTGGTCCTTATGGAATTGGTGAAACATTTTTCATCTTAAAACACTCACCTCCAGAGAAACATATTTCCCTCCATTTGTTATAGAGGGAGCCCAAGGATCAGGTGTCTTGGCCAGCAGATATGGAAGTACCAGCAGGAGTCTGTGGTCAGGCACTCAAAGTCTGTTCATGAGTCAAAAACTATCCAGGAGACTAAATCCATGTCTGCGGTGTCCAAAATCCAAATGCATCTACCAGCATTGGTAGATGAATCCAGGTCTCATGCAACAGAAAGGAACAACTTCCCA
This sequence comes from Ploceus nigricollis, assembly GCA_013399945.1. Lineage (NCBI taxonomy): Eukaryota > Metazoa > Chordata > Aves > Passeriformes > Ploceidae > Ploceus > Ploceus nigricollis. The sequence goes on from VXBC01011381.1 coordinate 260,077, forward strand.
GGTGGCATGTTGCAACAACAGGAAAACTCTGGGAGCTGTTTACTGATGTTTCTGGAATGTGGCTTCAAAGATCAGCTAAGGCTAAATGTCCAGCTGCTGGCACCATAGTCAGGGAAGTGTTCCTTGGATATTTCACATGGAGATGAATGACGGAGGAAAAGGCAAAACCTTTCTCATGGGAATTCATGCACATTTGGTTCAGAAGCACATACTGAGATAGTGTTAAAACACTCAGCAAAAATGTTCAAGGATGTCTGGTCCATAGGAACTTGAATTTAAAGTGTAGTCTTCTACAGAACATTTTAGAAAGTTTGTAGTTATGGTTGTGTCCTGAATTATTGGGAATTACTATAGCATGAATAAAAACAACTGGAAAGAATTTTGAGGATTTCTCCAACTTAGTTATAAGCCTGTGCAGACTTGCAGCTCAGGCACTAAGCTTAATCTAGAGACAGATTCCATAAAGCTTTACAGTGATCACATTGCTGTAGTGTGCATTAATAACACTATCTTCCAAAATGAATGTTAAGTGTCTAACTTGGGTGTAATGCAACAGATACAATTGGGAGCCAGTGAGATGTCTCCAGAGGGTAGGTCAGAGCACTTCAGTTAGGTGAAGCCTGAAATAGATGGTGGGAATACATTTTGATGGGACTGTGGTTCTGAAGGAGCCAAACACAAGTGTGTACTTGACTGCACATTTCCTGGCTAGAAGGTGCCTTAGAAGCAGTCCTGAGGCCAAATCTGCTCCCTGCCTCTTCCTTGCTTCTTGGAGTATTGTCCAGGCTGTCTTCTGGGTTGACCTATCTGGAATAAACAAGATGTTTAAAACTTCAGGTAAGTCCTATGCTTTAGAGTACACCTCATGGGAATTCTCTTTGCACTGTCTGGAGGCCCTTTGTAAAGGAGCCCATCGTTCCACACCACATGGGCAGGTGAGGTTTGGAGCAAGTCTGCTGCCCATAGGGACAGTCTGAATGGCTTTTGGAAGGGCTCTAAGCTTGAGCTGCTTCTGGGGCAGACCTGGGCCTGTAAGTGCAGCAATCAGATTATCCTTTTTCCAAAAGCTGCAGATGTGCTAAAGTGCTCACCTGGATGAAAGCATAGGCACAGTGCTATCAACATAAACAGCACCAAGTACTTCCAAGATCATTCCCTTAGGCTGAGCTTTTTCACTCACACAAGTGCTTTGTAAACACTGATTTCCAAGAGACTTGCAAGGCGTCCAAGTGTATTTGGCTTTCCTGCAGACAGCACTGGGCCGTGCAGTCTATGGCTCAGATTTCTTTGGAGAAGAACTTGAAGCAGATACTATTACAGAAGGGCCAGGTTTTGTTTATATCCTGGCTCCCTCTCATTGCAAAATATTTCATTTCACAGGAATAATATTAGGGCCCGGAAGCCGAATGCTGTTTATTGAAAGAGTGAAAGAGGAGGATGAAGGACTTTACCAGTGTATAGCCACCAACTTGAAAGGGTCCGTGGAGAGTGCGGCGTATGTCACGGTACAAGGTAAAGCACTACACTAAATGGGAAGAGCAAGCCTTCCAGAGTGATGTTCTTAGGCTGGAAGGGCAGGGGTATGACCTGGGACTCCTCTGGTGATCTCTGAAGCAATTTGAAGGAAGTCCTAGCAGGGGAAGCATACCAGGTTGGAAAGGAAGCCCAGCAGGAAATGCTAACTCAGAGTGTGTTTACACTGACCTAAAAAGAAGAATTGCTTCAACCCAGCAAAGATCAGGTCAGGGTAGAAGACAAATGTAAATTTAGTATCAGCAAAACAAACAAAAAACAAAGTAACACTCTCCTACCCACATATTTTCTCATTTCAGGTTAATTCCATAGAAATTAGAGGCCTGGGATAGTCTCATTTGTTTATTTTTCAGTGTAAAGTGAACTGCCAAATCAGACTGGAAGATTTTAGCCTAGCAATAGCTACATATGCAAAGGTACTACTACAAGGAAGTAGTTTGATTTAGTTATTTCTGTAACCATTACTTGAGTTATCGTGCTAATAATTTAAATGTCCAGCATTGTTCTGCCTTCTGACAATCTTGACTCATGCCTGTGGTAGTGAAATAAATTAATTTTACATTGAATAAAAATAAAGTTTATTAAGTGACCTTTCAATTTCACTGAGTACCCTTTTGGCTCGTGAATTATGAGATTAGAGAAATAGGTTGACATTCTCCATATAGGTCAGTGTTGTGCATGTATTAAATTTGACATAATCTATTTTACTGATCTGGTATTAAGTAAGTAGTCCTAGATGCATTTAGTTGCCCCTTATAGAACACAATTTGAATATAACCAGGCCTCTTAGGCAGAGATTATATGTTTGTGGATGTTCTCATACAATTGTTAAATGTGTCTGAATACTTCTCAGTATTTGGATACCACCCTGCAGCACAAGACAATTACAACTAGTATTGATTTTTTGCCACGAGTATGTTAGCAGTCAGGGTTAATAGTGATGATACAATGATGTTTTTGCTTTAAAAGGTCAGGGATAAATATATGCACGTGTGGGTTGGCCTAACTGGTGAATTGAGGAGTTAAAACACCTATCCCCTTATGAATAATTATAGAATCATAGAATGGTCTGGGTTGGAAGGATCATTAAATATCCTCTACCTCCAGCCTGGTCTAGTGGAAGGCAGGAACACCTCCACCAGACCAGGTTTCTCAAAGCCCCCTCCAACCCAGCCTTGAACACTTCCAGGGATGTGGCACCCAGAACTTCCCTGGGAAACATGTGCCAGGGTCTCATCACACTCAGAGTAAAAAATTGCTTCCTAATATCTAATCTAAACCTGTCTTCTTTCAGTGTGAAACCATTCTCCCTTGTCCTATCTCTCCATGCCCTTGGAAGAAGTGACTCTCTAGCTCTCTATTAGACCCCCTTTAAGTAATGGAAGGCTGCCAAAAGGTCTCCCTGGAGCCTTCTCCTCTCCAGGCTGAACAATTCCAGCTGTCTCAACCTGTCTTCATAGGAGAGGTGCTTCAGCCCTCTGCTCATCTTTGTGGCCCTCCTCTGGATTCGCTCCAAAAGATCCGCATCATTCTTGTGTTGGAGGCCCCAGAGCTGGATGCAGCACTCCAGATGGGGTCTCACAAGAGTAGAGTAGAGATGCAGAATCGCCTCCTTCTAAGTGCCTTGATAATACTAAGGCTTTTACAGCTGCTGTAACAGCTAAATGAATATCTTGTGCCAGCTGCTTGCTGTCCAAATCATCTTACTAATTCATAGTCATGGACAATGTAATTCATTATTGTATTGATTTTTAACATAATTGAAGCTTGGCTGTTTATTGCAACCACAAGCATTCTGTCAGATGGCTTCTAGGAAGTCATCTATCCTAGTCCAGAGGAGAGGAAAGAGAGCAGCCAGGAAGGCTTCTTCTGTGGTTGCATTGTCCTGAGGGACCACGAGCAACGTTCTTGTACAACTTTTATGGGAGCAGGAGATGAAGACCACCACATTAAAATTTATGGCTTTGAGGCTGGATGATGAAAAGAGAGACAGTTTGTCTTATCTACTATGATCAATGAAAATGTCTTTCTACTCTTTTCCTACTACATGAAGGGATGTCACTATAGGTTTTTTTACTCATTCCTACACTGCTCTGGAGCGAGTGTCCCTCCCCCAGGAAATGGCAGCCTCCCACCTCATCCCTGAGCCTGGAGGGACAAGATCAGAGCTGGAATGTGTGGCTTTCTCTAAGCTTTGCCACTTTCTTGTCTCTCTGAGAAAACAGGCCCTGTGCCTGCTGCTGTGAGCACCAAAGCCTTGCCTCTGTCCTGGGACTCTCGGAACACGGGGCTGCAGATCAAAGGGAACAGAGCAGTGCCTCATGACGATGGCCACGTTTAGCAGATTCGAAAAGTAGTTTGTGAATGAGTCAGGAAGGAAACTGTCTGCTCTCTTTATTTCCTCTGAAAAAACATTCTTATACCCACAGATAAAACAATGTGTTATTTTTGTGTCCGAGATGGATGAATGGATGGTGGAATCAAAGGGCTGTTTTTAAATAATTGCAGGCTGTGTTTGGTTTGGAACCAGGGGTTGCTGAGCTGTCTGTGGAGAAGAAGGGCCACATCTGTGGGCATGTCAGAGCAATCTCTCTGCTTGCTCTTGGCTGGGGAGCCAAAGAGGCAGCAAATCTGCAAGGAAAGAATAGAAACAGCAAATGGCTATCAGAGCATCCAGCAGGTGGAGGGGACTGTATCCCTAAAAGTCTGGGGGGAAATGCTGCTGGGCATGTGGGGAACACAGACTCTTGGGAAGCCTTTTTGTGGGGGGCCAACATGCTTTCAGAGTTGCCATGAAAGCCATTTCCTGCTTCCCCTACTGAGGACCCTCGCAGCCCCAGGGATACAGTTAGTTGCAGAGGTGCTGCTTTGTAGGAGATGTGTTGATAAAGGAAGGAGCACCTTTTACAGCTCATGCTCACTGAAATATGGACATATAACAAGCAAAGGAATACAGCAATGTGCCCTGTCTTAAAGCTGATGTTTGATAACTTAATGTGAATCCTGCTGATGAAAAGGAAAACATCTCATTTATTAAATATTCACTAAACTATTCTGACATTATGAAAATGGTATTAGCTTTTCAAATAACATTTTATTTAAATGACTTATTTTAAATAACTTTTCTATCTATCTATCTATCTATCTATCTATCTATCTACCTAGCTACCTAACCTTTCTGACTTTGTATTTCAAAAAGTTGTGCCTTTTGAGTCATGCTGAAGTCATCAGGAATTTCTCCATGAAGTTGATCTGGAATTCCCAGAAGTTCTGAATTGGAATTCTGATCTGGAATTCTGGAAGTTCCTCCTGGGTCATGACTTCAGTTTGCAAGATTAAAGGTGGATATCAGGGGACACTAAGACCCTTGTTACCTCAAAAGTCCACTAAAGAGTTTTGGAATGGAGTCCTGGTGGTCAATAGTTCAACCTCAGTTCAAACAAGGGTCATCACCAATGGTCTGGTCTTGTCATAATTAAGTTATGACAAACTCTGAGGATGGACATTCCTCAGCATCTCTGAGCACCCATCCCAGTGCTGCAGTGCTGTGATTGTGAGATCACATGGATTAAGCAGGGTAGATCCCATTGGGGTAAGGGTGAGGGATCCTTTAGGTGCAGCAGATTGGCATTGTTGCCCCAGGCATTGCTTTTCCCCTGTTTGACACCTGAGCTGCACCATAATGTTTAGGTGTTTAGAGCTGAAATCCTAATGAGAAAGCCCACACCAGCCAAAAGCTTGAGCTTGTAGCTGGAGGGATCAGCAGATTAATCCAGGCTGTCATCCTGGCATCCTTGCATGGTTCTGGTGGCTTCTGTTGCTACTGAGAGAGAGAAGCTGCTGCTGGTGGTGCTTCTTCACTCGTCCTCTCCTCACCCCTCTGAGTCCTGCAGACATGGGGTGGTGCAGGGGGGCTTTTGGAGGGGCTTGGGGGAGAAAGGGGGCAGCTGCTTGGGGCAGAGTCAGGCAGATGGGACAGAGCTGCACACAGGGAAAAATCTTTGTCTAATGAGGTGTCTGGGTGAGTAAAGCTCTGGGATGGAGGTGTAAGGGGGTGCCTGAAATCTTCAGCTAACAGGCAGAGAGAGGGATTTAGTACTGATTAAAGCCTCACCAAACTCTGCTGATCCTAAGGCCTCTTCTGAGTGTTTCTGCCTGTTCTGCCTCAAATTAAACCTTTTTCTACCCAGCTGAGAGACACTCAGAGAGCTCTGACTTCAAGGCTTTCAGCAAGACTAGGACTCTGGCATTTGATAACCCAACCCAGCTGGAGAAATGCTTTCTGGTTGCCTACATTTGCTCAAACATTTCAAAGACAGCACCTTCACATCTCTTTGCTGACTCCTGGGCAGCTGCTGTAGTGGTTAGAGGGTTGCTGTCTTCCACCCCAGGCCTGGCTGTACCTTGTGGGTGTTTCATGTCCTGCCATATGAAGTTGTGGCAACCAATGAACCTTCAGCCCCTCCAGGTTTTGCTGAATAGATATCAGAAACTATTATCTGCCATCTGCAGGAGTGCTGCTCATAAGCAAGAGGAGACTATCCATATGTAACAGGAAATGCTGATACCAGAGAGTAGACAAGCTGCATTTGGCTGTTTTATTTATGCTATCACTATATTCCATATCTAAATCAAGTACTTGAGAAAAGAGAACTCTCTTGGTATTTCTGGAGACTATTGTGCCTCCATTCACAGCTGCAGTCATGTTTTTCCTCAATGAGCTTTATTCTCAAAGCTCCAGAATGGACATGCCAGGGAAATCTTAGATATGGGGCATGAATACAAATCTGATTATCATTTTTAGGGAGGCGAGACATTATGCTAATTAAGCAACACATCCTCTAAACAAAGCTTTGTAGCCTTTTGGCTAAAACCAGGCAGCACATCCCTCTGGATTACCCAGTAAACTCACCAGTGAGACACAATAACACCCTTTTCATTTGTCAGGAGTAACACCAAGCTGCCGGGCTCTGAAACTCTGCAAGTGCAGTTGACAAAACTACTGTGAAATCATGTTCAGAATTACTCCTCCTTGTCCTCTCATTTACCCTCTCTAGAGGGTATATCAGAATAAGAGTCAGGATATGATGGTTCTTTTTGCATTTTCTACCAATCAGATGGAAAACATATTGTGGGAAGTGTGGGCTTTTTGACGCTATCACAGGATTTGCAAAGCAAACTGCTCTGAAACTATTTTGCAAATCCTTAAATAGCAGCCTGAAGTGAGTTTTATTTTGGCATTTTTAAAGATTTGTCAGTGGGCTCTAATACTTTCCAGATTTCTAATATTCATGTTTTCTTGCTGCTTTATTTTCAGTTGTTGCTGGTTTTGTTTCTCCCTTTCTGCGCTCAATCAGTTCCCTGGTTTCTAGAGCTCTCCCAGCTCCCTGCCACCTGGGTTCTGTGGGGTGCTGCTGGGAAAGGAGGGGGTCCCATGTTCCCTCAGGGAGCCTGGCCATGTGCTTCTGGTGTGACTGGCAGGAGACCTGAGGGCACAGAGCCTGCCAAGGAAGCAGTGGATTGGAGGGAGAGCTAGGCCATATGGCCTGGATTTCTGCCCAGTGGGAATGAGGCTTAAGACCCTGGTACCATGCTGTGTATGAACTGAGCCCCCAGGTGACAGATCAGACCCATCCAAGCCATGGGAAGAAAAGCTCATGGACTTCTGCTGGCAGCACCATGAGTCTCCAAGAGAATCCCTAGGCCACCTGCAGTGATGGTTTTGGTGAGGGCTGGAGGGTTTACAGCATGTCTGGGATGGAGGTGAGGGCTGCAGGGCTCAGCCACCAGCAGGGAAGAGCTCTCTGAGAAGTGGATAAGGAAAGGCATCAGGTCCTGGACAGCAAACCCCAAGCAGCAGCGCTGCAATGTGCCCTGGGTGACACTTGGAGTCACTCGTGCCTACACCAGCACAAACCCTCCCAGGAGCGTCTCCTGCATGTTAGCAGCAGCTCTCACACCACAGTACTGCCTGTGGGAAAGGCCCAGCAGAGCAATCCCCTCTGTGCAGCCCTGTCCTCTCCTGAGGCCGCAGGAGACCTTTTTTTTTGGCTCCGTGAGCCAGTCCAAACAGAGATTAATACCCCATTGAAAAGAGCTGGTCCTTCCTGGTATTTTATTTTAATGGCAAATAAAACCCCCATGAAGTGCCCTTGGTTTGCAGGTCATTTTCTAATATGTTTCCCACTTGATTTTCCCAGGCATATCGGAGAGGTCAAACCTGGAGCTGATAACTCTGACCTGTACCTGTGTGGCTGCGACGCTGTTCTGGCTCCTGCTGACCCTCTTCATTCGCAAGTTGAAGAGGGTAAGAACAGACAGGGATCTCCGTGTGGCACCTGCCTGTCCTTGGTAGCCCTTTGCTCATGTCAGAAAATTTTTCCCAGGCTGCTGGGATTGCCAAGTTTACCAAAGAAAAATTCTGTTTCACTTTCACAGCACCAAGTCTGCCAGAGTTCAAGGAGTGTTTGGACAACACTCTCAGGCACATGGCATGACTCTTGGGACTGTCCTGTGCAAGGCCAGGAATTGAGCTTTGATGATCCTTGTGGGTCCCTTCCAACTCAGAATATCCTATGATTCTATGATTCTTTGATACTGCTCACCCTTGTTCCTGGTGAAATAACCAGGCTGCTGATGGATGCTGGAGAACTGTGACTTGCAAGCCTGAGTATGAGTAAGCCAGAAAGAAAAGCCCGGGTGGGGACAAGGGTCTGAGGCTCACAAGAACTTGACTGCCTGACTCACACCAAAGGCATCCTCATTCCCTTACAAAAGCTGTGGGAGTTTGGCATCCTAATGTCTTTGAAGATTTGAGTGAGTAGGAATGACAGATCTTCACAGAATGTGCTGGGGTCTGGTTCACACAGTGTCTGGTATAATTGCATCACTTCCAAAGTGATATTTTGCTGAAGGAGTTTTGATGGTGCAGCTTCTAGAGCAGATGATCCTGTACCAACATGATAAATTTAACTGCCCCTGCAGCTGACCCTCCTTCTCGTCCAAGGCTGACTGTGATGGTTTAAAACCCCTTTTTGCTGACAGCACCCTGCCTGCACTGTCTGGTGTGTGCAGGCTAAACCACGGCAGCTTTCCCGAACACAAAATGCAACTCCTCAGTCGTGCAGGAAGCTCTCAGTGTAACCCGCAGATGGATTTGAGGGAAGGTATTGGGGCACTGCAAGACACGAGCTGGGAAACGGCTGTGTGTCCCCTCTCCTCAGTCCCACACCACCGCCAGCCCAGGGGTATCACAGTGCAGCACCACGGGGATCTGCTCACAGCCACCACAGCTGGGTGTGTCCCAGCTGGCTGAGGGATGGCTGCTGAGGGGCCACTGCAGCCTGACAGACCATGTCATCTCAACCTGCATTAAGGGCTGCCAGTGTCTTAGGCTGGGTACTAAGAAATTTTATTGAATTATGGGAAAGCAGCACTAGACCTCCAAATCAGGGTGGTATGGCAGCAGTCACTCTGCCTGCATTCCTACTGCTGCAAGCTTTGGTGAGGAGAAATGAGTGGGAGTTTGGGGGAAAGGAAAGCAGAGGTCAGCTGAAGGTGTGGAGAAACTTCATAGTTGTAAGGCAAATTACAAGGCAAGAGGGACCAGTACGGAATGCTCAACAGTAATGATGAAGCAAGATATAATGTGACTGCAAATCTTGGGGAAAACTAAGCTTTAAGTGTAGCAAGGGGTTGCAGATATTTTTTATTTTTTTATGAGACCAAAACTTGTTAGATTGTTAAAAGATAATAAAAATATCATCAGATAATAAAAATATCATGTAGAACAAGAGACTTTAACTAAGTGACATGAGGCAACTTTCCAACTAGTGTTAGTCTATGTTTATGGTTTTCTCTATGTTTCTCTTATAAACCCTTACTCTCAAAGATTTATGTCTGGAATTAGCTCTGAATTAAATTTTATATACAAATTATGTTGCCACAACAGAAAAAAAAAGATCTCCAAGCGCATTTACTTAAAACCTCTCTGTGATGCACACAGGGACAGATTATACCCTTAACAATTTTTCGTCATTGAAAATGTTGCTTCAAATCTCTATTTGTACCAAAAATTTGATATTGAGTGCATCTGAAGAAAGAACTGTGGGAAACTGCCTGAATTTTCCACTCCCCTATTGCTTTTTCTGGGATGGGTCCACTAAAAGCTTTTCTAATGTGATGGGTAGGAGCACTCTGGTACACACATCTCTATCTAGAAATGCCCTTTCTGGAGCACCACACAACTTTCTGTTTCTACTCATATCCCACTTATCCATGTCCTTTCCAGACTTAGTGGATGCTTTGGAGCCAGGCTTTAAGCCTCCTGAGTTTTTCCCAAGCATAAATGCATCCTTCTTGGGACAAAATTTATGGGTTTGGGGCAGATGAAAAACAACTAGAACAGCAGTTGTTAATTACCATCATTTTAGTCTAGTTGTGTTTGTAATCAAGGCATGCACTGCTGGGAATATCCTTCTCAAAAAACATGCCTAGAAATGCAGGTATTAGGCACATATTTTCAAGCTGTAGGGGAGGGACATTGAAAGTATGAGGAGGCAGTTGAAGCAAACAATAGAAAAGAGAATATGTGTTTATATCTGTATGTTTGTTGTATCTATATGTCTTTGTCCATGTGCTATGTCCACAAGTTTAGGAAAAGCAATACCTTCAGGTTCAGTTCTGCGTATTTCCCTTAAATTCCAACTAATAGCCAGGAAATTTATGGCAAACACTAGACCTTTTCTATAGAAAGATAAGTACTCCTGTGTCAAGAAAAGTCCAGTGGATTAGAATGGAAATCTTGATGCTCTTTGAAGGAACATATATTTCAAAATGGATGAACTGCAGGAAACTTTCAGATCAGATTCATCTTTCTTTATATTTCTCACATGAAGTGGATAATCCATTTGCTCAGGAGAAATTAAACTGGCAAATTAATTTGAAATTTTATGTTTGAAATTATGTGTTTGAGTCCAGCTATTTATAGATTCCTCCAGACTCAAATGGTTTGAGTAAATTTTTTGGAAATTATACCAAAGAAACAAAAAATCCTACAAATTCGTCAGCAGTTTGTGGAGTGTACAATGTCCAGTGTCCTGACGACTTGTCTTGCACAATTTCTAACCACATATGACCTATCTTTGCGGGATATATGGAACAAATAAACACTGGCAGCAGAACTCCATCTGTTGCATGTGGCCACTTCTTGCTTTGCACAATCATGAAGGAAAGTTATTTTTATCAGCAATGTTTAGTCACTTGCTGAAAGTATTTCTCCTGACTGTGCAGAGGGCCTGTGTCATAACACCATATGTTAATAGAGACCCACATGGATTTCATTGAAGAAATGGGTATGTCCAGATGGGAGGGAAGCCAGAGGAAGGAGTTTCTTTTATATAAAAACTCTTGCAATATATAGAAAAGCCAAAGGGAGCTTAACCAAACCATCCTCTGTGCAGTGAAGCATGCAGCCTTGTGAACAGAATGAACTTGGAGCCCTTGACCCAAACAAGAAGATGCTGACAGATACTCTAATCCTCTTTTTCATTTTGCAATGTCTTTGTTTTCTAGCCTCGTTCCTCTGAAGTGAAGACCAACCATTACCTGTCAATCATAATGGATCCTGATGAAGTCCCCCTAGATGAGCAATGTGAACGTCTACCTTATGACGCCAGCAAGTGGGAAATTGCAAGAGAAAGGCTAAAACTAGGTAATATTGGAATAGTTCCTATAGAGTTTGGATTGATTGTGTCTGTAACTATGGGTAAAGAGGAGCTGGATGTGTTCTAGGCACTCAGCACAATGTACTGCCAGGTTTGATGTGATCTGTTCCACACTGAGAGTGCTGATCTGTGAATGAATTACAGCCTTTAGGACTGACTGACCATGTCTACTTGACTTTTCACATGTATATTTGGACTTCATGTAGGAAAGAGAACCACGAAATCCTTTAGGTTGGAAAAGACCATTAAGATGAAGTCCAACCTGTTCACTCCAGGAAAAAGTTGCGGAAGACAATGACAAAGGCTTTACTAAGGTCCAGGTAGACAACATCCACAGCCTTTCCCTCATTTATTAAGTTGGTCATCTGGCCACAGAAGGAGAGTATAGACAAGAATGATGCATTCTATATTTTGGAAACTGATTTACTTAAAACATGACACAAAAAGAGCAACCAAAGAATTCCAAATCAGACTGAAAACTTTGATTTTTCTCTCTCTAGGCTCAGGAGCCTGACCTTTGGCATTTACTGTAATTTTGGTGATTCACTATAATAATGATGAAGGGTCTGGAGGGGAAGCTGTTTGAAGAGCAGCTGAGGTCGCTTGGTCCGTTCAGCCTGGAGAAGAGGAGTAGAGAGGAGACCTCACTGCAGCTACAACTTTCTCATGAGAAGAAGAGAAGGGCAGACACTGATCTCTTCTCTGTGGTGCCAGTGACAGGACCTGAGGGAATGACCTGAAGTTGTGTCAGGGGAGGTTTAGGTTGGATATTAGGAAAAGGTTCTTCACCCAAAGGGTGGTTGGGCACTGGCACAGGCGCCTCAGGGAACTGGTCACAGCACCAGCCTGACAGAGCTCAAGAAGCATCTAGACAACACTCACAGGCACATGGTGTGCTGCTTGGAATTGTGCTGTCCAGGGCCAGGATCATCCACAAGGATGATCCTTGTGGGTCCCTTCCCACTCAGGATATTCTATGATTCTATGGTTTTCTTCCCTTTATTCAACCTGGAACCTTGGAAAAAAGCCTGTGCAGAAATGGGTGCTCATAATCCATCCTGCACCCCTTCCCATTTCTCCCTTTCCTTTTTCCAGCACAATCGCCTTGTTTTCCCTCTGTGCTGCAGTTTTATAAATATTCTGTTATTGCACCATAAAGAGCAAGAATGTGACATGTAAGTCCACACATATATAAATAAATAAATACCCTTGAAATCTGTAAACCTACAGCCAGCTCCCCAGTAGATGTCCCAGCAAAAGGCATGGGTTTGGGACCATTCCTTATTAAGCCTAGTGTGGGGCTGATGAGAAGGGGAGGGGGGAAGGGACCTTATTTTGAAGTTGATTAATCCGTCCGGAAACCACACAGATTTTAGCAAGAAGGTCAACATTAAAATGTCAGTGATAAGCTCAGCCTCGTTGCTATAGTGCTGTTTGTTCTTTCAGGCATGCATTACATTTGTCCTACAGCAAGGTCTAGAAAATCCTTGTATTTTAGTTAGGAGCTGCAACAGATTCTTCCTGTCTCCTGGGTATTAGGGACAGAGCTTCGTTAACACGTGCAAAATTAGGATCACACTTAATTTGCCTGCCAGAAGACACAAGGTGGCCAGATGTGGATAAGCACAGATGAAATATATTGCTCTCGATTTATAATTGTCATACATAATTCTGAGAGTGCTGGAAACTTGTGCTGGAGTGACTTCAATCTTCAGACAATTTTCTTACAGCGATGGACCAAGAGCCTGATGTGCAGACAATGTGACCACTGGGAAAGAAACAAACAGAAATGGAATGTAAACACCAAGGAAAAACCCATGCCTTTCAGGGTTAGTGTTTCAAGTCCAGAGGTGACAAGCGATGACCAGAGAATGAGTTAAAAGTGGAAGAACTGGTGTAATCAAATAAAGAATGCTGACAATGAATGAGAACCAGATTTGAAGAAGTTGTGTATGTGCAGTGTACTAGATTAGCTCAGTGCAAGTCCTGCTTTCATGGCAGTTGGCTCAGTCTTTGAGTAACCTTGGCAGTCTCTGAGGACTAGTGTCTCACAAACACAAAATGTGCTTCTATGGTTTTTAAAAAATATTTTTACTTAGAAATGCAACCCCTTCCAGCATCTGATGTGACTGTTTTTCTCTTTCCACCTACTTATCCTCCAGGACACATATTTATTATAAATTTTGCAAAGAAGTCTCTCCTTTCAGCCCACATCTCTTTTGCTGTGTGTTCCTCCAACATGCATACACACAGCCCACGGCTGTAATGCAATGCTTATATAACAGGACTCTCCCTTCATCTGGAAGAGATACAGACATTACAGGAAATTTCATATGGGCATCACTGAAGTCAGGGTAATTAACATTCAGCATAGATTAGTCTCACTGAGAGTAAAATGTCATCTTTTCATTAGGCAGAAAAACGCTGGTGCCATAAATCACTGTCAGTGTGGTCGGCGCTAACACGCTGTGTTAGCTGAGCTATCAGGCGCTTCTCCCCTTCGCTTGGGCTTGACCTTCCCAGTCTGGAGAGGTGGCACAGTGCTGATGACGGGGTGCAGGGCCCGGGGGAGTGTGGCTGCTGGCTCGAGCGCGGTGTCACAGGCGCTGGTGGCAGCGGGGTTCCCGAGCCCGCTCCCTCCTGTGCGCTGCAAGCCCACGGCGCTGGCACCGAGCACAGCACTTCCCACTCTCCTCCTGCACGTGCACAGCTGTCCTGTGAAACATAATGGAAAACGTCAAGCCACCGCGGGGAAAACCCAGAGGACTCAAACAGTGGCAAAGAACCTGAGAAATGAGCACATCTTTGAGCCTGTGCCTTCCCACAGACATGAGGTGCAGTGTCTGCAAGGGCTTTTTGGTAATGCTCCAGCTTCAGCAACTGACATGCTTGAAGGACCCTGCTAAAGTGGGACTGGAAGGAAAATCTCCTGATCCAAAACTCTTTGACTGAGGCGTATGTTCACTTTAATGTGTTCTGAGCGGCCCAGTAAATCCAAGTCAAGTGTGGAAAACTTAAGTAGAGCACTTTGCTTCACTGGTCTGGATCTAAATGCTGCAGCATTACATAGCTGAGCATTACCCCAAACATATCCAGTGTAGCTGCTCAAAGGCTATGACAAACTGACTGCTCAGACAGTTGGGCAACTTAATATTACTCTGATTAACAATTTTGTAGCTCCTTTGTAAGTCAACAGAAGGGACTTTCGCAAGAACAGCCATAGCCACAATTGCATACTAAACTGTGGAGTTTTGAGCTACGTGATGTAAAGCTAAAGCAGCCCTGTCCTGTGCTACTATTCAGCACGGTACAAACAGCAGCAGAGCAGCAAGACTGGGTGTTGTTACAGTTTCCCATTGATTCACACCACTGTTTAGAGAAGGAAGCGCTGTTTCCAGAGCTCATTCTCCTTTCTGAAATGTTAGCAGCTTTGTGCAGCTTTATGAGCTGGTGTGTTTTCCAAGCGGTGACTAAGTAGGTTATCATGATGTGGGAAGTGAATTAACAGTGATGGAAACAGATTAAAGCTGCGGATTAAAAAAAGGTATGGCGGGTTTTATAGCACCTCAAACTGCAAGTTCTTTGTGTAGAAACCATGGACAGTCAAAATGTTAAGGACTAAAACCATCAATTCACTAAGAAAACTGAGACCTGATTCTTAATGATGCTTCCCTTACACATCTGCTGAATGAAGAATCTATATGCAGTAACTGAAAAAGGTGACAGTAGGTTTTTAGATGCACACTGATTCATCTGTATTTCTCTATCAAACACTAAGCCCTTCACAAACCAAGGTCAGTTTGTTGATGCTTTTCAGTTATGTAGATCAAGTTCTTTGTGGTTTTTATTTGCTGTAAAAAAATGACAACGCTTTTGCGCATCTAGGGTGGAAATAATTTTCTGGGTTTTTTTTTGGCTTAGCGTATTCCACTTCATGTTTCCATTGCTTTTATAACATATGTTATTTGCTTCTACTGACAGACATACTGAGAATTACAGTTTAGATACAACATACACATATAAAAGGCAGTATTGATTTAAACAATTACAGACAGCAGCTCTTTTTCTCTGCTTGCAAGTATCTGAGTGGGAAGAATCTCTCACTCAGATACCAACAAGACAGACATCCACGTGAGAGCTAATCAAACAGGTGTTCATCATAGGAATAGGAAATTGTCCTGTGGAGATGGTCATGCCACATGTGCATATCTGAGAAACAAATATATGGTACATGTTATCCTTTGTTTTTATATGAAAAGCTGACTGTTATTTTCTGCTCTTCTCTACACCGCAGATCCTGCTGCCATACTCTTGTAAGCCACTTTGGTACCTGGGTTCTGCTGAAAGTGAAGCACAAAAGCAATCTGAAAAGTTACTTAGGAATAAAACTTATTGCTAGAGCTGATGTGTTGACAAGATCTCCTTGACCAAGCCTTGACAGCCTCTGTAGCAGGGCAGAGGCAGCCAGAGCTGTGCATGTGAACACATTGTAAAAGGGGAAGAGGGTCTGTGTTGTTAAGGACATAACTGGCAGCACCACAGGCTGCTGCATGGTGCAGTGTGCTCAGGGAAAAGAGGAGCTAAAGCTTTCTCTGGCAGAGCTAGACTGAAAAATTCTAGCTTTTTTGAAGTTTGAAGCTAGTGTACCTCCACAGAATGGTTGCACTCATTTAGTGACATTTTCACTCCTATCACTTGCTCCGATGACTCTGTCATCTAGTTTGCTTACTTTTTAAAAAAACCCAATAAACCAAAAAACCTAAACCAGCTATCCATTGGAAATATACCTATGGGACTTGTTGGAAAGTACATTTTTCAGTTCATGATCTATGAAGAAATTTGCTGACAGCATTCTTTTTTTTTACCAAGATGTATCTCTCCACTTCATTTTCTTTACAGGAAAGTCTCTTGGACACGGAGCTTTTGGAAAGGTGGTACAAGCATCTGCCTTTGGAATTAGGAAATCACCAACGTGCAGAATAGTTGCTGTGAAAATGCTGAAAGGTATCTTGCTGCAAAGCTGCATTGGAAAAAATGATGTCTTACGTAATATAGTAGTGCCTTTTTTATACAGTTCTGTCAAAAGCAAAAGCTTTCCCCAATAACTTTTTGAAGCTTCCAAAATGTGTACAAATCAAGTTGCAGGACCACCACAAATGAAATGGCAGAACTATGAAATAAGAACTGCATTCTCAGTAAAAAGTCATACCATGATGCTCAACTGACTCTACACCAAATGCTGTAAATGAAATTTAGCTGAAGTATAAGGTCTCCACCTTGATGTAAAGGCACTTGGATAGAAGCTTTCATATTTTCCTTGGTCATTCATTCCAAGGAATGATCATTTTACTGTTAAAACCAGATGCCTTATGTCTCATTCACATATGCCTGACTTTTGCATCTCATTTTAACCTTCTCCATTAGATTTTATAATGATTTTTCTTCATGAAGGCCCTTTTATTAAGCTAAATACATTGAGCAGTTTAAATCTTGGTGATGTTGTGCAGCTGTGTCCCCCCTGAACCGGCTGCAGGCTCATCACACTTAAGGTGCTTAGGATGCTGACACACAGGTTGTGCAATGGATTTGCCAGCACTGTTCATATACCAGTGCTCATCTGAAAGTAAAATCATCCCCCAGCTATTCACTGCCACCTTTCTCATTGGAGCAGAAAGGACAAAACCCCCTCATTAATTTGAAGAGGGCGCTTGGGATGTTAGCAAGCAGGATGATATTCAGTCATAGCCCACAGCAGCTATAATTGAATTCCCTAACCCAGTCCCGGTGGCATCCCTCCTGTGTCATCCCTCCTATGAAAGCTAAGAAGCTTTCCCTTCTTTATATGTGTAAGGATCAGAGCAGGCTTTTTTGGTTTTGTTTCTGTTTTTTGTTTTTTTGCATTGCCCCAGGAGTTTATGCTGCAGTACTTATCTGTCTTAATCCCTGAATCCTTTCTGGTGTTGTTTCTCTGCCAGGACACATCCCCTGCTCTGCCAGTATGGCTCGGAACCCCAATGCTCTCTGTTGGCTCTGTTCGGGAGTAGTTTTAATGAATGCATCATAGCCAGTGGCTCCCAGCTTCACATATGCTCTTATCATTTATCAGGAGATGTCTACATGTAAATTCCAGCCCTTGGAATGGACTGTTGGGTTCAGGGTTTCTTTATGTAAATCAGCAGGCTTCTTGTGCCAGCCAGCACCACCAAGGAGCCGTGGGTGCTCCTGGAATGGATGGGAGCAGAAGGCAGCTACAAGAAGTCTTCCTGGTTGGATTCACATGTGCATGTGCAGAGTAGATGCTTGTATCTGAGTTAGTCACTCAAATGCCCTTCATTGGCAGTGGTGAGAGACAACAGTTCATCTCATCCTAAGGCAGACTCCTGTATATGGGGAGCTGAGTCCTTGTTCAGCACTGCTGACAATGAAGAGAGCCAGTGGTGACCAGACCTTTAGTATCTTAAGTATCTCACCTAAAGCACGGGGAGATCTGCCTCATTCCTTGTGTCCTCACTCGATTATCCAGGAACTCTGCAGTCATTCATTAGGCTTTATCCTCACAGAATTCCCATGTGGTGGAGGAGAGGTGTCACCACCCATACAAGCAAATAGCAGATCACCAAGTAGAAGACAAGTTTTGTCTGGGACATCAAGAAAAACTGTTTCCATTCAGATGTTGAAACCCAGCCCTTTAAGACCCAGCTCGAGGGTTTTTTCCACAGGACTGTTCTTCTTGCTCTTGGTGTCACTAAACTGAAAAACTCCTCTTGGGCCTACACAAAGCAATATATTTTTTTCTTGTTTTCTTAAAAAAATCAAATCCTGCAGGAAAAAAAATTTGCTCAGGGGGAATGAGAAGTTTCACTCAACACTAAATAGAATGTTTTGGATCTATTTGAGGGACTTTTTATATCATTCCTATTATTATTGACCATGACTGGTAAGGGTGAGATGCAGTCACTTCACTTTAACCAATTAATATTTACTTCCCTGGTCTATCTCCAGGCTTCCTACATAATGAACAGAACCAGGCAGGCATCACCCAGGGGTAGTTCATCTTTCCCTTATACAGATAGCTAGACTTGATGGCTGCATCAGCTTCTGGAAATACTTTGCTCTTGCCACTGACCCCTTAAAACGTTGATTAGTTCAGGGTACTATATAACCCTTAGATAGCCGAAGTCAGGTCAGATGAAACCAGTTCTAGATAGAATTAATTATCATCTTGAAATCCCTTTTTATTTGTTCTTTCAATTTTTTGGCTGAAACATCAGAACTATTCATGTAAAAAAAAATTCTCTCAGTTCTAAATAGGAGAGAGTCTACTGGGAGGAAGTTGAGTGCCTGACTCTTTTTATGGGTTTAATTGCAACCAAGAGGATGCTGAGCAGGGAGGAATAGGGAGAGAACATCAATACAAGAAGTACAAGGAGATTATTTCAATGGAAAGTAATGAGAAGTGGTAAAGCTCAGCAAGGCCAGTACTTTGCCTTTTCACACTGACTTTTTATTTTGTATTTACAGAAGGGGCCACAGCAAGTGAGTACAAAGCACTGATGACAGAGCTGAAAATCCTAATCCACATTGGTCATCATCTCAATATTGTGAATTTGTTGGGAGCTTGCACAAAAAATGGAGGTAAAAACATCTGCACTGCTCTGAAAATGGGTTTGGTTATCTCCCAATAACAGCCAGTGACCCATGTTGTTTTTCATCCAGAGGCCAAGTTGGGAACTTTTACATTCAAGCTAATCCTGTACTTGGTGGGGAAAAAAAAAAAAAAAAGAGGAAAAGAAAAAGAGATTTTCAGTCATTTAATGAAGTGATTAAACATTTCCGCTCTTTAAACTCTCTTTTAGTATTAATATATGAAGTGTGAACTTAGGAATATGCCACTTGCTGTCCTTTATCTCCCTCACTCCACTGCTCAAGCTCAACTTAAACATGGTCTGGAGAGGCTGGGAACAAGGGATATCAGCTGCTGGCCCTGTACTATGAATCACAATGCAGCTGTTGTAAAATCCTCCATGATATCACACTAAGAAAATCAAAAGACCAGTATGGGAGATTGTTTGTTTTAGATTTGTCACCTATTTTAGTTCAACAAGTGTGTGTGGGCTGTGGGACTCCAGTGTGAACTGCCCGAAGAGGAAACAGAGTGTCTCTCAGGACCCACACTCAAGACCCAGCTTTCCAAGATTAGGCCCTGCCCTAATTTCCAGAAGCAGTATTGTTTTGATTATGTCCACCGTCCTTCGAGCTGCCTTCTAGTTCTTAGGACAAGTTGCCAGTTATTCTGGACTCAAGCTGTAGTTACGGGCATGAAAGATTCTTTCTCAGATGCCACCTTTTATTGTTTTATACTGCTCAAAATGTTTAGCTTTTTTTTTTTTTTTTAATTTAACTGTCCAGGGCCTCTGATGGTGATTGTTGAATACTGCAAGTATGGGAATTTATCAAACTATCTGAAGAGCAAAAGGAATCTTTTCTGCCCTAACAAGGTGAGGAGGCAGATGGTCCTGGTAGGGTTCATCTTACCTGATGTAAGTGTTGGTAATGTAGATGTCAGCTCTCTGAGCTGGTCTCCTCAGGCTCTCTTCTACCAAAGGAGAGAAATGACTTTTGGATGAAGTTCACCTGACCTATATTAATATTTGGCGTGGGATGTGTTGTGCCAAGAAAGGATTCACCTCTCCCTCCCTGACTGTGCAAGGAGACTGCTGTGACTAATTTGGCTGGAGCCATCTACAGCGAGGGGAAGTGAATCCTGTCCAAAATGTCCCCATGTGCTCTTGCCCTGCTTTTGATGAACCCATTCCTGGTGAGCTTGAGGTCAGCAAAGACAAAGGAAGTGGTTTTGCCCACTTATTTCAGTACTGCTGGGAGCACAAACAAGATAAAACCAATTAAATCTCATGTCCCAAGACACCCTAATATTCAGAGATTTACAAGTAATCTTATTATTGTGTGAGGAGAAGAGCTATCAAGAGGAAAAGAGATTAGAGTCTTATCTTCACATCCCACAGCCCTCTGAATCAAATTCATGATATGTTTCTTATTACAAACCTAAATCCAAATGCCCCAGAAAATTCAAATAGTTCCAGAAAAAATCCTCCAAATGATCCAGGGCTCTGACATGAGACTTAGGAGCCTGGATACAGAACAGCAGGTCTCAAAACCTCTGCTCAGCTGTGCCAAAAACTCGGCAGCATCTCAGAGATTTTTTTTTGAGAGGGCTCTGTGGGAGAGCCCACTCGAGAGGACATCCCCCTCTGAAAGGCCTTTGCTGAGTCTCTGTTCCCAAGGCTGTCCATGTTGTACTCCACATGAAACACAGCAACTGGCTCCTCCTGCATGTGGCTGTTGGAGTGGGATGCTCAGCAGGGAGCGTGGCTGGGCAGGGTCCATGCTGAGTGGAGTCATTCCCAAACCCTGTTCCCACACCCAGTGCTCCAGCACCCTTGGGAAGGTTGCCTGGGCAGGAAGCAGGTGGAAGTTTGGCTCTGCAATAGCATGCACAGGGAATAGAGATGGTTGCAGGACAAGAGGAAAAGTAAGCGGGGGCAAGAGTATGGCCAGGCAGCCAGGCTGCTCTACAAGTAGCAGTGAGAGAGCTTTTTCCAAATGGTGTTTCATGTGTTCCATTAAACCATCATGAGATTGTCATAAGAAGAAAGCATTGGATTAAGGCATTGAAGAGAGGCAGTCACTTCCAAGAGCGGCTGTTTCAAACACCAAGTGCCCTTGCTCCTCGTGGAAAGGGCTTACAAGCCCACACCAAACCCTGTGCAGGGACAAAGAGACAGGTGTCTTGAGCAGGTTGGGACCAAAAGCTGATGTTTGAGAGGTCTGGGATACCTCCATTGTGGGCACAACATTCCCAAACCACTTTCTCATGCTCCTTCTCTGTCTGCTGGAGAGAAATGGGCTCTTCCAGATGTCTCATTTCAGGCTGAGATGAGGCACAGCCCAGCAGACAGGTCCATCCATACACCCTGCAAATCCTCACTGTGGCAGAGTTAGCCCACTGCCCTGGTTACCCCAAAATCATGTGCTCGTGCTCTCAAGCCACCAAATTTCTGCCCTCTGGGGATGATGACCTTGGTGGAGCACAGCTCTGCCACCAGCCCCTGCATGCCACAGTGGCACTAGACACTCCTGCCCATGAGAGATGTGACCACCCATGACAGAGACCACCAGCCTGGCAGAAAGGCATCAGCAGTCTGGCTTGGTTCCTCCCCACTCCCTCCACCGCTCTGATGTAGAACCTCTTCTCCTCTTTTTGTTTGAAGGACTCCTCTCTGCAGGGAGAGCCAATGAAAGAGAAAAAGGATATCGAGCCAGTGGAAAGCAAAAAACAAAGGCTGGCCAGTGTCACCAGCAGGGAGAGCTTTGCGAGCTCCGGGTTCCAGGAAGATAAAAGTCTGAGTGATGTGGAGGAGGACGAGGAGGGTAGGTATTAATTCCTTCCTGTCCCTACACAGACTGTGATATTTTTACAACATACTGTGAATCCCTGAAATTTTTTTCCTCATTTATCACCCTAATAAACATCCGTGGGAGATGCTCAGAGGGTCGTGTCCAGAGGGTAGAAGATTTAAAAAAAGATTATTTCCAGGGTTACTAAATCTGACAGGAAAATGTGTGATTGTTTGTTCTGACTGCTCCTTATCTTTGGGGAAAACAAAGCAGTGTCCAAAGCATGGGGTGTAAAGCAAGCACTATTTTTGTTTCCAAAGAAAGACAGTGGGTTGACCTTCAAATACCCCTCCATAAAGACTGAATTTATGGGGAATAATGGGGTCTGTAAGAAAGGGGGAAAAGAGCTGCCTGTGAGCTGTCTTTGTTACAAGCCCTGCTTTCCACCTCTGCAGATGCTGATGACCTGTACAAGTTGCCCCTCACTATGGAGGACCTGATCTCTTACAGCTTTCAGGTGGCCAGAGGCATGGAGTTCCTCTCCTCCAGAAAGGTGAGTTTTGCATTGAGGTTTTTTCACTGCAGAAGGACAGGATTCAGAGGTGAAATCATGTCTACATTGTAGTGACACCTTCCTTGGGAGAGGTCCCAAAGGAAGAGCTGTTTTCCTCTTGGCATTATAAATATAACTGTGTTTATCCAAGTATCCATAGTCCATAAACACAGGATCATGACTGAAGGCAGTGGGTCAAGCTCATTCATTTGGGCAAGATCTTTTGGGTGTGGTAGGTTTTTCCTTAATTTCAACATATATTAAGGAGCTCCAAATGATTCAGCTCTTTCCCTGCAAATGTCAAAGCGCTTACAAATTTGTCACTTTCTGGACTTAGTAATTTTTAAAAAAAATAATTACTGGTGTTTACAGTAACTTCATGTAAACGACAGGCAACTTCCCTAAAAAAATTAAATTTATCAACAACAACAACAATAATAATAATAATAAATTTTTAGGAGGATATGTGAGGCAGGAAATTTGTGGGCAGGAATAAGGAAATGCAGTTTGATTGTGAAACTGTTTTATTATAGTGCATTCATCGTGACCTGGCAGCCAGAAACATCCTTTTATCTGAGAACAATGTTGTGAAGATCTGTGATTTTGGCCTCGCAAGAGATATTTATAAGAATCCTGATTATGTGAGAAAGGGAGATGTAAGTCAAGATGTTGTTTATTTACCCAAATGTTTATAACATGTCATTTCAAACTGTCCACCAAAACATTCTGTAGACGTTCACATTTCCCAAATTTAAGAGCTCTTTCAAAGGCTGTCATGGGTTTTATGTGAGCTGTCCAGATATGTTGTGGGTCTGGGAAGCATTTCAATCCTCAGGCATAAGGCTTAGACATGCTAACTGCTTCACAGCTTTGCCCTGTTAATACTTTGTTTTTTAGACATTTCTTGGCTGGCTCACCATAACCCCCTTACTCTGTAAACTTCCTTCAAGGAAAACAGCCCCTCCAAAAGAAGGTGTGTACTCCCCAGTGCTCATGGCACCCTTGTGGAGCAGCTGAGCAGGACTTGCTCCTCCAGCACCTACTTGTTGCTTTTTTGCCCCCACTGCAGAGAGCAGGCAGTGACCGCCCTGCCAGCCCTGCCGTGAAGGGCTGGGCCAGCAAACTGTGCTTGCACCCGCCCATGCCATTTGGTGTGGGCATTGCAGTCGTGCAGAGAGTCTCTTTCTGGAGGTCTCACCCACCTGCCAGCTATGCCCACATTTGTAAATAGAGTCCAGGGTTTACAGCATTGCAAATTAGCTGGGAAATGTTCACATAGCTTTGGTACTGCTCAGGAGACCCTAACAAGCTGTGCTGAGGGGGTTTCAAGGGTTGCTGATGTGTTCCTGCAATTCTGGCTCTGAAAATTTCCCCCAGAATATCTCCAATATCATTACAGAATGGTTGGTGCTTGGATGCAGGACTTTCTGCCCTGTCCCTATGATGCTGGCAAGAGACCTCTGCTCCTACACACTCCCACATCCCTGTAAAGAAAAGGCCTGGTCACAGGTTTCCAATGTCTGGTGTTTTGTGCCACATGTTTTTTAAAAACAGCCTTTTACTCCAACAATCTATTAAGTGTATGAATGACTGTGGGTTTATCTTGACTGCCTGTAAGGAAATCCCACAGGTTCCTGCCTGAATGGTAATTATTTACATAACAATATATAGTTGATTCATCTATGATTAAAATCTTTCAGGCTTTGAAAATAATAGTCAGATTTGTCCCTTTTACTTCAGGCTCGACTTCCTCTCAAGTGGATGGCTCCTGAATCCATATTTGATAAAATCTACAATACAAAAAGCGACGTGTGGTCCTTCGGGGTCTTGCTGTGGGAGATATTTTCTTTGGGTATGTTAACTCTGCACCCCAGGAGCTTGACAGGAGTGGGGACTGCAGCTTGGGGAGAACATCCATTACCTTCAATGATCTTTTGGCAGGTGTTTGAGAAAGACCTAAATCAGAAGCAGAGGGATAATCATGCCCCTGTGAACTAGAAATTTTGGTGCTTTTAAGAGTGCTGAAAGCTCATTTGCCAAGCTGAAAGTCTCAAAGGATAGCACAGCTGTCTGAGAACTTTACCAGCTACTTCTGCCATAGGCAAAACCTAAGCTTCCCACTTTTCCCTGTAGAAAGCCTTGGCAGAGGATGCAGGACAGCTTAGCCAGAGCAGTCACAGTGCTTTTTCTGACTGATGGCCCTAGCCAGGAAAATCAGGAAATTTTTAAAGCATTTTAATTGAATGTGGAACCCTGCGGGATAACACAGAGCTGTGATTCTGGGTCATCAGCTGCCCAAGACCAAGGCACCACCTCCTGTGTCACAAGCAGCATTCAAAACACCGAGTGCCATAAGCTGAGCGCTCTCTCAAAAGCTTCTTATTCCTCTTGTGGGAGCAAGGAAGCCAAAGCCACAGTTTGCATGTCTCAGATTCTGTCACCCCCCTTTCCAGCCCGAGTCCAGGAGGTCCCCCCACTCCAGGAGGGATCCAGCACCCCCCTCACCCAGGCTACTGGACACAGCAGGCAAAAAGCATCTGCACTGATGCCACAGGATGAACTAGAGCATGCAATCTGAAATTAAAACCCGGTGAAGCCTTTTTTTTCCCTTTCTTTCATGTGGAAAAGGCAGGATACAAGATGTACACTGAGTGGGAACAACAATGACTGTCAGAATAGAAGAATCTTAATTGAGTTCAACACAGAGGCTGACAAAAGAGGCGAACAGCAGAGGAAACAATACTATACAATTCTCAGGACAATCAATCATTTATTAGTTTAAATACATGTTGTTGGTCAGCCTGCCAACTCTTGTGATTTTATGGTCAGCCTCATAATACCTGCTATTTTTTTCTTAAAGCCCCAGCTCCTTGAACCTGGTGACTTTCTGACTCTATGAAAGGTCCTTTTTTTTTCCCTTTCGTTTTCCCTTTTCCTGACTGTTTTTTGTCTACAGAAAAAAAGAAAAAAAGACCAACAATACAATCAGGCTGCATCTGAAAAACACAGAAAATAGAAAAACAATGCAAATGTACTGTGACCTCATATAAAACAATTATTTCAATTTTTTCAAGGTGATTTTGGGCATTTGGGGTTTGTTAATATTGTGCTCACTAGAATTCGAGTAGTCCAAATTGGCTTTTCAAGGGATAGTGTTCAAATCAAACTCATGTGCATTTTTTCCATTCAGGCCAGAAAAGCACCACCAATAGCTGTGGTCTTGATCTTGCCAATCCCCTCCAAAGACCGGGGCTTGAAGTACAACCAGCAGTAATTCCCTGCCTGAGGCAGCCAGCAGGGCTAGACTCTGCAGGGGGGGCACCCCCTGACCCCGAGCTCTGCAACCTGATGATGCAGACCCCAAGTGATTGAGGGAGATGCATAGGGCCACAGCGAGGTCACAGGGACTCAAGGCATGTATCTGTTCTCCCAATGTCACTTCCAGGTGCCTCTCCTTACCCCGGAGTCCAAATAGACGAGGATTTCTGCAGCAGGCTGAAGGAAGGCGCAAGAATGCGAGCCCCAGAACAAGCAACCGAGGAGATGTAAGATGTCTTTGCTTGCCTTGTGTGCCACTGCCCGGCCTCCTGGGCTGCCCTGCAGATGATGTTCCAGCCTCTAAAAGTACCCTGTGCCAGCCTAAGGAAAAACAACCCAATTCTCCATTGGTATCTTCTTGTGCACGCCCCATCCTGGCCCCTGGCTCTCCCAGGGGGTAGGAGAGGGTAGGAGGCAACAAGGACCTGAGCCCAGTGCACCACCAGGGCTGTGCTCTGAGGGAAGCTGAGCAAGGAGGAGGAGGAAGGTCATTCATTCCTTGCTAGGTTTAATATTTACCAACATGCATAGAGATAAGTGCTGGAGGAATGTGACATTATTAACATCATCTTGACTTAGGAAGTGACAGTGGAGGCTTCCTCGCAGTCACTCCGGTAATGAGGGTCCACCCTTTCCTGTACACCATGTCTGATGGCAGAGGAAGGTGACAGGGACCCGCAGCCTCCCCGCCCGGGTTGTCTGAGTCCTCACTGCCACTGAGTGACAGTTGTCAGCCGTCACTCCTCACTCCCCTGCCTTCAGGTGCCGTCTCAAGCTGCTACTGCAAGGCCAACACCTTTTTGGAGACCAAGGTGGGTCAGGACAGAGCACCTTGCCTGGGGAGGGACATGCAGCACAGTGAACAGTCACCCTGTGATACAAATCATTGAGGACCATGAACATGTCCAGGGTATTTTACCTCTGGAAGCAAAATCAAGTACATGTGGGTGTCTTGATACCCTCCCAAGTGCTATGTCATGACTCTAAATAGCAACACTTACCAAAAAATAGTTCTAGCAGAAGAAAAGGATGCAAGCCAGCCATGCCTATCTGGAAGTATTGCCCATTGACTAATTTTATTATCCTAGTGACAGTAGATAAGAGCATTTTTTTTTGTCTCTTCCACATATTTTATTGCAGGAAGGAAAGCTCGGCTCAACCAATACAAGGAAGTGACACATCCATATAAGTCATCTTAGGATGCCTTTAGGATACTTTAACCTAAACATTGCCAGTTAATAGATGTTTAATACAAAGGTTTAATGCTTAATTAGGAATGAAAAAAAGGAAGTATGACTGGTTGGCTGAATTATCCTTTTGATGTGGTCTTCTGGGGTGTTGCAGGAAGGTTTTCTTTTTTTGTGGAAAGTTTACTGCTTTACTTTTAGGAAGAGGCCTCGATGGTGTCAGAGAGAATCTTTGTAAAACCAAGCAGGTTGAGGAGTTACCTACCTATGTCTGTCTATCAATGACAAGATGTCAAAGACTGCGCTGCCTTGGATCAAACGGAGCTGTAACCCCACCATGTGCTCACTTTACTGTTGTCCTCACAGTTACCAAATCATGCTGGACTGCTGGCAGAGCAATCCCAACGACAGGCCACGGTTCTCTGAGCTGGTGAAAAAGCTGGGCGACCT
The DNA here is from genome assembly GCA_013399945.1 of Ploceus nigricollis. NCBI lineage: Eukaryota > Metazoa > Chordata > Aves > Passeriformes > Ploceidae > Ploceus > Ploceus nigricollis. The sequence continues at coordinate 287,259 of VXBC01011381.1, forward strand.
GTTGCAAGCAAATGTCCAGCAGGTATTAATGTCACAACCGCATGCTATCACTGAGGCTGGGGCAACTGGTCACATGGACCCAGGAATAAGGCTTTTATTTCTTGTTTACATTTAGGAAGGTAAAGACTACATACCCCTCAGCACAATATTTACAACAGAAAGTGGGTCTCCCCCTGCATCTGATCCTTTGTGCAATGAAAATTTTCCTGTTACAAGCTCAAGTTGTGGAAGCGCCGAAAATGTCAGGTGAGATCAGCAAGATTAAGACTGTGTTTGTTTGTATGGGGTGGCAGCTCACTGCATAGCCCAGTTTGGACCAGGGTGGGAGAAAACACTCAGAGACAGCCCACAGGTGGCCGGTGTCCCACTAGTTGCCGAGTCACCCGCTGCTGGGGCTCTTTGGAGTGCCCCTGCTCAGGGGGACCTGCAGGTCACAGGGCTCAGGCACTGTGAGAGGCACAGCTGTGCGTACCCCAGGACTGGAGAGTGAGATTTGGGTGGGGTCTGGTTAACAAGTCCCTTTGTATGACCTACCTCAAAGATAGCTGGGAACTGCCTAAAGAAACAGAGAAATACCCAACACCTCCTGCTTGTGCACCTCACACTCTCACCAAAAATTGTCCTCCTTCTCTTGTTGAACAGATACATAAACACTTTCAAAATAAAGCCCCCCCAGCGTATAAAGACATTTGAAGAGCTCCCCAGGAAGGAAACGCTTGTATTTAATGTAAGTGACTCCTGGGCCAAATGATATGCCATGTATTTCTTTTTATTTATGTGACAGATTTATACAGGGATAATCAGGATGGGGGGGTTACTGCTTTGTCAGCTCTAACTGATACAAGGTGCAGGATTAGCTGTACTTGTAACAAGAGGTTATCCCACTGCCCTACAAATTAGGGTCAGAGATCCTTGCTGGCCATGTCATGGGCTGCAAACACTCCCTCCCTGACAAGAAGTGGTCAGTTCCAGTAGGTCTGCAAGGTATAGCTACCAGAGTCCCACCTGAATCTCACCGGTGTGGGAGAAACATTTAAAATCCCTTGGATCTGCATTTTCATCTGAACAGTAGTGCACAAAGGAGGACTGTGAGTCCCTTTTCCATCAGAGGTTCTTGGTAGGAACAAGAGCTGTTAGCAGATGGACAAACTGGAGCCATGTCTAACAATGGGACACACACCCAATCCTGGTAGGGACGGGCATGGGTCAGAGGCTGGGGCAAGCTTTTAGTGACTCAGGAGAAGGCATTAAGCAGCAGGAGGTGGGAAAGGCATAGTGGTCCTCACAGGGTTGAACTGGTGGCTGGCCAGAGCCTCAGACTGCATGCACTTTTCTTCTAGCACCCTGGATCTGCACTAACATTACCTGTCAGCTGCACCCCAAAGCACAGGTGGTTTGGAGAGGCACCTTTAAATACCTGTGCGCTGCTGTGCACAGAGCTGCTGTCTCCTAGAGCTGTCTCAGTATCAATGACCAGAAGGATGCTGGAAATCAGACCAAAGAGGAACTAAGTCCTTTGTAAAATACAGTTAACACCTAAGAGGACTGCATCTTTCTTTTTTCTTCAAGGATTGTCAAGCAGACAGTGGGATGGTGCTGGCTCCAGAGGAACTAAAATGCTTCACATGGACAGGCAGCAAGCAGAAACGGACACTCTTTGGGTCTGTATTTTACATTCCCTTCTCAGGTTTTAGATGGCAAAGGAGAATTCAAGGTCCTTGTGCTAAATCATGCCTTGTGAAAGTAGCTGAGGTGACCCCAGTCCCTGCAAACACTCTTGCTGAGGTGTGTCCTGCTCGGTTTAATCAGCAGTCAATCATCTTCCACACCTATGTCTTTGAGGAAGCAAATAACCTTCAACCCCTTCGATGCACATCAGCAATATGATTTATTAGCACTTATTGATCCACCTAATGCTCAAGTTAATGCCAGAGTGTCAGAGAGCACTGAACTGAGGTAGGAGGCAGGTAACCATAGGAAACAAGCCCTTAATAACAGGGCAGGAGGAACGTGTGGCTGTGAAGGATTTGCAGTTGTTTCTGCAAGTCCCAAGGGCACCCCAGCTGGGACAAGGCCCCCTGTGCTTGTTTTTGCCCTTCTTTTCCATGACTCAGCTAAGCACGGCCCATTTAACACCCATGGGCTCAGGATGCTAAAGTGGCAACTTTACAATAGATGGATGTGAGGGCCTCACTTCTCTTCCTGCCTTTAAGCACTTGAATAAATTGGCCATCTTCCTCCACCTAATTCCTGACAGCTGCCCAAGCAGGGAACTAGGGCTGCTCTAAGAAATGAGTTGCACTGACATGAACTCTCTGTAAATGGGAAGTGTTTATTTTCTCAGCGCCGGCGCTGTATCAGTTCCCAGCCGCTGCAAAGCTGGCAGTGTCCTGGTTTCAGCTCACTGCTCTCAGCCAGCCCGGAGACTGCCCAGACCCAACCCATCGTTCATCTCATGCTGGCAGGAGGTCAAGGCCAGCCTGCCATCCTGCCAGCACCAAACTTGTCAATGCCTTGCAGCTGGGCAGGCTGGGAGGTGTAGCATTGTCTCAAAGAACAATCAGAGCTGGCTGAAACGTGCGGTCAAGGCAGAGAGGCCTCGCCTCATGAAAAATTCCAGTGACTTAGAGGGTGTTGGTTGAAGGCACAGAAATACGTGTAGGAGAGCGCGTGCGCTCACAGGGCTGGAAAGCACAGCCTGGGTAAACGTGCTGCTGGCAGCAGCCTGCAGTGGCAAAGCTGCTCATGCGTGGCAAAGCCAGGGCAACACAAGCCACTCCAGACAAATGCTGGGAAACCCTTTCTCCTGCCTTGACCTTTCAGAAAATAGGCTCCTGAGCAGTTTTATGGTCCTTCAGCTCTGTTGCATCAAGCTGTCTTTGGAGGAGCCAGGGACTATAGAGCTTGAAGTGTATGTGAAAATTACAGGGTTCCAACGGACGTAATATTCCCTAGAAGTGGTTTAACTCAATTTTCCTCTGTGTCTTTCTGAGGGCTGCTGTCAGCCACAGAGACAACATGGCAACATCCCCAAAAAAAATTTATGAAATGCCTTTTTTTGCATGGCACAGAATGCATGGAGTGTGTCCCAAGCATCCCTCCAGAAATGCTTTAAGGGACATTTTCAAATGCAGAAGGAAAAGGAATTCTTGGAAAAGAAAAAGAACTGAACAGTGGTTGCTAGAATGTAAATCCTTGGAAAAACAGAGTGGTTGACTGAGATCATACAAGGTCATGTGGCCTGCAAGCTAAACAAGCGGTACTGTAGCGCTGTGCCAAAACGCACTCATGGATGTGAATGCAGGCAGTGACCCTTCAGTCTGCACACATTCCTAAAAGTGGTAGCATCTTACCTAAGCATCCTTTACTTAAAATTACCTGAAGCAGTAAATAAATACCCCTAAAATTTGTACGAAGCAAGGTGGAGCCTGGAGGGGTTTGAGACATGGAAACTGATCTAAGCAGATGTACAGTCCTGCTTCTTCCCTTGCATCGCAGGCATCCTGCTCTGCGCTCCTGCACTCACTCTTGTGCTGACATTTCAGCTTGGCTTTTCTTGCAGGGAGCTGATTCAGGTTGCCAGATTGTCAGAACAGTTTCTGAGTGAGCAGTAGCAGCTCACAGTCAGGGCAGCTGGTGCCAGCACCAGGCTGAGGAAGGGTTTCACCTCCCTTTGGCAGCAGCTTACCTACGGTTAGATCCCTTCGCCGTAACAAAGCATTGGAAGATTCAGACTGGGCAGAGCTGAAGAACTGCATAGTGTGGAAGGAGCCAAACCCAGAGCACCCTACCTGTCTCCAGAAGCACTCCCAGGGTTTGTTTCAGGAAACTGATCACTTGACTGCGGGAGAGAGCCAGCATGTGCAGTAGTGCTTGCTCAGTGTGACCAAGCCGAGAGCCGGGCCCACGGCAGAGCAGGGAGCCAACCTGACAGTGCAGGGGTACCCCACTGACCCTGGTGAGGCATCTCCTCTTGGGCTTCCACTTCTCCTGCCTAGGGAAAGGCACTAATGCCAAAGCTCACCCTTGGTTTCACTATAGGAAAGAGTATCAGCCCAAACCCTGGTGAGCTCCTTAGGCCCAGGTGGTGGCTGGGAGCGTGAAACAGAAACAGTTGCAACGTGTCTTGACTTGCTAATGCCACTGAGGTGAAAAATGATATTCTGAACAGCAGGAAGAGAAGTAAGTTTTTCTTAATATAAGGCCTCAGGTAAAAGACCCCGGTATAAAGGTTTGGGGGCAGTTTTCTGAGCAGTGCTCCTTCACAGGTAGAAAGGATCCCAAGTGCAACCCTCTTCTAGCTTTTCAGTAGTGGTGAAAAAGCCCAACCCAAGTAAGCCAAAATCCTTGGGCTGAGGCAAACCCTCAAGTCAGTGTAAATTACAAAGCCAGAAAACCAGCAAGAATTCCACCTCCTGTGAGCTAGAACATGCATCTCAAGAGCTGCAGCCAGCCTCTAATCTCACTCTGGTCCTGAACATGGCAAGAAACCAGCAGCCTTTTCCTCCAACAAACAATCCCAATTAAAGATCAACTAAACAGTTTCCAATTTACATTCCTAGATTGGCAAGAAGATAGTCCACAGCTACAGAAGCCTTTACTGACTGTAAACTCAGACCCAAAATGAAGCCTGACTACAAATGCCAAAAACCCTTGAGCTCCCTCAAAGTTTTTCATGGGAATGCATGCCCAGGTACAGCAGTGCACTCCAGATAAAATTAATAGATGCAGCTCTACCAGTATAAAGGTTTATTAAAGCAGAAGCCAAGTCTAGCTCACAAGAAAAATCTCAGGACACAAAAGCCTGATGAAGATGAAAGGATCAAAGCATGACAGTTTTTAGACTTACTACTTGTCATGCACACTCCACTTTTGCCAGCTCCCAAAAACTCACAATTACAATGTAAATCACAGAGGCATTTCTCTTTAAACCCATCACAAAAAGTCCATTGCATCTGTGACTAACCTTGTCATAGTTATGGAATTTATCCCAAGGCAAGTACTTCTCCATCTGCCAACAGATGCAATATAAAAATATGGGATGCATCTGCAATCCTCATCACAAGGGCTCCTCCTCAGGAACTCCATTCATCTACTAATAAATGTAATGGGGTGGTCTTCTTAGGGAGACCTTACAATTTCCTACAGTAGGACAGAAGACAGAGACCACACTCCTTAAAAAACCACACAGGCTTCTGAATTAAGAATTTGAGAAACTGTGACATCTAAGAGGAACTTGTAATCACGACTGGTCCTGTGCCACTAGTTCTGTAGTTTGACTAAAAGACCTAACAGTGAAAAATAAAATGAAAAGCAAAACCCTGGGCTCTGCAAGCCTCAACAGATGCTCTGAATGTCTTCTCTGGAATTCAAAACTAGGGCTGCCAATGTTTCTGACCTTATAAATGGAGAAGAGTGGATTGTCCATGAACTTATAAAAATACAGGGGAGGAAATCTAATTTTAGACACTGTGGTCCAACATGTTTACTTTAGGATTTCACATGTAAATAGTGATGGAAAAATGCTCTGGCTTGTCCTTTGTCTACAGATAAATCTTTGGTATCCAAGTTCCATGGCGCAAAAATTCTCTTTGCCCTAATTTTCTTCATTACTGAAAGAGGCCTTTTAAGCATTGTGATATCTGAATATGGGTGAGAAAGTGCCATAAGGCAAACAGTGCCTTTAAAAGTGGTTTTGCCCAGAAGACATTAAACCTCTCTTAGTAAAGGGCATCTTACAAAAGTCAGCCTACAGGATAACTGGTCCTTTTAAGGGACAGGAAAATTCTAATTCAAACCAGCAGTTCATGGCAGCTGCCAAAAGAAGCCAAAAAAAATAGCAGATAGCCATACCTCACGCCCTTCCTCACAAACATTACAAAAATTAGGCTTTGGGAACACTAGTAGTGTGTAGAAAATTACACTAGTAGTTTTCTACTTTTGCCTCAAGGTTTGACACCTTCCCTCACTTCACTCCTGCTCAAAAACCCCTGTCCCCTTAAGGAAGAAACATTTAGATGTGGGGATATACTGCCTCAAAACCAGCAGAGCTGCCAGAGGCTCGCCACTACTCCACCCTGCAATAGTTTCACTCCCCAGCACCTGCCACAAATGAGCAATTAGAGGTTAGGCTGAGTAGTCCAGTACTCCCCTCAAGCAGCAAGACTGATACAATGCACAACACTTTTAACATTGATGTTCACTCCCAGCACCTCTGTTTAACAGGGACTCACAGGGAACACAGGAGGGCTCCTTCATTCCTCTGTTCTGCACTCCCACTGAGCGAGTCCATCTGCATCAGTGCCCTTCCCACCATATAAGAATTAACTTGTGACCTAGCTTAGCTCAAGTCACTAAAACAAAAATTGATACATGTTAAGAAAACTCACAATCACACTGCTCTATTACAGCATTAAAGGTGCCAGCAGGAGCAAGGAGTCAGTGCTTTCTGGAATAACCAAGCCAAGAAGCTTCTGCAGTTTCAGCTGTGACCAGCTCAGTGACTCCAAGCGAAGACACACCTGTGGTTATGCGATGCTGGAGAAAATGATTGCCAGCCGTTCTCCTCCTCCCGACTACAATTCTGTTGTCCACTATTCTCAGCCACCGGTTTAAGTACTTCTAGGCCAAGATCTAAACATGCAGGTTCTCATGAAACACTATCAGTTTAAAAACTCTGACCCAAATTATTTTAATTATCATAAAACTTGAAAAGTTATCATTGGCTTAATCCCAGTGATCTGCTTTTCTACAGACTGCAGCACACGTATTCAAAATACAGCAAAATATTATTGCTTAAACCTTGACTTTCCCAAATTCTCAACACCAATAGCTTTTGCTAAAAATGCCGAGTGTTTCCGCATCCAGGAAAACCTGGAAGGAGATTATTACAGCCTCTGCTCAGATTTGAGTCACTTCTGTCCTGACTGGGAGAGGCAGCTGGGAGCCCTAGAGAGCCGGGAATCTGCACCAGGCGCTGAGGTATTTGCTTCCCGTGGCTGGGGTATGTGTTATGTTGGAAAACAAAGGAGCCTTCAAGAAGATAGAAACTAGAAACAGACCACAAACTATATTTTTTATAAAAGCTACTTTGAGAAACTTGTGGGAGGGCTGATGCTCTGGGGAAGCTGAATAAGCTAATTGGGGATGGGGCATTATATGGATCTTACTGCTCCAGATGGCAGACGCAGTAGGGAGTCTTGCAAGGCAAGATTTTAAAATGTGTTGCTAAACACAACTGGCAAGGATAGAGGAAAGCTAAGACCAGATCCAGGGCTGTAACAACAGGGAATACATACCAATTCAGTTTGGACAATCCTGCTGAAATCAAGTAAATATTGAAGTTTTGCACTTTGTCAGTAAGCCAACATGCACACACTGGAACCAAACCACAAGGTAAGACAGGTTAAAGCCAAGCTCTGTCCACAAAACCTCACGGACTTTCTAACACTGCACTGATTATACTTTATTTATGGGAATCTGTCTGAAAAGACAGGATGGCTACTAGACTGCACAAACTTTAATTGATCACTAGAGAGTTTGAAGAGATTAGTTAGAAATTACAAGACAATCTGTAAAGTTAGGGCAGCTTTTCTATGACGACACCTAAATTTCCATGTTAAGTTACCAGTATGTACAGGAATAAAAATGTATCATTCATTTGCAGCAGACTTTTGTATAGCATCTCAGAAAGGGCATGAGTGTTCTTTGCTCGAGAAGCATTAGGATGCACCCATTCCCTTTCACTTTTGAATGCAGTACTGAAATGAGAGTTGGACATTTAACACAGTAGCACTGATATCTGCCAAATCAACTACAGCCCAATATCAGTTTCTTGTGGTCCACTAAAATATGTATTAACTTGAATGCTACATATGATCTCTTGCTCTCTCAGAATTCAGCTAAAGAGCTGTGAATGTAACCCACTAACAGACTTTAGGGCAAATGTCCTTTTGCATATTTACAAATAAAAGCTATCTTTGATATTCAAGCAAAATAAATATGTACCACTACTTCTGAGCTAAGTATCTCTGCACAAGAGATCATCAGTTTTAAGTATCTATTGCACTGTCTCTTGTTGGTAAAGTATATTTGATCAAGACAAAAGTTTCAGTACTCTTTTGTTACTAGAACTAAGCAAGAATAGTTACGGGATGATGCATCTCAAAGGACGTATTTGCACAGTGTAAATATATAAATATGCTTTTGTGCATAAATATTTAAGAAAACTGGTCTACAAAGATTACTTTTGAATGAACCCCCAAGTGTCTTCAGATGTGAAGAACTCCTATTTTGTCTTGCATTTTCTATCTTTATATAATGTGTTTGACTACTAAATTCATATAATAAAGTTTGCTTTTGAAAAAAAATCAGAGTTCTGCCAGTGTCAACGACTGCTGGGGCACACAAATCAGCACCGGGCAGCGCAAACATCTGGCACACATCCATCCCACAGGCTGATTTTGTGAGCAAAGGAGAACATGGAATAATCACACAGAAGGAAGGCACACTTCTCACACAGCAAACCAGCTACAGTGACAGACACCTGTCACTGCTCCCTGTGTGGGTGACATGCCCTAGGTTCAGCATATTTAGGAAAAGCTTACTGCTGTCTAGAGACAAAAATTCAACTTAGCCTCTGGGAGAGGCAAGGTTTCATGATGGGGGAAGACAAAACAGCACACAGAGACAAACATCCACCCAACCATCCACCATTCCTGGTTTCTTCAGCAGCTAGAAGATGCACACCAGAGAAAAGGACAGCAAACAGAGCTAAGGTGTCCCCACCAAAGCCTGTTCTGAAGCTACTGTGACAGCAGGCAGCACCTTAGGCCTGGGTAGTGACTCTTTTCTTCAGAGAATCCCCACATCCCCACCCCATCCATCCAAAGCTGGGGGATGCTGCCACATCCACATCTCCACAGAGATGCTCTCACGTGTTCTCTGCTAAACAGCATTCAGTCATCTGAGGGGCTCTCCAAGTGCTGGAAGGAAGTGGAGATGAAACTTTCTCTGGGAAAGCAGAACACAATGGGATCGTCAATTGCTGCAGGAGTTCTGTAGCTGTTGCTGCACATTACTAAGGAGGAAATTGGAGACTGGATATATGCATCAATCAAACAATGCAGCTTATATAATAACATTCCTAAAACACTGCAATTTCAGCAATAATGACTCCATGTTAAATACGTGCAGGGACTATTGACAATTCACAATATATTACACAAAATTACATCTTCCATAAGCATGGTCAGCATTGGATGGATATAGGAGACTATCCCACCAGCAAAGGATGGAACCTTTGCTGGTTAAAAATATAGAAAAATAATTCCGTGAAATGAAGTTATTGAGACTCCATGTGCAAATTCTCAGAGAAACTAATATACTTTGTTACTGAGCAAAAAAAGCTCAAGAAACATGGAAGTAAGGGTACTTGAGCAGAGTTTTCAAAAGTAGGGCTTATCGAGCAAAGCAGACCTGATCAAACTGAAGCAGATGGGATTTGACTTGGGAGTTACAGAAATATGCAGGAATACAATTCTAGTGAACAATATCTCTCCATTTTAAGACATCTGATACACTCTAAGTGGCAAGCACTAAACACAATTTGTGACTCCTATTTGTTTAAACTCTGCATTGCAGACAGAATGAATACAAAAGAAGTATGAGACAGAATGAAATAAAATTCCACCACGAAAGCTGAAAAGCCCTGGATCCAACTTCAGAACTTCACAATGTCAAAATAAGGCCACATTACTTCTGGTATTCTTTATTAAAAATACTGCTGTACACATGAACAATGAAAACAGGATTAAAGATGAGTAACACATACTGGGATCATGACATTAGAACTTAACATACTGGTGCTTTTTAGGGGAAGCAGTTGACACCTGAATTACTGAAACAAGGGCAAATCAAAAATACATAGGTACCCTCAACAAAATATTTACAATATAGTAAATACAGCAACGAAATTTAAAACAGGTACAAAAATTAAAATGACCAACATCAGATGATTTCAAAGGTTGTCCCTTCTGTGCTTTTAGCTGTAAAAAATAGGAAGGTCAGAAATAAATTTCCCATCTGGGAGGGCACATCCTGGTGACTCTTCTTTTAAATACAGATACACAGTTCTTCCTATGAATGGATCAAACTACAACTTTAGGACAACCTTCTAAATGGAATTAAAATGGGGTAGAAGGGCTCTCCCCAAAAAAACACCCAAGCTGAACTTCAGACTGTTCAAATCATTCCCAAATACAGACCAAATAAAATAAATAGAAAAAACAAAGCTCAACTTCTTTTGAATTTTATGTATTACCTGACACCAAATATTTTCTGGCTGACATTATGTATGAAAACTTATTAGCTGTCTACCTTTTTATTTTTAAACCAAGTCCTGAGGTTACTAGGGGCTGAAGCAAACTGACATTATGCAAATACACACAGGTTTGCAATTTAGACATGTCTTGCAGAGGGTTTGCTGGTCTAAAAAGGATGAGAATTCAAGCCCTATTTTACCCCTGCCTTACACTTCCACAAAATATTGGTCCACAAATTAAATTTTCAAAGGTTCCCAAACCCCACAACTGAACAGATGATCCCCTTTCATTTTCAAAGAAAACAATACTGGAAAAAACCTCAGCCCGCTTATAAATTAAGCATTCCATATTTCTTCTAGAATACAAGTACTTCTTTTTTTGTACAAAAGAATTACAATATGATTTGTCAAAAAACATAGAAAAGACAGCTGCTCTTCCTCAAATACATGAGCTAATGATAAAAGACTGTTCTGCATGTTCACTTTTCAAAGTTCCTGTTCCTTTTATATTAAAAAGAACATTCTGGCAACTGTTATCGTTTGAATATTAAACATTATGTTCCTTTTAAAATTGCAACAATAATTGATTTTTAAACTCAACAACTGATGCTACTTAATGTGGATTCAACCACATTTTCTAAAATGTGTAAAGCATGTCCCTAGTCTTCAAAGCTTTCGATGTGAAGAGAGTTGCTTTTTTCTTGATGCAAGTCTCAAGGCGGAGAATCATTTTAAAGCTTATAAAAGTGGACAGAGAAATATTAAAAACTTCTCTGAAAACTACAAATATTGAGAATCATTAAAATTGATGTCAGTAACATCAGTTGCAAGTGCTTAGAGTCTGTCCTGACCTTTTGAGTTTCCACATTTTCTTCATGGTGAGCACCCAGTGCTATTAAAACATTCAGTGCTGGGAAAGGATAGATACAGTCTTCACTACTGCTTTAAGAAAGGAAATTCCTACATATTTGGCAGTCTTCAGTATCAAAGTGTAGGTGGTTTAACTAGAAATCCCATGAATACCCAAGTTTGGAGACAACTGCATGTCCAAAAATTAGAAAGGTAATTGAGGAGCAAAATTCCAGACTTTTGAGACTGAATTACTTCAGGAATATTCATGTGTTGAGTATTAGCAAAAGTAATATTACTTTGGGCTAAGCAGTGACTGCAAAGGCACAGCAGATCATTATCCCTCCAGATTCAGGCCGTAAAACTTGAAAAGCTCTTGATGCCAGACAACTGCTGTGTTTAGTTAATCTTCTTTTAACAGTGTCTTTGTATCTGTATCCAGTGTAGCGTACCATAATAAAGCTGTGGTTCAAAGAACAGAACTTTATACAAAAATTATACTGTAAATAACCTAAAGTAATACACTCCTGAAACTTCAGGCATTTAAACAATTTCTTTAAAAAAAAAATCTATTAAAAAAATTGCATAAATGTAAATGCTTCTGACTACCAGGAAAATGTACAAACAGTTTTTAAAAGGCGCTGGTTGTGTTTAGAGCAAGTTTGATATGCTCCTTAAATTAAAGATGTTTCCCAATATGCTGTTTTCGTCACTTCGCTTAGACAAGGTTTAAATCGAATGACAGGGGGCTTTCTTTCCTTTTTAGTCAATTCACCAATACTTCACTTGACTGGTTTTAAAAAGTTGTTTCTTCTCATGTTTCTTTGAGTTAACAGTGGGTGGCATACAGAGCTTGCATACAACACACTTTCACAGAGGTTACGAACTAAACGGTCATTAATAGAACACAATTTCTATTAAATTATTTACCTGGTCCTTTATGCTATTCTGGGTGCAAATAATATCAAAAATGAATAAATTTTGCTATATCCTCAGTGACAAAAATGTATCCCAGAAATGTCCTTGCAAAGAGTTTCCCTTAAGTATACAATGTGGCAAAACTTCAGAGATCAGAAAAGTCTTAAAAAAATTAAAATTAGTGCATATACAAGTGGAAAAAATAAAAGTAGGAACATCATGCACCTGATGTGTTCCTTAATCTAAAATAAATTCTTCACAGATAAAGCCTCCAATGGCAGCCTTAGCTCTAGGATAAGTGAAACATTCTTCCCTTCAAGTAACAGTGTACCTGACTGAAGTGCAAGCAGCTTTGCTCATCTCCTGTTTGTTTCCCAAATGTGAAATGAGATGACAACAACAATTCAGCTGTAGTGCAATTTGCTATAGGTTAAGTTCCTCAGCAATGTCCTGCATGCTTTCAGCAAATACTACAACTGACCATTTGCGGCTGCAATCAGTTCTTGAAAAGTATTTTCAAAGCAGCGTTTTAAATCGCTGTAAGTTACCACAAGTACACTCTTCTCATCTCTGGAAATGAGGCTTATTTTTTCTGGCACACCAGCATCTAACTGTAACAAGAATGCAAAAGATAAAATAAAAGAAGTGTGAAAGAAATGGCAAAACATTTCCCCAACAACAAAAGCAATCAATTTCTTGGCAAGCACATTGTTATGGTGCAGTTCAAATCCGCTAACAGGACACAAAGGAAGAATCTGAATCGCACCACAACAACGTCATTGCGAAAAAATCGAGACATTTTGGTCTTAACCTGATGGACATTCCAGATCTTAGGACTAGATTACCATTGCTTCCTTCCCTTTCCACAAAGCCAGTAATCCTGTAATGCTATACTTCCCTGTGTAGAAAGCCTGGCAAAATTTTCATGTACTTCCTGAAGAACAAAACTAAATTTGACATTACATTTGCACATATGATCCACACGCCTAAATGTAGGGTAGATAATTTACTTCTTGTCCACTCCAAAATGAGATAATGGATGGATCAGCCCCAGGTAGCCAGAAAACTGGTAGAAACCCAAACCTCACATTTTTGGCAGTACTGGAAACAAATTAAGCTGTATGGTACATTTAATCCCTTAGAAAGAAAAAATTACTTTGGTATAATCTGTAACCAAATGCATAATTTGGGGTTGAAGATGAACATTTGTTCCACATTTCTTTTCATGGTTTGTTCTGACTCCTCAAATTCAATATGTACTTTTTTTTATATACCATTAGATCCTCATTTCTAACAGAGGACTATCCTGCTTTACATGCTGAAGCCCATTATGTCACCGTTTCTTATGTTCTTCTCACTTTGCAAGAAATGTTCATCAATAGAGAACTGTCAGATTCTCTTATGCAGAAATTTTGTAGTTTTGTTTCAGTCAATATGTTAATAGTCTTTCTTATTCCAATACAAAAGGTGGGGCAGAGACACTACCAATCCATTCTTTGGAAATACAACCCTAGCAGGTTTAAATGTATGTATTATAATATTGTACTGAATAGAAAAACAATGAAATTTGTCACAGAGATGTTCCACTAGCTGCTGTCTGGAGCAACACAGCAAGTTAGCAATTTCTTGCATTTCTCTTCTAAAGTAATGTTTTGAATGTAACCTTAAAAGCTGGAACCACCACATTTTAAAGCTGCTGCTTTGTGAATGGCTTCAGAAGGACAAAAGCAAGCCAATTAGCTTCTAATTTTTGTAGAGTAGGATAAAACCACCAGTTTCTTCCAACATCCATTACAAAATATTAATACAATTAAGGTGTTTGTGAAATATTGTCCACTATTCATTCTCATTAGCATCTTACAACAAATCAATGAATTATCTTAATGGAAGGTCTTCCTAATGGAAGATCTGTATTAAGAAAGCCACACTGCTAATTACAAACATCAATATTTATGGCTTTCTTTCCTCCTGTGGATGTTCTCAGCTGAAAAGATGCTCAAAACACCACATTGAAATGGAAAGTTTGTTGGTTTGGGTTTTTTTTAACAACAGAATAGCTTTCATTCAAAAGGAATGTGTTTGGCAAGTACCAGTAAAGTCCATATAACTTCTACTAGTACTTCTACAGTTTCTGAAGTGCTTTTTAGAGTGTATTTCCAAAGCAGAGCTCTTTAAGCCTTACATTTTTTGTGTGCTGAGCCCACAACCACAGAAGAGAAGAGCCTCTGTTTAAAAAGGTAAGCCATGAACATTTATAGAACAAGGCATTCTTTGACATTGTCTCTTACCTGACCTATGAATTCAGGACTGTCCCCTCTTGCTACAGTACTGTATGAGTCACTGCTTTCAAATCATGATGGCATTTCAATGCCTACTTGAATGTCAACATGCTTTCTTTTTGATTTAGCCTCAATCCCTTTAATGTCCTTTTTAAAGTGATTACAGACACCAACCAGAAAGATAAAAAGGAGGTTAAAAAATGCACAGCAGTGGTCTAATAGGAGGTTAGAAACCCTGACAATTTTAGAAAAATATTTAACTGCACAGTTATTACATATCAAAGGATCTGAACATATTCCACTTTTCTTGGAGGAGAAAGTTGACCATCCTAGTCCTAGAAAATATTGGGCACTAAAACTGTGTATTGTCAGTGTCTGCATCACCATTCTCTACAGAGCAAGTGAAATTACCAAGCAGCTACAAAAGCAACAACAAAAAAAGTTGCAGCATCTTAGTCTCCCATGGATTACTGAAGTTTGGGAAAACAATGTAAAATAAGTTGCAAGCTGATCTACCAATGAAAAAATAATCAGCTCACATACTTTTTAATTTATGGAGCGAGACAAGTTCTTCATCTACTGAAGATCTTGTGGGCTCTCACACATCTCCTGCTATTAATCATGAGAGTGCTCAGATAAAATTCTGCTAGTGGTGCAGCTCTTAGAAAACTGCAAATAGCTTTGTTAAGTCAACCTTGGAAAACAAAGGGCTGGAGAGGCTAAGGAAGTTATTAGAGAAGTTGACTTAACATTCTAAGTCACAGAAATTTTCCAGCACTGTCCTGATGGCAAGGATTTTGCACAAATTTCTGTTGCAGTTTCCCTTCTATCTCCTACTCAAGTCAGCACAGTTTAGGAATGGATCTTGACTTATGACCATCCTTTGTGATAACTACCAGCAGAAACCTCCCCCAGTTAAAGGAGTATTATGGATCCTTTATGCTGTGTTGAAAGACCAGAGTAGCATAAAGGGACCAGCATTGCTTATCCACAGTAATCAATGCATTCTAGGATGAAAAGTTAATATTGTATCTCACACTATATTAACAAATTTTTAATATTCATGTACTAGTTTTATTTAAAATATCCATAGATGTTGGAATATTAGCTTAGTGAATACATGGCTTTAATCCGAAATGGGGAAAATAACCGCCAGCTAAACCAATGGCATTAACCTTCCAGTGTCAAGTTGCTTTGCAGTAGAATACTCTTTTAAAGAAAGCTAACCCAATCAAATGTGTAAAAGCTAACCAAAGTACAGTGTACCTTGTTAAGACATGAGATAATGTGACTGAGGTCAATCCAAGGAGTACCCGCTTCTGTCACCTGATGGAAAAGGTGATCTCGAAAGAGCTTTAGTAAATACCTGTCTCCAGTTTCTGACCACGTTGGGTCCTTCTGAAACCTAGTGAAAAACAAATTCTCATATTAAAGCTCAGTAAGTTAAGTAAAATCAAACCCCACATAAATGACACTTCAATCTCAGCTGAGTAGTCTTATCGCACAGCTAATCTACCTGCTATAAACTGCAATTAAATTAGTCCCCCTCTGCCACAAACAGAAGATAACATACACAAAAACTTTCTCAGCTGCTTGAGCTAATGCCTTCCAAGAGCCACCAAAAAATAATGGAAGAAAGCAAAAATTATCTGCAACAAGTTTACCACATAAAACACATGTAGAAATCTGCATTATAAAGATAACTCTAAGTTTATGCAAAAGGATGGAAAACAGACAACATTTCATTTTGATGTAGCTAGTCAATAAAAAACAAGGTGAAAACTCATTAGCTTAAAACCAGTATCTACATCCTTTGCTTCAGTTAAAGCAAGCTATGGATTTCCTCCAAAACTACTGCCACTCACAAGAGAAACCATACTAAATACAATGAAACAACTTTGGCATATCTACTTGTAGCCTTCTCCTGTCTACTTAAAGTTTTGGTCAAAGTTGGTTATCTAATTTTTCTCAAGGCTTCTTAAATACTCATTTCTCCATGGGCAAATATGGGGGAAAAATTTAGCTTAAATTTATGAACGAAGAAAGTGCATTGCAAATTGTGTTTTACATACTCTAAACCACAAAAACAAGTATTTCTTACTCTGGTCTCTCATTGATTGTTCCCAATTTTGCTAGGAGCCTAAACAACCTTCCATTTTGCACCTCCTAGAAAACAAGAAAAAGGTTATTAAGAGTCTCTGAAACAAAATTTAGATGTTTACTTGCAAAAGATACATGGTAATAATGCGAATGAAGCACTATTTATTACAAAGACTTATTTATTCAAAGAAGAGGGTATCATTTTTTCAGACAGAGATCAAATGCATTGTATTATGTATCAGTAGTCCAGTGCTCATTTTAGCACATCAAATTATAATGTGAATCTAAGTCTTAAAAGAGTATAAATGCAGAGTCCATAAATGACATAAATAAAGCAACGACAATGAGGTCAAAGAGAGGCAGAACATTAAAATTATAGTTGCTTAGCACACATGCAACTGAAAGTTGATTTAGCATGTTTTTCCACACCACTTAGGATGCAGTAAAAACAGTAACATCCTAGCTTACATTAAACAAAAAATTAATTCACAGTGTAAATCAAAGTTGCAAGGAAAAGGTCCTCTCTAATATTATTCACATTCTCCAATGGCTCAGGTCTACAACATTATTCATGCTAAGATGCATCTAATTCCATGCATGATCATGTTGATTTCAACTGAATTCAGTCTGGAGTAGATTACTGTGCAGAGCTGGGTAAATAAAGTGGGTCAAGGTGATAACAGCCTGACCTTGGACAACCTATGGGTTGCAGATTTCTATTAATAGTCTAAAAACACAGTGGAGAACAGCTTGTACCGCAACAGTAGCTACACTTAAAGAGACTGACATGGAAAACCAACCCTGTCCAGCTAGCCAAGGTCTACTATTTGGTCTAACCACCAAATTTATTTTTGGCATGTGGTCAAATACTCAAAAGCCAGAACTACATCTGTGTTAAGTTCACTGCCTTGCAGATTCCCAGTGAATGGTGACACAGCTGAGCAACAACACAGGCACTAAGTCTCCAAGAGGCCTCCCTGCAGGCCTAGTAGCCTGTAAGGAGGGAGATACTCTCCACAGGGCTTATCAACTGAGGCTTTGACTGCTATTACATCAATATGATGAATGTAAAAGTGAGGAAGGAAAGAAATAGTGTAAGAGGGTTACTGCTCTGTGAAAAGTGAGTGTTACGAAGGTATTAACTACATACAAACCACTTCCTGCATCAGAAGTCCCTAAGCTACAGATGACTGCATGCTTGGACAATATGAGAAAAAAAACCTCACACATGGTAGTCTTTTTCTAATACTCCCTCAAAAGCATTTGCTTTGGGACAAAAATGAACAGAGGGTACCAGACTAGACTTAAGGGATACTGTATCTCTGATGTTAATGGAGGGGATGTTATAGTATGAACAAGTTACAGTGTGACAGCTAATTAAGAAGTGGTATTTATCACTGTCAGTTCAACAGCTATTGCCAAATTGGGAGCTAAGCAACAACTTGAATTTGTAGTACCTCTGCCCACCTGCCAGTGATAAGCAACTGCTCAAACAACCTGCCTAAAAATAAAGAAATTTTAATGCTGATCACAGGGCAATCTCCATCTTTGCCATGGGAAAGAGTCCATCTGCCCAGCTTTGTGCAGGCACATAGGCCACCCTAATAACAAATGATCTCAAACACCTTTGGAGAAGAATTAGTAGTTGATTCTGATAAAGTGGGCACCCAGCATCTAGAGGTACACAGATACTGCCTGGCTCTCTACAGCTCCTTGCTTCTGATAGATTTCAGCATCTTTCATCAAGGAGGAGAAAACTGCTCTCCAACAGGACAATACTGGAGAAATCAAGAGAACAGAGTCCATCAGAATCCCAAACACTGGCCTACTGTCTCTTAAAAAGTTCTCAGTGAGGGGTTATAATGGAGTGTAATCACAGGACTTGATTAAATCTTTGTGTAATACCCTATTCCACACATTTTCAGGGCCATGAAAGCATTCCGCAATGTATCTCAGTCCTGACAGAAATCCTGCTGTCAGTCGCTTCTGACTAACAGGCACTCCTTCCCTTTGAACAAATACACTCTGACTTGATACATAGTACATATTTCGTTTATAGCTAGCACTTGATACCTTGACTGAACACCACAGATCCCCACAGCAAGAGTGCACATTTCAGGAAAGCTGAACATGGTATCTCCATGAATTAGAATTCATTCAGAAAGAAAAACATATGAG
Source organism: Ploceus nigricollis (assembly GCA_013399945.1). Classification (NCBI taxonomy): domain Eukaryota; kingdom Metazoa; phylum Chordata; class Aves; order Passeriformes; family Ploceidae; genus Ploceus; species Ploceus nigricollis. Next base: position 305,904 of record VXBC01011381.1, read on the forward strand.
AGCAGGGACACCAAAATCCAAACCTAAAAATTTATGGGGCTTTAGCACACATTACATGATCTACATTACATACATGGCCCTCTTTACTCAGAATGCTATTTTTAACCATGCTATAAAGAACATAATTTCCCCAAAACTACTGGTTGAAATGAAGATGCTACTTCAGTTAAAACACAGCTGAGGACATCTTAGAACTAGGAATTCTTGAAGCTTTGGAGCTTCCAAAAGTCTGAGCTTAGAGTTGTCAAGCCTTCAGGCAGATTACTTAGGTAAATAAACAAACAGAAGGAAAAAAAAAATCCAACAGAAACCAGTGGAAAACATTCCATTTTAAGGTACAGTTCCAGGAATACTGACTACAGATCTTTCTGCAGGAATTGCTATATTATTTACCTTTGCTAGATCTTCTTCTATAACATCATTTCGCATCTGAGCAGCATCCAACTGAGTATAGAATCGTGCACCAATCATAGGCATGATATCGTTTACACTGCGAAGTCTGTTTTGGTCAGTCAGCAAATACCTGCCAAAATAACCCAACCACCAAAAGATTACTGCCAAACATTATATTCCATTATGATTTTATAACAATTTAACTTTTTGTATTTAATACACAAAGTTGACAATTGTTATGTTTCTTAAAAGAAGATACCATCAAGAAAACACAATTAATTTGCATGTATACATTGAGTCAGTTAGTTATACAAGACAGGAGTATACTTCACAAAACTGTGCAGTTTACTCCATTCAAACAGCAAGAACATATACAAAAAGAGAGAAGGATGATTCAGACTGCAATGCAATGCACAAGGAGATTCAGACTGCAATGCAATTGTTTTTCAAATGAGGAAAGGAGAAAAGACTTCTACTTTTCCCACTCAGGCTGCAAGAGGGAAAAAGGCTGACTGACTATATTGAAATGACAAAAAAAGAATATGCAGCCAGAAAAAGCTAGTAGCACTCAACCTTTCAGCCAAAAAGTCAGTGTGGCTTTTTCTCAGTACCTTCTGAAACTGTAAGAAAAGACTAGCATACTGCTATTGTAGAGAACATGCAATGAAGCCCAGTATTGAAGCCAACCTAAAATGCTTGTTTTGTTTACACTCCTAATTCTTACTAAGAGCTTTACCAGCATTATACAAAAAAATTTATATCCATGTTTAACAGTGCACTGACCATGAAGACAACAACAGTAGATTTATCTGTAATCTTACTTGTATTTCAAAATACCATTTGACTTTTGCATTTGTATACATAAAAAGTGCTGCAATTTCCTTTAAAAGATTTATTAAACAAACTTACAAAATCAGATTCTTCAGATCAGAGGAATAGTTGATTGTCACCAGTTCCATTGCTTTCTGCAAATTCTCTCTCTGAATTCCTGATAAAGAATTGCAAGCCAAAGCCAACACAACTTTCCCCAGGGAGATCAGATCTGCTTGCTAGTAGGGAAAACACACACAGGTAAGATTCTTAGTATAGATAAATACTACTCATGGTACTAGATGGTGTTAAAGAGAGACAGTTCTTCAATAACCTTAGAAGAATTTGAGCAACTAAAATAAGTACTATTCAAATCATAGTTCAATATCATTGTTCAAGTTACAGTAGTTAAAATGTACATAAGAAAATCTGTCCTGACACCTAGCAATTTTTAAGTACTATATTTGTCTTTGAATGATTAAAATTTACCTATTTTTAGCTTAAGGACAGTACCAGAGAGAACTGTGTACTGAGCAGAAGCTCTGTAATGAGGTTCTCTGAGCCACCCACCTGCTCAATCCTGTCAAGTCAAGGAGTTGGTGGCAAACAGAACAAGTCTTCTCAATATGAGATGTAGAAATAAAAGGATTATTTGTTAAACTGAAACCAGCATTTTCTGCATTCATATCTTTTCGATCTAGCATCCAGTGTGAATTCCATACTGGGATCCACACCACATTCATCTACATGATATCACAATTTTAACAAATTGCTCAAATATTTTCATCTCTGATGGACAGTGTGAAAAGATCTGAACTGTGCAAAATAACTAGACAGGCCTGTATGGCTGCCAAACCGAACAGCGTCGTGTGTTATGAAGAAACCTTTGCATTACTAAACACTTTTGTTAAAAGCAGAACTGCTCTTAAAAGACAAATGCTGTATACAGCCTGCTTTGTCATAACAGAAAATCCTGCCAGTATTAATAGCCAGCCATAAGAAATGGTTTTGAAAAGCTGTAGAAGATTTTAAAGGCCACTGCTAAAAGCAAGAGCCTAATTTAGTAGCAAACAGTGACATTCATAGGAAAAGTTGAACTGATTCTTTCCATGGAAAGGCTTTCAGCTGCACACAACTTGGCCAAACTTAAAGACACCTGCACCCTTCCATGCTGGACATGTCTCAGAGTGAATTTAACAGTCAGCTATAGATATTAAATAGGAATTTTCCTCAGGTTTTGGTTTTTTTTGAGAAAATAAGATATTTTTGCAAAACTAAAAACATAAAAGCTACTAGTAATTGAGAATGCCAGTTCCATAGCTTAGAGCAAGGCCAAGACATTTAGCAGAAAATGCAGTCATACAAGGAATCCACCTTCTGTCATTTCTGTAAGAAAGGCTAAAAAATCTGGCAGCATTAAAAGTTCTGGTTAGAATTTGGCAGCTTTAGAAAAGTGCTGTGATGGTGAACATGCCACAGTCCTGCACAGCTCTTCCACCCAGAGGCATAACCACACCTGCTGCCTCTGGCTGCAGCAGCTGAGCAGTGCCTTCCCTGAAGCCACATCTCCCAGGTGTTGAGGGAAAGGGAAAAATACCAAACCTTTCCAGGTCTCTCAATGTCCCTGCTGTTCCTATATCAAGTATGATTAAGCAGCACAATTTGAACATGGATACACAATATGTCAGAAGTTAAAAAGCATATTATTCTTGTAGCTAATGAAGACAGAAACAGGATGTGGAAAATGAGACAAATAAGGACAAAGTGGCTGAAAAGGAGGTGGGACTGGCATTTGCTAGACTATTTCCTAAGCAACACAGAATTTCTGGTTATTAGATTTCCTTTTTCCTTTTACTAAAGAGATATTAATCAGAGCAATAAACCCCCTTTTCAGTGTGAACTTGCTTCCACTAACAAGTAGCCAATTTCAGCAGCAGGGAGCACAGCTATGGTTCTAAACAAAGGATTTCTGCTGGTCCAGTATCTAGAAATTTGTGTCACCTGAGACAATGGCATTTTCATTATGATTTTTTTCTCCAAAAAGTCTTGGAAGAAATATGCATTTGTATTAACCACAGTTGTACTTCTTTCTGCAGTCCTCTGCTTTACACTTAGTACCTTTCAACTTTTAGTCATTCATAAGGATATAACCTATATAAATTCTGTTATCATCACACAACCCCGAGACACTGAAAATATACAGGCAAGACCCTATGAAAATTGTCTTCCTTTGCACAGGTGCTTTCATAATACAGATTGCACTAGGTTTTCGAAACGATTGAGAAAGTCTTACATTTAATATCAGACAGAAAATTCTAAATTCAAGTTTTGTGGGGTTTTGAGCATTTGACATGCAACCTTAAATTTTTGTTTGTTTTGCAAATTACATCTACCAGAAGAACTGGCAGAGAGGATACGACACCCCAATGCACCCCCAAACACACAGTTTTCAAAGTACAGCCAATGATTAGCTTGTTTTAGACACAAAAGTCGCTTGGATCCATCCCACTTATTTTAGGAACGTCAAGCATTTAGTCAAGAGACTGATCAATTTAAGACACAGCTGTAATTCTGTAAGACAATTCAAGATTTTGAGCCAGCTGAACTGCTCTCTGGAGGCACTTCATTATTCACTGTTAGCTGAAACCCTGAAAGAAAATATTATCACAATACCCAATGTTAAAGTTTTACAAGAGCACAAAGGCAATATTCTTGCTGTGTGACTGGAGAATCAGAATATCACAAGCTGGAAAAAGCCCATAAAGATCCCATAAAGTTCAGGATTTCTAAGAGTCAGATTACTGTTTTAGAAGCAACTAAACTACCATCTGCTGACCCACTATCCATTCAGACAGGGTACATGACTTCCCAGGAGCTGGGTTACACCCTTCTTTCTGTGAGGAAGCAATCCACATATGCCTATTGAGTCCTAACCTATCCTCTGAAAATATCAGCAGATTCAGCTCTTACTGCTCCTAGGCAAAGAAAGGTTAAAGAACGCACACAAGAACTACTAGACTTCCTTGCAGCAGGAACACCAGAAATATCTTTTTCTGCATTCCTGTAGTAGCCTTGCTAGTGCAAGGTACAGATCTATATTAGGTACAGTCATTTCCTTGTTTATACTCCCTGTTGTGTTTGCATGCTCCTATGGATCACGTAAGTTCCTTCTGCCACAGATCTGACAGAAAACTTCTGCTATGGTAACTATCAACAGTGACTATGAAGTCATACTAAGCTGATTCTTAACTTCAAGTAAAAGCTTTACACAGGCAGCCTTTTGTTCAAAATGCCCCTTGCATGCAATTAATAACCATTTAATTAGTAATTCAATTCATAACTGTAACCTGTACCAACTTAATTTTTTATCTCTTGAAAGCTTTGCAAGTAAGGATTTTATCAGCATTTAGTTCATTGATAGAGCTATTAAATAGCATTCACTAAAAATCAGCACTAGGGGATAAACTCAAACAGCCCCCTTCATTAATGTCTCTCTGTTACCAAGTTTGTACACTTGATTTTACCAGCCAGACATGTAAGCTATTCAAATAAAACTTTTTTTGACAGGATCCATTTTCCAGAAACACTTTGAAACCAACAATACTTTTTATTTTGTTTTGTTTATCCTGATCCACTGCTATGCTTGGATCAGTACCAGCTCATCCATACTCCAGTTCTGTGGATTCACTTGAAAGGATAAGTTCTGGAATTGTCCTTAGAAGTACCTCCAAGTTCCTACATTTTTGGTGGGGTTTTCTTGAGTCAATATTAGTACTTGAGACATCTCTTCAAACTAGTTTCTTTAAATCTGGGGAGATGCATGTGAAAGTTATTTTGGTTTGCTAAATTGAAAATATTTACTTTAAGCAAAAGTAACCTTATAGCCCTTGTTAAAACAGTAAAACTTACATTCTCTTATATTTGTAAAGGGGAGGACTTACATTTTATTCCAAATACAGAAATATTTATTAAACCTTTTTACTGTTTTCAGTATCACCATTTAGCTTTCCCATCCATACCTTGTAATTGACTGACACAAGCCTTATGGACTGGTGCAGGGCAGGAAGTCACGTGCTGCAGTTTATACAGGTTTAACCCCTGGTTTTCAATGCAAGTGGCCATTCGTATTTCATTTACTTCTTTTTAGCTTCCCTTATTGTTGCCTTTATGTAACTCTTAAATGACGATAGCGACTAATGTGTTTAACACAGAGTGTAAAGAACGATTGCACTCCTTTTACCTAGCCCCTCACTGTTCTGGCCAAAATCTCTCCTTATATTAACCATGGGAAATAGCCAGAAAATGGCAAATCTTAACTAATATAGCTTCCTCCATTGAAGACAACAACAAGGAAATGCATATTAGCTGGGCAGTAAACCAAGAGATAACCTACATTTTTAACAGCCACAGGAGTCCCAGAGGAATTCAGGAACTGGGTCATGGATCGAAAGGAAAAAGGACGAGCAGCTGCTGTTATTTTGTAATTTTATTTGGCTTTATCTGGCTAGGGCAAACAAAGGTACAGCATGAGAAATGACTCCTAAATTTCAAGGAATGGACCCAGTCTGGCACCTCTGAAGGAAGAAAATGGGCAGTGAAAGCGTAGCCCTTCTAGAAAAAGCAACAAAAGAAAATGCCATACTGTATTTACTAATTGCAGTTTAGATCTTCCAAACTAAGTATTTAAGAGTATTTATTTTCTGGTTTACCAGAGCAACCTAAACAATTTGAATATTAACAACATATAAAACATGAAAAGCCATTCCCCCTAAAAAGCCTAGGCATTATCAAGCAAGTCAGCTGCCATGTGTTGAGCTGCTACAGTGGTAAGTGCTTTTGACAGACTTGTGTACCTGCAAGTACTTTTAGATTTGTATCTTCAAGTATTTTAAATGTTTTTCTTTACTTGAATGTCATAATACCTCAGGAGAATCCCTTTCCAAGCTGAAATTAAAATAGAGAAGTACTTAGATTTTAAAAAAAAACCCTCTCGTGACACTTTTAGGCATGGAATTTCTTACTTACATGTATTTTCATCTTCTCTCAACTGTTTTCCACTAAATTATTACCAAAAGCCCACTGATATGTAGCTGAGCGTGTGTGTGTGTGGGAGTGTGAAATCCTTTGGTGTACTCCTCAAAGCACACTGAAAACTGCTTTACTGCTGTATCATTAAAAAAAAAAGTTATGTTCTAGGACATGGTCTCCAACAAGCTAGTTTCTGCTGGCCAAAGTTCAAACATTTCAGTTATTACTTAAAGACTCTGAATAAGCAGTTCTCACAGTGAATAAAGTCAATTAATGAAAATAAATTAAATCCAACTCCCTACTGTAGTCTTTCACTCCCAGTACAGACAGGGTATGTGATGACTGCTGAAGTAATGTACTTTACCCTGAGGGGAAGTTAGGGAAAGAGGCACTCCTGTACACAGTGATGCTCCAGATGACTGTGGAACAGTTTTTGTTAAGTCTAAAGGGGTTCTTCTTAATTCAGGAATTATGCAGAATCCACGCTTCAGAGAACACCAGGAGAGCACGGAAAAACTAGGAGCCCAAAATAAAGATACACTAGAATCTTTTTGGCATGAGGAGAGGGTCTAAATGCAGTTAATTGAAAGATCTTACTCCTCTCAACAGGTATTCAACACTAAGTTATTTATGTTAAAATCACAAAAGACAGAACAAAAACTATTACTGAATCATTATTTTTTATCTCTAACATTAAATGTAAGATTTTTCTTCTTCTTCCTTTAGAAATTTCTATTTCCAGTTTTTTCTGACTTAAGTTTGTTAAATACTATAGTTCAACCTGTTCGGTGAGCTTGCTGAAATTTTAGAGGCAGAAGATATCAAAGTGAGCATTTACATTTATAAATTACAAGCAAATTTGAATAGTGTATGGGAGAACCAAGACTAAATCAGAAATGAAAAAATACAGCCATTTACAGATATATACACTGGACTACGGTTTAATTTAAGTACTTGTCTTCCAAAAGGAATCACACTGGTTTGCAGTAATCCCTTTGCCAAGCCACCAACCTAACTGGCAGTGTTGTCATACCTGAAACTGAGCCATTAATGCCAGTGGATTATTTTGACTGTTGTCAAATGTCAAAACGTCAAAGATTCCAACACAATTAACTCGTAACCTTTAGGAACAAGAAGAGAAAAGGAAAGATTGCCATTAAACTTTATTGGTTACTCAATTTTCCCTCCAGCATTCATTGAAGTGTTTGATATGATAAAAGTCATCAGTACTTAGCAAATTACTATGCTTCAGAAAAGACTGATTTTACTACTTGATAAAATGCACAGAGACAGTATTCAGTTTACACATAAATCAACAAATTCTAAACTGACAGTAGTGGGTCTGATCTGTAGTTTGAGGATAATGTGTAAGTCTTCCCAAAATATGTTTTAGAAGACCTTTAAAAAACCAAAGTTACAAGCATTAGCACACTGCCTCAGACCAGTTGAGAGAACTTAGTAGCTCTTTATGTATCAGGTGCACAGTCAGCAGCTACCAGGAACACAGAGCACAGTGAGACTGAATGCTTTCATTACCTTGTTTTGCCTGTTACCAGAATCTTCGTTGGATCCATAACTCTGCACGCCAGTCCTGCTGTGTGAATGGTCCGTAAGGCAGAGCTGAGCTGCACAATATATGCCCATATCAAAGACTCTGGCAGCAACCCCGCATGCTGCCGTGGCAGAGGTCCATCATGCTGACCTAGAACCAAAACATTGTGAGCATCAATAGAAGGCTGCTGTGCAAAAAGCAAAGTACAGCATCTTGAATTATACAATTAACTCACATACTCATTTCATTTAACTCTTAATAGTCCTTGAAAGACACATCTATGTTGCTTTAAAGGTGAGCTTGGGAATAGATTTTTCTTCATTGGTTGGTTTCACATGTGTTTTTTTGAAAATACTGAAAATTCATTAGGCATTATTATTTTCATTCTCATATTCAGGGAAATGATGCTTTGAAGTTGAGAATGAGCACTGATTGGAAATTGTTCAAAGTAGATGGTACATCAAAATATGCAGATAGTTCAGAAGTAAAAACACCAATATCCTGAAAGAAAGAGTATGTACCGCAATTGCTGCAATATTTTACCTCCTTTATTGCAGGTAGGCTTCCCAATTAAACATTTTCTATCATCTAATAAGAAAAAAATAACAAGCGAATTTCAACTTACATAAGCAAATCAGACAAAGATTTGGAGGCTAAACATCACTGAACACAACTTCACTTATGTTCTGCTGTGACACAGCTCCCTAAGAAGTCATCAGTGCATGACCCCTATTCCATGGCTCATATGAAAGAAATGCATTACTCCCATTCCAAATGGATTTGTAGTTCTCCTTTCAAAAGTAAAATTCAATCTTTGCAAACACACACTCAAATCCTACATTACAAACAGTTTGAGTAATACTGAGTCAGAGATGAAAAAATGAAGATATAGATAACAAATGTTATTTTAAGTATGATATGTGTAATTCAAGTAAGCTGGCATTGTTTGCCTTGCACAAAGTTGAAGCAGAAGAAAATACATCCAGAGTAAGACAGTACATCTCAATTTTACAAACCACAAGAGATACTTCAAGAGGTTGCCTCAGTACTGATCTTGCTTATTTTGAGACCAGTAATACCATCAGTATTAAATAGAATCATGTAAGCATCTGATTGGTTTCACTGTGAACTGACTGCGCTCTTCTCTAAACATTTATTTCTTTTTAGTTTGGTTTTTTGTTTGCTTGGGGTTTTTGGGTTGTTTTGGTTTTTGTTCCTGTTGTTTTCTGAGGTTGGGGGGTTTTTTCCCCCCCTTTTCCTACACGACCATATCAACATCTGTGCATTTGATCAAAGTAAGCATGTGTATACCTGCATGCATATGCACACACAAAATATATGCAAAGTGAAAAAAGTGGAACACATTCCTGATAACTTTTTACTTGGAAATTTTACTGACTACGGGGTGATGGGCTGGAAATGTTACAAGCTTTCATTTGAGCTTTGTTTTGTCCATTTTTGAAATTTTAGTTTTCTTTTCAGGTTTAAGGTACTTTGGTTTAGATTATGAAGATCAAAATGCTGACTCCTTTAAAAAGCAATAAGCTTGGCATGTCTACTGAAAGCTGAATATAATGAGATATTGTTTGTTTTTTCTGGCCCCCTGATGAATCATTACGCAAATCACTTCCCACAAAAACCATCATTCCAAGTCTCATGTAGCAAACTTTTTCCCTCATAATTGTCTCTTCTTCAGAATGACAAAAATTATAATATAAAATGACCGAGAAGGTACAACTCCCCTGTAATAGCTGAGACTCTCTTTACTAGTTGCTGTAGAATGCACTTTATATCTGGTGAACAGCAACATGAGTAGTAAGTTTAACAGGGATGTGTATGGGTACTGTAAGACAGTTACATCTGTATGAAGTAAGTCCAGAATAGAAATGTTGCTATCATATCCCAAAGACAGAGAGAAGGTGAAACTTGGCAGTTATTTCTGTGCATGCATAACAGCACCTGCCCTTTGATTTTCAAATTAAGGCAGTGTAACTGAGAGAATATCCAATATACACTGAAAGACCAGAGTTCGACACAGCTTCTCCTCACCTATCAGAAAACCTCAAGCAACATTATTTTACTACTGGAAAAACTTACTTGAGGCTACAGCCAAATCTACGCTGCTGCTTTCACACCAGTTGGCTGCACCCCACATTCACACACACTAAATGTACAAGCTAAAACATGGGAAGAATCAGCTTTGAAATGCCCTCTTACATATATATCCACCTGTTCAAAATAGGCATGATTAAAAGCAGTTCAGTTGGCTGCAATGTCAATGATGTATGTCCCAGGAGGCCCATCAGACCTGCTGCAGACAGCACTTGAGCAAGGACCCAAGGAGACGAGACCCAAAAGCTTGCACTTCAGGAGAAACACACAGTTGGAAAGCTTTCCAAACAGTGCTGAACACAAGGAAAAACATCACAAGAATATAAGTAAACATTACTCAAATGACTGGAGTATTACTTGAAAAAGTGTTTTTTTAAGAGATTTCACAGTTGATTTCCAAAGGCTTCCCACCACAGGCTGAATCTATGGCTACAACAAGTAAAATTTCAGACTATGTTCTTCCCATCTACTGCATGGCAGATTCACCTCTCCCAATAATTTCATCTCTCTGATGTAGAACACAGCCACTAATGGAAAAGATTAAAAATTTAAAACCTGCCATTTCAAAAACACAGGTTGTCCATTATTTTTCCTTGCCACATTGGGATAAACATAAATAAATAAAAATGCTGACACTTATTTTTTAGTTCTGTGGTATGCTGTTGACAACAGAACAAAAAAATTACCCTCTGTACTGGTGTACATGTATATATTAAGTTTCTGCTTGTTAAAAAAAGCATTCAAATGAAATTCTGTTCTCCAGAGCAAGTATGAATCCAGGAATAGTCCTGGGGTGGGAAGTAAGACCTGGGAACACCAGCAGTAGGACCTGTTTGACATCATCAGGAACACTGTCAGAAAGCATGCCAAGAAACAGCAATTCTCACACAGTTATGAAGTAAAAAAAACCCCAATGAAAGATTCAGCTGTTTATTAAATGAACCTCTCAGGCTTGTAAACCAGTCTTTTACATTTAGAACTGTGAATTGTTTGGTGTTTACTTGGTGTTCCTAAGTTAAAGTACTGAAAACAAGACAAATGGAGTAGCCTTCAGCTCTCCTTCAGGGAAACCTGGGGTTTGGTTTTACATTTCCTAGTTTTCAATACACAGAAAGGTTCTGAACTACTTGAGCACAGCAGTATTTTCTGTAAAAATTCCAAAGCTACTGAAAATTCAAACTTACTTTGAAAAAGTTGCAGCTTTTGGCAAAGGTATTTTAGGATAATTATTAGTCACATACTTTGTCTTCAAAAACATCATGCTGACTTTCAATATTCATATATTCTTACTCCTCATCACACACTATTCATCTAGTCATCACACAACTTATTTATTTTTCAATGGAAGGGGTATTTTATGAAAAAACACTCAGCACATGGGGATGCAAAAACTGTAAAGTCAGCAGTGAAGTCCATTTTTGTGCATGACATACTACTATTAATGTGTCAAAAGCAAAGCAAGTTTCCCAGACCACGCTTATCTTTATTAGAAAGTACTTGTTTGCTGAAAAACAGAGACTGTGCTGCTGAAAACTCCTACTAACAGCATGTACACCAACATTTAATTACTCAGAGTGTTTAAAAGCAGACCAAAGGACATAACAAAGGCATGCTTATCTCTGCCAACCACAAAAACTCATCAGGACAAACCCTTCTGGCAGCTGTCAATAGTTATTGTTAATTTGCCAGGATTTTTTGCCTGTTAAGTTTTAAAGCACATACATTCAGAATTTGGTTTACCGTTCAATTATTGAACTGTTAAGAGAAACATTTCAGTACTTTTGGGTTAACTTGCTAATGCAAAGAGAACATAATTTTGGCAGACATAAATGCACTAATACCTGCTATAATCTGAAGCCAAGCAATATAAGAAAGGTGGAAGAAAACCAAAAAGTTCCAGAACAACAGATTTAATGTTTAGAGTATGAAGAAGTGTTTTGAGGAAATATAAGGAGTGAGAATAATATAAGAAGAAACTTTTCAAATAAATGTACTTTGAGTAGCAATTAACTGAAAATTCAGATTCCTGATTTTAAAACATGCGCAAATTTAGTAAAATATGACAGAAAAATGTCAGATTATCACACTGTCCCATCTGAAGGAAGAGGAGGTATTACTGAATAAAGAACACAAGCAACAAATTCGACTGCATTCAGAAGTTAGAGACATTCTTTTACAGTATAAAAATAAATGTAAGCTTCTATTTTTCTCCTCCACACCAAATCTCTAGCAAGGTAGTCCTGTAACAGGGTCTGTAAATAACATGGCAAGAAGAAAACACCCAAGACTGACCACATTGACACCAGTGACATGCAAGACAGCCATGTAAACCATAATCCTCATCTTTTAACTATCAAGGTCTCATGTTGCCAACTGAAGTGTTCAACATAAATAAGGTTGCATACCTGAAATCAAATTCTCTGAGTTCACTGATCAGGTTCACAGTGTTGTGCCTCCTAAAACCTTTATAAGCAATTGTACTAATCTGGGCCTCATGCTGCAGAGTACCCAACTTCCATCCATTCCCCTGCTTCTCTTGGGAGTCTCCTCTAGGCAGGCAGACGGCCAAGAAACTCTGTGAGGGGATGGAGAAAGGATCCGTGAAGGCAGGCAATTCTGAGAAATCAAGTTATAGGTATGCAATCTTATTTTCCTCTCTTAAATTGCTCCTTCTACTGAGGACCAGACTAGAAAGCAGCAGTTAAAAAAA